>SJYV01047883.1:134525-146411 GCA_006410875.1 Neotragus pygmaeus | reverse complement strand
TTTAATTAGGTCCCATTTGTTTATTTTTGCTTTTATTTACAATATTATGGGTGGTGGGTCATAGAGGATCCTGCTGAGATTTATGTCAGAGAGTGTTTTGCCTATATTCTCCTCTAGGAGTTTCATAGTTTCTGGTCTTACATTTAGATCTTTAATCCATTTTGAGTTTATTTTTGTGTATGGTGTTAGAAAGTGTTCTAGCTTCATTCTTTTACAAGTGGTTGACCAGTTTTCCCAGCACCACTTGTTAAAGAGATTATCTTTTCTCCACTGTATATTCTTGCCTCCTTTGTTGAAGATACGGTGTCCATAGGTGCGTGGATTTATCTCTGGGCTTTCTATTTTGTTTCACTGATCTATATTTCTGTCTTTGTGCAAGTACCATATTGTCCTGATGACTGTGCTTTGTGGTAGAGCCTGAAGTCAGGGCAGGTTGATTCCTCCAGTTCCATTCTTCTTTCTCAAGATTGCTTTGGCTATTCTAGCTTTTTTGTGTTTCCCTACAAATTGTGAAATTATTTGTTCTAGCTCTGTGAAAAATACTGTTGATAGCTTGATAGGGATTGCGTTGAATCTATAGATTGCTTTGTGTAGTATACTCATTTTCACTATATTGATTCTTCCAATCCATGAACACGATATATTTCTCCATCTGTTAATGTCCTCTCTGATTTCTTTCACCAGTGTTTTATAGTTTTCTATATATAGGTCTTTTGTTTCTTTAGGTCGATATGTTCCTAAGTATTTTATTCTTTTTGTTGCAATGGTGAATGGAATTGTTTCCTTAATTTCTATTTGTTTTCTCATTATTAATGTATAGGAATGCAAGAGATTTCTGTGTGTTAGCTTTATATCCTGCAACTTCACTGTATTCACTGATAAACTCTAGTAATTTTCTGGTGGAGTCTTTAGGGTTTTCTATGTAGAGGATCATGTCATCTGCAAACAGTGNTTTCCTTTGTTGTGCAGAAGCTTTTAAGTTTAATTAGGTCCCATTTGTTTATTTTTGCTTTTATTTCCAATATTCTGGGAGGTGGGTCGTAGAGGATCCTGCTGTGATGTATGTTGGAGAGTGTTTTGCCTATATTCTCCTCTAGGAGTTTTATAGTTTCTGGTCTTACATTTAGATCTTTAATCCATTTTGAGTTTATTTTTGTGTATGGTGTTAGAAAGTGTTCTAGTTTCATTCTTTTACAAGTGGTTGACCAGTTTTCCCAGCACCACTTGTTAAAGAGATTGTCTTTAATCCATTGTATATTCTTTCCTCCTTTGTCAAAGACAAGGTGTCCGTAGGTGCGTGGATTTATCTCTGGGCTTTCTATTTTGTTCCATTGATCTATATTTCTCTTTGTGCCAGTACCATACTGTCTTGATGACTGTGGCTTTGTACTAGAGCCTGAAGTCAGGCAGGTTGATCCTCAGTTCCATTCCCCTTTCTCAAGATTGCTTTGGCTATTCGAGGCTTTTTGTATTTCCATACAAATTGTGAAATTATTCGTTCTAGCTCTGTGAAATATACAGGCTGCCCAACATTACTTCAAAACCACTGACATCTTCAGTTATAAATAGACTCAAATGTCTCATTTGTGTTTGAAAACAAAGACATAATAAAAAGGGAAATATTAATTCTGCTTTTGTGCAGTTTGAAAACCAGATCTCAGTTAAACATCACTTGCAAGAAAGGTGACTGTTACTCAGAGGCTACAAGAGCCAAAATTGTTTTTGCTTGTTTAACTTAGTTTTCCACATTATAAATAACAAATATTTACATGTTCTCCTTCAGTAAATCCTGTTTTTCTCCTTGTCTGTGCATGATAAAACAAGAAAAATGTAGCATTGGTTTATTCCTTAATTCTGAGAAAAAAAAAAAAATACCCTTCTTTGGAGAGAGGCAGGATGTGATTCTTCGGTGCTCTACCCAATTTTGGCATTGTTTTGTATGGAGTAACTAGAGTTCCTGGAGCACACCCAGAAAAGGAGGATTCGGGTGGGGTGTGGGGTGGTGGAGAGAGCACAAGCATGAGGTGAAACTTTTGAGTATTCCCCTAAAGCTTGGCACATCCCAGACAGGATTTGGAAAGGGTGACAAAGGAGAGGTAGCTGATTCTTCTCTTCAAGAAATATATCTAAATCAAAGAATAATTTTGGGAAAGCAGCATGCTCCAGCATACATCCCTTTCTAAATAGTGCTGGGTAGTTGGAGAACTGACGACCACGTCAAGACAGTTCTTGATGAAGCGCTAAAATCCTCACTAGGTGGCCACTTGAGTTCCCCAACTGCTGCAAAATTTCTGAAACCTGATATTTTAGAAATGGTTGAATTGCAGATCCTGAATAGCAGGAATTTCTTAGTCATGGGAATACACGATCAAATCTCCTGTACAATGTTTTGCCAAACTACTCAGACCTGTCCAGTGTTGTGTGCTATACTCCTGGTGCCCTGGAGAACCTCCCCGGCTGTGTGATGGCAGGCCAGCAGCATCGCAGGCCACAGTGTCTTACTGTATGACCATCTGATCCCACAGAGGTGACCCCACCCTTCCCATTTCCTCTTTCCAATATGGGATATCTCAGGCTAACTAATCTCCCAGTTTTCCACTAAATAATTATAGTCAGTCCCCTACATACAAACTTTCCAGTTGAGAACTTTCAAAGATGCAAACCTGCCTTCCGTCAGCATCAGGCTTCTGTCTCCTATTCCTTCAGCTCTACCATCTCCCACTTCCTCTCCCTCCTCAAGTCAGCAGCTCTTCTTGCCTGTTCACTCAATGTCAACTCCTGTATGTCAATTATTATATTGTACTGCTGTACTTTTCAAGGTTCTTTAAGATTTTAAACGTTTTCTTGGTGTGTGTGTTTGCCTTTTACGTATCATTTGTATGAAAAATATTCTAAACCTATTACAGTGTAATACCATATAGCCAATTGTGTTAGTAGGGTACCTAGGCTAACTTTGTTGGACTTATGAATAACCTGGACTTAAAAAGCACTCTCAGAACAGAATTTGTTCACATGGAGAAGACTTACTGGATTCCTGAATCTCCCCTTCTTTCCCCCGTAAATTTTTTGCCATACATTTTGTACATGCCTCACATTATTCCTTAAATATGGTATAATCCAGTCTTTTATTTTTAACCATCTCCAGTATTTAATTTTTCACCTGCCACTTCTATTAAAAGTTCTCAATCCTAACTAACTGCTGGGTGTTTTTCCTATCCAAATACAGTATCAGACAATCAAGCAACATGCTCCAACATATAAAAACTATCCTCAAATAAAACTCATCTTTTTCTCACTTTTCTTATTCTGGTCTTTTACCTGCATCTCTCACTAAATTCTCATATCATTTTCATCCTAAACAGTCACAGAGGAACTGTTAGATCCTCTACCTCACTCATTCTTCACATTTGCTGCCATAGTATCCTATTAATGTTATCACCTACATTTCCCTCACTCTTCACTGTCAAGCCTCTATCATAGATTAAAACCTTATCTTCTCTCTGATGACACTGGTGAGTTCCTTCACTCCCTGCCTCCCAGTCTCTGAACCACATTTTTCTCTCTAGCTGGGAGTGATAGCTACTCCTTTCCAGGTCCAGTTCTATTTGATGAAGTTTCATGGCAAAATTACTTGAGTGATAATCCTCGCTTACCATCTAGCCCTTTCTTTCCAGGAGCACATGTTCCTCTAGGAGTTAGTGTTGTGAGAAGTGTTTCAAGTACAATTTCCTGCTGTACTAGAACAACTGCTCCTTTGCACATTTAGCCCTGCTGTTTAGCCTACCCTTTACCTTACACTTATGAACTGTTTCTGCCAAGGATCCTGGTGATTCTCCTACATTCATATTTCCTGAGAGTCTACTCCATGAGCCATCCCCTCTCCCTCCCACTGTCCTGAACATATAGCCCCTCCCTAGGTTTTTCAGCTGTATCTGTAATGAACTCTAATTGTGTATGAGTTTATAGAATTCATATGTGGCTCCTGAGACCCAGACAAATCCAGGATTGTGGCTGGACATCTGTTTGTGTCCCTGAGCATCCTATTACAGTTAAAGAGACAGCCTGCCCAGAGCAGTTGGAGGACTTCCAGCAGGGTGTTTCCTAATTCCACTTGCTGGTACACCAGGGAGATACCTCTAGTCCAGCCCAGACACACTCTTTTACACACAATTTCCCCAAAGCTTCCGGAAAACAGAAAGGATGTTAATTCAGAAATTTGATTCACGGGTCATATTTTATAATTTTACATATTTCATCTTTAATTTGTGGTGCCCTCTCCCACTTCCTGGTCTGCTTCTTCAGGTCAAAGTCTCTCTTCCTGCCCTGCCTAATACCCTGGGATGCTGTAGTAGCTTCAAACATATTAAACCTCATTAACATTCAGGTCCCAGACTAAGAGAAGCCCAGAGAGAAACAGCAATTCTTTCTCTAGCTGTTCTGAGGAATGCCTTTCCTAAAAGAGGTACACCTGAAACACCCTCTTTAAAGGGCCCCCAAAGGTGTACACTAATCCAGAGGACAGCAATATCAGAATCCAGAACAGCACAAGAAAAGCCGAACATCTGTCCAAGACATTAGCAAACACATAACAGAATCACAGCTTCCTTTGCAAAAGTGCCCACTGGCTGCTGGATTAAGTCCAGATTCCCAAGCAAGGCACAGTAGACCCTCCCCAGTGGCAATAACCAGATGTTCTAGTCTTATCTCCTGCCTCCCCACCCGATCCACTTTCCAAGCTTTGCTCACACTACACTTCACCATGCTAAACTACTTGCCATTCCCCAAGCACACCCCATGCTTCCTGACTCTCTGCCTGTGTATATTCCACCTTCGACATCTGAGGAGCCCTGCTGTGTTCTTCCTATGGTAGGAAAATATGTGTCATTTCTTTTTCCCAACCTTTTTCAGCAAAGTTCGCTTTGCTTTCTAGGCTTACACAACCCCTTTAAGGAGCTCTAGGAAGGCAAGGGCACCCCACTCCAGTACTCTTGCCTGGAAAATCCCATGGACAGAGGAGCCTGGAAGGCTGCAGTCCACGGGGTCGCTGCGAGTTGGACACGACTGAGCGACTTCACTTTCACTTTTCACTTGCATGCATTGGAGAAGGAGATGGCAACCCACTCCAGTGTTCTTGCCTGGAGAATCCCAGGGATGGTGGAGCCTGATGGGCTGTCGTCTATGGGGTCGCACAGAGTTGGACATGACTGAAGCGACTTAGCAGCAGCAGCAGCAGGCAACGTCTATTAAGTTATATTTTAATTGTTTGTATGCATTATTGGATTCTAGCTGGTATACAGCTTATATCAATAAACACTTTATGATTAAATCATTGACTCTTTCTGGTATTTTTTCTCCCACAAGACTCCAGTCTTCCCTTTGATGTTACTCTCAGGACCAGAACACTACTAATTCTTCTGCCCTGATGGCTTGAGGCTTAAAGAATACCTTTCTTCCTCAACAGCAATGGTTATCCTTGTCATGGCAGACATCACAAATCAATTACAAATCAATGTCCCTGCACCAATGTCTGTAAACTGAGCTCTCTGGAAGCAGACGCTGAGAGAGATAGAATATGGGTCTAGGATATTCATTAGGGATCAACTCCATGGAAGGCAGAGAAGGAAATGGGACTCTGACAAATGCCTGAAAAGCCTTAGACATCATCAGAGTTGTTCTGCTGTGGGTCAAAATGACTGGACCTTTGTATCCTCACCATGATTGACCACTGAACGCATGCTGCCTTGGGAAGGACATGGGTTTGGTCAATGATTCTCTGCAACTGAGGTGACCCCTGAGGTAGTTGAATGCTGGGAGCTGTCAGCTGACTGCTCTTCCAGCAGCTGGGACAACAAATCCTTCTTGAAGAATGATCTGAAAAGTGAATCTCATGTCTACCGCACCCAGAAATGGCATTGAACTTTTTCTCTGCACACCACTCTGAGTAGATCAATAGGTGAAAGTTAAGATGTAAGATGAATCATTATGCTACCCCTGCCCTTAAGGTTTTAGACCCCAGATATTTTCCTGTTTGAACTTTCAAAATTGTATCTCTTTCCCAGATTTTCTGAGGTAAGGACAAAAGGGTTGTATTTAAAATTCACAAGTGCTGTTAACATTGAAACAGCAATTTCAGCAGTTTTAAAATTTTTAATTAAGTCTTTTCTACTAAGCAGAAACTGAGACAGCTCCCTACTTCCTCTGTATCTAGGAGATTCTAGGGAAAACTGCCCTTATTCTCTAATGTAGGTTCTACTTTTTCCCTTGCTCCCTTCCATTCCCCTCTTCCTGTTTCCTTTTTCCTTTTTCTCTGCCCTCCCTCACTCTCTCTGGCTTTATCTCCTCCCCCCACCACTCTTTCCCCTGTTTCTCCTTCTCCTTTCCTTTCCTTTCTTTTCTTTCCCTCTGAAGTTCTATCAAAATTAATCAAACTTGGCCATTATAGGGTTGAGGTTCGGATCCATATCTTTTCCCTAGAAATTAAAAAAAAAAAAACTTCATATTAAAATACTATGAAAGAAGTCAAGAAGAAAAGAAAATGGTGAAAGGAATGCTTGACTTTGTCTTACTTCATTTTATTTGGATTTTAGACTAGAAATATATCCTACAGTCTGAAATACCACTAGCATATCAAATTGCTTTAGGTACTAAAGGATTTGTCTTTGACAAATGATAACCAGTTCCATCTTGGTCAGTGATGAAATCAGTTAAGGCTTCTTTATAAGTTAGGCTTCTTTATGCCTCTAAAGGAAATTAGGGAGTTTGGTGAGCACATTTCTTTGAACAAGAGCAGATGTTAGTAACCTAACTGTGTTTTCTGTACTTGTCACAGTAAACTCCAGTTTAAGTATCAGTATCTACTGAAATGGAGGTTGAAATACTAGCAGTGCTGAATCACACTTAAAAATTCTGGGTTTGTGATTGCATTTAACTATGATACAACAGTTAGTCATTTCTTTCTGTCTCTATGATATGATGGACTCAAGTTCAGCCTTCTGTTTATTCTTATCTGTATGAAATGCCACTTTTTAAAAAAAGGTTTAATTTTATCTCACAATATTGCTTTCAAGACTTTTCTAATAACATTAAGAGGTAATACTATCAGCATGAGTAAACTATGTGTACCTGAGCTAAATGAAAAATATGTTCATTTTCCCATGTACTCAGCCTTCTGAGAGAGTAGGTCTCAAGGAAAGCATTTGATTTATGCTTATTAGAGATAAAGACTAAAATAAAGATGGAAGAAAAATAAAGGAATAAATATTAATATCAGTAGTTTTACATAATAAGTAACTTGGAGGTACACTGATGGGAATAAAATAGCCTAAGATCTGGCAGAGAGAAAAAGTAGAAAAGAAAGATGAAGTTGAACACTTTCCATAAGAAATGGAACTTTGGCAAAAGGAAGGTGCTTATAAGCAATTTTTAGGAATATTTGCTGTGACTTGTTTTTGGCCCTGGTGCCAAATCCAACCTGAAATTTTTTTTTTTTAACAGCCAGTGAGTTAAGAATGATTTTTATGTAATTTTAAATAACTGAAAAAAAATCATAATAATAATAGTATCTCACACAAGAAAAAATTATATGAATTTCTGTCTGTAAATGGCTTTATTGGAATGCAGCTGTCTCATTTGTTATGAATTGTCTATGGCTGCCTTTGCACTATAGACAACCAGATGACATGACTCAAAACCTAACTTTTTTTTTTTTTTTTACCTTTCAAAGACAAGTTAATCTTTATTTGTAACATTTTTGACTGGCTTATTATCATCTAAACACTTGAAACTTGAAGGTATAAAAGGAAATTTGAGGTTAAAAAAAGACTTTGAATATTATCAGTGTACTTATTTCAAGTCAGTTACAGCTGCACATAAATATGACTTTTAAAAGTAGATATAATAAGCATCATAGTAAAATAAAGTAAAAAAAATAATAAAATGTATAGCACTTCATGGAATAACGTCATCACCAACTTAGCCAGGAAATGAAAACTAAAAAGTAGAAAGTTCCTATTATGATTTCTATAGCCATATCATTATAAAGTTTAGACTTAATTTCACAGAAGTCAGGGAATTCCATTCTAAGATTCCCAAAGAAACCATATTTACTGACTGGCCCTTTAAAGGAAAAGTGTGACAGCCACTGCCTTAACTGCTCGTTCTTATGAATCTGCAGACTGACTGAAGAAGCTCCATCTGGGATGGCCTCAGCTGGGCAGCTCTGCTTCCGTCATGAAGGCCTGTTGGTTGGCTGGAATGGCTCTGTCGCTCTTGCGTTCATTCTAGGGTTCCCATGGAAGGAAAAGACACCTGGGAAGACTTCTTCTCATGGTGAAAGAAGAGATACAAGAGGTCAAATGGGAATTTTACATGGCCAAGCACAAAGTCAGAGTAAGGAAAGGCTCAGATGATCCATGACAAGGTTGCAGATGCTACAAGAAATGAGGAATCAAGGTGAGTAAATCAAACTACCACAAGCACCCTTATCCAAGGACTCCAGAAAGTCTAATCCAATCATAGCATGAGGCTCAAAGTAGATCTATATCAAAGTCTCTTAATCCAGAGACCTATGAATTAAAAGAAAATAAGTTATCCCTCTTCTTCTTCCCACTTCCCACCCAAGGAACCCAGTATAAAAATGGTGAAACAGGGACAAGATCATCACACTGCAGCCATTGTTCCAATAGCAATTAGAAAATTTGACTGATCAAATGCTCTAAGTCATCCTACTTTGTGATGGGGGATATTTGTCTTTTAGGTCTTATCTTTGATCCTCGGCAGTGTATCCTCAGTCCATTGCCATCCACAGACTTTGGTCCCATCTCCTGAGAGCTGCTTTCCTGTCCATAATTCTCATTGTCCACTTCTGAAGAACATTTTGGAAAATATGCTCTTTTTAAATTGTTGAGCAGTTTTCTCAGCTGCTTCCTTCCTGTAGAAATTTGAAGACCCAAAGTCCCTTTCAAACATCTAGGCTCAGTGTCTTTTAGTTCCAACTGGTTCTTTCTTCAAAACTTTATAGATAATCTATATGTTTGATACAAGTCAAAAGCCACACTTACAATTATTTTTTAGACATGCCTCTCTCTTTCCTTCTCTCTACTTAATCAGGTACTTTGGGTCTATGAGGTTTCGACACTACTACAAATTTTCTAGGTACCATTTCAGAGATCTTAATAAATGTTTGAGTCTACTTCCCTGATTTGGTCTGGTTATATATCATCAGGTTATACATAATGCTCATACATTTGATTATTCTTTGTCTTTGAACTCAGTCTTAATTTGAGTAGCTTTTACTGACTCCAGAAACTGATAACAGAAGTTTTAATTCTCCAGCTCTGCAAGCTACATTCCCTCTAAATTCTCCTTGCCGTGCCTTGCTGAGTCACTCAAGTCATGTCCGACTCTTTGTGACCCACAGGCTCCTCTGCCCATAGAATTTTTCAGGCAAGAATACTGCAGTAGGTTGCCATTTCCTACTCTAGGGTATCTTCCTGACCCAGGGATTGAGCCCACATCTCTTGCATCTCTTACACTTGCAGGCAGATTCTTTACCATTGTGCCAACTAAGAAGCTATAATCAGTTAACTGTTGGCACATTACATTTTAAAATGACTCAGTGCATAAAATACCAGTGATTAAATTTTCATGGGTCAGCAAGCCAGGTGGAGTGATTCTGCTGATCTTAATTGGGCTGAACTGGGTGACTTTTCCTACTTACAGTGTCTCTGGTAGCTCTGCTCTCTGTATGTTCATTCTGAACCAAGCTAAAGAAGCTCTTCTCATCGTGATTACAGAGTACAGAGTGGCAAATGGAAACCCACAAGGTTTCTTAAGGCCTATAAATATTACAGTTACTTCTACTCATTTATCACTGAACAAGTCACATGACAAAGAGCAACGTCAATAGGTAAGGAAAAAATATTCCATCCATGATGAGACAGTGGCATGTGTATGGATGCTGAGAGAAATGAAAAATAGAGATCAGTTAATTCACCACAGACATATCAATAGATGGTATAAAGATATTTTATAAAATACAGAAACAGTATCTAATAAAAATGCTTGGTGAAATATAAACAGAAAAAGATCAATAAAAATCTTTCCCTAAATAATAAAAGATCAAGGATTTGAAGTTATGTTGAACTATCTTACTTCTGAAACTCAGTTCAGGAATGTTATTAAACAATTCCTATGTATCCCTTTGTCTACTTTACCTCACAACCATTTAGTTTAGAGTAAGCATTAAAAGAGTGCTGTATAATTATTTCTGGAATTTTCTTCTAAGCTGCTGAAACTCATTCTGTAAATTTTGATGAATTGGTTCTTTTGAGGTTCACAAATGTACTGGCAACAACCATGTGATCACTGATGTCTGGCTGAGAGTAGCATTTCCACGTGGAAGTTCCTTAAGAAATTTACATGTCTCTGAATCTGAAATCTTGTGGAAAATTAATAGAGAAAAAAGGAAACTAAAAGCTTAATAATCAACAGAGAGACATTACTATCCAACCATCTTGCTTGCAGTTGTTGCCATATTATATGAGAGTCTGTGGTCTTTACTGCAGGTAACTTTCTATAATGAGCCTTTAAAAAAAAATTATTAAGAAGTTTATAAGCAGAGTATATTCATATGGATTTTATGAATGGTTTTGAAGAAAAAAACAAATTTCTAATCCTTAAATAAGCAATATCTCCATGTGAATCTGTACAACAGTGTTGACCTTGCTAGGGGATGCAAATGTTATGCTATTCTAATACTACCCCATAATATTACTAGCATTTTGTACTGCTTGGATATTTGCTACAGGTACATTTATCTGTAACTACCTTAAAAAAGAGGCAACGATTGCAAATATTCTTATAGAACATTACAACGTGAAATTAGAAACTGATTTGAAATATGAAATACCAATGGCAATATTGATTTCAACATCAGAATCAAGACAAGCTGAAAATACATCTTCACTTTTTTAAAAAATAGCTTATATGAATTGTGCATGCTCAGCCATTCAGTCGTGCCCAGTGTGACCTCATGGACCACCAGGATCCTCTGTCCATGCAATTTTCCAGGCAAGAATCCTGGAGTAGGTTTCCATTTCCTACTCCAGCGAATCTTCCTGACCCAGGGATCGAATCTGCTTCTCATGAGTCCTTCTGCATTGGCAGGTGGATTCTTTACACTGTGTCACCTTGGAAGCCCTTCATATGAAGCAGCCCATGCCTTAACAAGAAACTTGACAAAATCTAGGTTACTTTGGACATACTCTTAATACAATCAGATCAATGCAAAATGGAAATATATTTTTACATCTAAAATATCTATCACAAAACAAAAATAAGGATTATCAAGTGGGCAAGAAATGCTTTGTGTTTCAAATTTTCACTTTAAGAATAATAACTTTTAAATATGAAATATTTAGTATAATTTTTATATTGTAAAAAACCACTAGACCATTCAGGTATGACCTAAATCAAATCCCTTATGATTAGTGGGTGGAAGTGAGAAATAGATTTAAGGGCCTAGATCTGAGAGATAGAGTGCCTGATGAACTATGGAATGAGGTTTGTGACACTGTACAGGAGACAGGGATCAAGACCTTCCCCATTGAAAAGAAATGCAAAACAGCAAAATGGCTGTCTGGGGAGGCCTTACAAATAGCTGTGAAAACAACAGAGGTGAAAAGCAAAGGAGAAAAGGAAAGATATAAGCATCTGAATGCAGAGTTCCAAAGAATAGCAAGAAGAGATAAGAAAGCCTTCTTCAGCGATCAATGCAAAGAAATAGAGGAAAAGAACAGAATGGGAAAGACTAGAGATCTCTTCAAGAAAATTAGAGATACCAAGGGAACATTTCATGCAAAGATGGGCTCGATAAAGGACAGAAAT
>SJYV01047883.1:80208-113002 GCA_006410875.1 Neotragus pygmaeus | reverse complement strand
TGCCCATGGAGTGATGGGACCAGATGCCATGATCTTCGTTTTCTGAATGTTGAGCTTTAAGCCAACTTTTTCATTCTCCTCTTTCACTTTCATCAAGGGGCTTTTTAGATCCTCTTCACTTTCTGCCATAAGGGTGGTGTCCTCTGCATATCTGAGCTTATTGATATTTCTCCTGGCAATCTTGATTCCCGCTTATGCTTCTTTCAGTCCAGCGTTTCTCATGATGTACTCTGCACATAAGTTAAATAAGCAGGGTGACAATATACAGCCTTGATGTACTCCTTTTCCTATTTGAAACCAGTCTGTTGTTCCATGTCCAGTTCTAACTTTTGCTTCCTGACCTGCATACAGATTTCTCAAGAGGCAGGTCAGGTGGTCTGGTATTCCCATCTCTCTCAGAATTTTCCACAGATAATGCTAAATTGAGTGTTGCTTTAAATATCAGTAAGGATCCAATTAGCAGGTAATAGCAATTACATCAAAAACCCAAGTTGACTAAAACTTGAGAATTGATTTGAATTCCTTTAAAATAGAAATATTAGCACAAAATTCAGCTGAATCAAATCACTCATCAAGCAGGAGAAAGTTAAGGAGTTAAAAGAACCAGTGGTAGATACTGGGCATAAAATTAGATACCATTTGATAATCCAAAAGAATATATTTTTTTAATTTCCTGAATATATGAGACATGAGTGTCTACTATGTACGGAATTATATGTACGTTTATGTTAAGTCTATCTCCTCAAAGGTTCATTTCCATTTCACATATAAGAAAACCGGTGGAACTAAGATTCAACTCTTCATCAACTTATTCCCAAAGTTCTTTTTCATCATTAACATTTTCCTATTGCAAGCTCTAGTATATGTAGCATTGTACAGGGACAATCAGAAAATACCATTTCACTTCACTTAAGACGGGGACACCTTCAGTAGTAAATAATAGAACTTTTAAAAAGATTCCTGAATGAAAAAAATAAGTGAACATTTTTTCTAGGTCACAGCTAAGAAAGCCAGAGAAGGCAGTGGCACCCCACTCCAGTACTCTTGCCTGGAAAATCCCATGGACGGAGGAGCCTGGTAGGCTGCAGTCCATGGGGTTGCTAAGAGTCGGACACGACTGAGTGACTTCACTTTCTCTTTTCACTTTCATGCATTGGAGAAGGAAATGGCAACCCACTCCAGTGTTCTTGCCTGCAGAATCCCAGGGATGGGGGAACCTGGTGGGTTGCCGGCTATGGGGTCGCACAGAGTTGGACACGACTGAAGCGACTTAGCAGCAGCAGCTAAGAAAGCAATAGTATGAAAAAATAAAAAAATATTGACCTACAACAAGAAGGAAATATTTATAAACTAAAATTAAGATCAGATTAATTTATACCAGAGAGCAAAGAAAAACACTACCTGCCAACAAACTTGTAAAAAGTAGCTTTCCTTTACTGTGGCACTTAGAAGCAGATTGATGAATAAATGAGTGCATGGATGAATGAATGAACAAAGATACTTTAGCCTGCATTGTTGAAAATATCCTTGAAGTGGCAGAATAAGGGCTAGAAGGAGAAACTCAGAGATGAATTTAGAATCATTACTTTTTTCTTCCTCTGCCAAGAATTTTGTTTCTCAAGTGATTCTGTGTTACCTTTTCAACAAAATAAATGAGGTTTTAATTGGTTCCTTTCCTTGAACTAGAAGATAGGCTCAGGTATCACTATCAGTGGGAACTTCTTCCCCAGTATTTTATGTGAACTTGGATGGTATGTCTATAGTATTTTCAGCCTTCACATTTTTAATTTTTGTCAGGCAGTACTGTAACAAGATCCCCTAAGTCAATGTGTTACCTGAAAGGGAAAAAAAAAAAAAAAACTGAAATAAAAGAAGCATCCATATAAAGTAAACAAGTTAGAAAGGCTCATTTTTCATGTGTTAACTAGCCTCCACACAACTGTTGGTTGTGACAACAAATGATTTAATGAGTCCAATTTAAAATGGCCTTGTCTGTGCGAGATAGATGTCTTGGAAAATACTTTTTAAAAATCTCACAGCTATAGCAAAGGCTGCTTCGATATGCCCTGAGAAAATATCTGCACAGCAGTTCTATTTTTTTCCCCCTAAATTTCATATAGGCCAGATATCAAACCAGTAACAAGAAGAAGCAGAATATTTACATTGTATTTGTGAACATTTCCTAATAGCAACTGTTAATACAACGTTTCAGGAATATCCACGCAAGAAACCATAAAGGTTTAACAACTGTGTAGAAAAGTGATTAGTCAACAAGAGTCTTTCTGAACTACATGTTCTTCTTCTTTTCAATCATTTAAACGGCCCATCAGAGTGATGCTTTGTTAGAAAAGAAGGATAATAAGGAATGTGATGTGTATACTGGGCAATGACAGGAAAGAGACTCATCTCCAGGGGTGAGTACTATCTATACTATGGCATTTGATTTTAGAAAGCTTGCAAATGTATTTGATTGAAGAGATGAAATCTTCCCAAATCTGTTTCCTGAGTTCAGAAATACATATCTTCCTCCTCATGTACATTTCTTAGGTATTTTAAGATTTATGAGCAGGTTAAAAGTGTTATCTCTGAATTCACATGATGCTCCCTTTCATATAAAAAAACACCTCAGCTTTGGCAATAGATAAAACACTTATGCAGCACATGAGAGGGTCAGGTAAATTCAATTTTGTTGAATGACCTGCCTCAGCTCAAACCTCAGTGTCTTGTTTTGTTCTTAGAACAGGAATAAATCTAAATTTGATTAGTTTAAGTGTGTATCTATATATTTTAAATGTCTGGATAGGGTGTTATCTAGAATTAAGCATCAAATATAATATTGACTAGGGCTTCCCTGGTAGTCCAGAGGTTAAGACTCTGCACTTCCACTGCAGGGAGTGCAGATTTGATCCCTGGTCCAAGAAGTTCCACATACCCCATGGTTTGGTCAAAAAAAAAAAAAAAAAAGAAATTAAGGTAATAGTAATATTGACTAAAGTTTACTTAAAATGTTTTTAGAGTCCAGGAATAAGAGACATGAACATCAATACTGAAAGATTTATATGCTGAGAGCAGATGTGATTCAGAGCCAGTCGCATGATAAAATTATTCAAGAAGTCAAAGATAGAAGAGGCAGCAGTGTCAAAATATTTTCACATGAAAAAAGTAATTAACATATACTGCATAAATTAAAGCAATATAGACAAACAGATGTAGCCATAATACAAATACCTTTTCAAACCAAGTTTCAGTTTAAATAAACACAGTTTATGCAAGGAGAAAATTTTAAACTACCGATTTGCCAAAGCTATACATATGTGTCTTTCCTGACTTCTGTAACAACCACTAGGAAACCAAAAGGAAAGCGAAAAGGTGGAACAAATGCTACCAGGAAGACTAAGCAAATTGCCAACTGTCTAGTCTGTACAGGGCATTAACTTCACCATGCTGAGCTCTTGTTTGTGGTCCAAATCTCAGACCAGCATTGCAGCAGGCTATTCTTTGCATGGAATTGGTAGAAAACAAATTTCAAAATGTCAAATGCTGCATGCTATTTTCTCACTCCATATTTGTCTCTTCAGACTGGAATTTTTTTTGTTTAAGAAAAAGAAATTTAATCTACTAGAAGAAAAACAAATGTTTTTATTTGGATAACTATGAAAATATCCTCAATCCTCAATAATATCCTCAATAATATATATGATGTATAAGCCCCAAAACAGTTTTGTCATATTTGAAATGGAAATAGAATTCTAACCCTCAATTTGGCACATTCATTTATCATGATAAAAATAAATCATTAATAACTGATAATTTCTAAGTTTTAGTCCAGCATCTTTGACAGTATCAAATAATATATGTTGACCCATACTTTGTTCTCTTTAGAATGCAACCTCCCCCTTCGACTTTCATTCTCTCTTCTGTCGTCTTCTCTGATTTCTCATTTTAATAATATTATATAAATTGCCTCATAGCATGAATCTCTTGTGGAGAATCTCTTTTTCCTTGAGTTTTTGTTTCATCTAAGTTTTGATTTGTCCTAGGCATTGTACTTTTTTTTTTTAAAAAAGGGTTTTTTAAATTGCTTAGATAGCAGTGCCAAGTCACTTCTTTCATCTGTTCATCTTCAGTGGTTTTATTCCAATTCTCTAATTTATATTTTCTCTTCTATAGTAAGTGAATTTTTGATTGCTTCTTTTAATATCAGAAATCAGTTTGTCTCCTCTTCTAAAGTGTTTACAGTGTTTAAGAGGTGTTACAGTGTTTTATGTTCCATGTGTGTTTTCTATAAACTAAGGACACGGTAGTATGGATGAGGTGAAAAGATCAAAGTTGGCATGAACTAAGCTGCAGTCTCTTCTGTAATCCCTTGGTTCTCCTCTTCCAGAATTTGTTAAATGTACTGTACTGGAGCTAAATTACTCTAATTGTAGAAAACATGACATTCCCCTAGAGAATAGTCTTAGACTTCCTGTTCATCTTTAAAATCAATATTAGAGTTGCTTTTCTCCAATATCCATTCTCTTTTCATAGTAATAAAACTCCTGATATTAAGGTGTGCTCTTGCTGATCAGAAAAAAACTACATTTCTGTACCTGCCTTGTTGTTGAGTGTAGTTATTAATCTCTGGCTGGTGAGATGCAAGGAAAGGATATGAAAGCTTTCAAGAACCTTCCTTCAGAGACAGCTTGTTCTTTCCTCCATCCCACTGCTTAGAATGAGAATGTCATCTTGTTTTACAAGAAGTCAAGCCAGCAAACAGTGGTGCATCAAGAGGAAAGAAGCCTCAGTTCACCCATACACAATGGCATAACCAGGGCTACCTACTGCAACATTTAAGTGTGAAAGTAGTACAGAAACATCTAGAATAGCTATTAGTTTCCATTTTCTATCATTTACATCCTTTGACCTTAACAATACAACTTCTTTCAGGAAAAAAAAAATCAACACTTGTTCATTTCCATGGTTTCATATAGTGAATCAACCAGTTTGAGAAAGGAAGAATGAGAAATATCAATAATCTCAGATATAAAGTGAGGAGGAACTAAAAAGCCTCTTGATGAAAGTGAAAGGGGAGAGTGAAAAATTTGGCTTAAAGCTCAACATTCAGAAAACAAAGATCATGGCATCTGGTCCCATCACTCCATGGGAAATAGATGGGGAAACAGTGGAAACAGTGTCAGACTTTATTTTTGGGGGGTTCCAAAATCACTACAGGTGGTGACTACAGCCATGAAATTAAAAGACACTTACTCCTTGGAAGAAAAGTTATCACCAATCTAGATAGCATATTGAAAAGCAGAGACATTACTTTGCTGACTAAGGTCCATCTAGTCAAGGCTACGGTTTTTCCAGTGGTCATGTATGGATGTGAGAGTTGGACTGTGAACAAGGCTGAGCACCGAAGAATTGATGCTTTTGAACTGTGTTGTTGGAGAAGACTCTTGAGAGTCCCTTGGACTGCAAAGAGATCCAACAAGTCCATTCTGAAGGAGATCAGCCCTGGGATTTCTTTGGAAGGACTGATGCTAAAGCTGAAACTCCAGGTCTTTGGCCACCTCATAAGAAGAGCTGACTCATTGGAAAAGACTCTGATGCTAGAAGCGATTGGGGGCAGGAGAAGGGGACAACCGAGGATGAGATGGCTGTATGGCATCACAGACTCAATGGACATGAGTCTGAGTGAACTCCGGGAGTTGGTGATGGACAGGGAGGCCTGGCACGCTGCAATTCATGGGGTCGCAAAGAGTCGGACATGACTGAGTGACTGAACTGAACTGAAGAATATGCTACTAAGCTTTACTTTCTCAAGATGTGAACGAAAGTACTAATGGGAATTCTCAGGACTTTGTTAACATTCTCAAATGTATTCTCAGTACTGAAGACAGGATTGCCCCTATGGAAATCTTCATTTCCATGGCTGCTGCCTTTCTGAAATGTTTATTACTGTACTATTTCCATTTTTTCTTGATAGTAGTTAATGACTAGAATTTTTGGTTGAGTTTTTGTTCATATTTTTATTTTTACCTTCTATTTTTGGTTTGTAATATTAGAGATCTTGTGATATAGCTCAATTCTACATCTCCCCAAAGCCCAAGGTTCCATTTTTGTGGCTTTTGGGGAACTTCTTTACCTTTTATCTTGGCTTCCCTGGTGGCTCAGAGGTTAAATAAAGCGTCTGCCCGCAATGACCGCAGTTTGATCCCTGGGTTGGGAAGATCCCCTGGAGAAGGAAATGGGAGAAGGAAATGGCAACCCACTCCAGTATTCTTGCCTGGAGAATCCCATGGATGAAGGAGCATGGTATGCTACAGTCCACGGGGTCGCAAAGAGTCAGACACGACTGAGTGACTTCACTTTCACAGCCACGTAGTAGGGAAACATTTTTTGAAAATGGGAATCAGGGCATGTGACCTCTTGGATGGTTCACTTTAGGTTCAGTGTAACTGGACCACCTAGGGGTGCCCAGATATTTGGTCAAACATCATTTTGGGTATGTCTGAGAGGGCACTTCTGAGTGGTATAAACATTTGTAGACTGGGTTAAGCAGATTTCCCTCCCTAATGTGGGTGGGCTTCATCCAATAAGTTGAAGGCCTGACTAAAATGAAAAGACTGACTCTCTTTGAATAGGAAGAAACTCTTCCTAACTGACTGTTTTCAAGGTGGGACATCAGTTTCTTCCTGAATTCAAACTGAAACATTTGCTTTTCCTGTGTCCTGAGGCTGCCGACATTTCATCTAGAACTATACCATTGGTTCCCCTGAGACCCCAGCTTACTAACTTCAGATCTTGGGACTTTCCAGGCTCCATAGTGCATGATCCAATTCCTTATAATAAATGCATATATTTGGAATACACACACACACACACACACACACACACACACACACACACACACACATATATTCCCTATTGATTCTGTTTCTCTGGAAAACCCTAATACAGTTTCCAGCACTTCTCTTCACTCCAAACAAAAGAGTGATTCCAATGAATAAGTGAGTATAACCTCTAAGGAAAGCCTGGCTACAGATAGACATATCTTGAGACCTAGAAACAAAACTTATTACAGTATTTTACATGATGAGGCCACAGCCAGGCCAAGGCTTAGAGTCATACATGTCTGTCATATGGAGTTAGATGACATCCTACATATTATTTTTTTCACTGGTTTACATGGGGGTTGATTCACAACATAATGAAAGGAATTCAGATTTACAGGCATAGACAGTTTTTCTGGACTAGATTGGAAAGGGAGAAAGTAAGATTGCCAGATGGCACAGAAAGCTGGCAAGATCTTGAGAAAGAATTCATACCAAGAGAAGGAATCTGGAATGGCAGTTTCACAACAGGGTTTGAGGATCAGATGAGAGCAAAGATATAGTGAGGCAGCTGATAAAGAAATCTCATCCCAATCTGGCTACCTTTTTGGCAATATACACTCCACACAGATAAAGGATCAGGATCATGAGTTTGAGACTAGAAAGTGAATCTCTCCCTAAGTAGCTTAACATTTCAGGATTCAAACCACCCCCAAACTATCCAACTGAGCATTAGGTATGCTCAGCCACTCAGTCGTGTCCAAACTTTTACAACCTCCTGGACAGCAGCCCACCAGGCTCCTCTGTCCATGGGATTTCCAGCAAGAAATTTCCAGCAATTTCCAGTATTCCAACAAGAATACTGGAGTGGGTTGTCAATCCCCCCTCCAGGGGATCTTCCCAACCTAGGGACTGAGCCTGTGTCTCCTCCATTAGTAGAAGGATTCTTTACCACTGAGTTACCTGGGAAGCTTCAACTGAGTATGCTATACATATTTTTTTGCTCCCACTGGAGACTGCCAAATTTTATAGCAGAGCATCCGAACTGGAGTGAATCAGCAGGGGCCTGAGTGAATGCTGAAGTACAAATGAAATGACACGATAGAAGCCTGTATTAATTCATGAACTTATGTAAGAAACTCTTCTGGATTTCCAAAGATATTTGCAGAATGGTGGGACTGTGAAAGTATTGGAACTCTTGAACGAGCTTTAGAAGTGAAAATCTTCAGTTCAGTTGCTCACTCGTGTCCAACTCCTTGTGACCACATGGACTAAAGCATGCCAGGCTTTCCTGTCCATCACCAACCCCTGGACCTTACTCAAACTCATGTCCATAGAGTTGGTGATGCCATCCAACCATCTCATCCTCTGTCATCTCCTTCTCCTCCCACCTTCAGTCTTTCCCATCATCTGGGTCTTTTCAAATGAGTAAGTTTCTTCTCATCAGGTGGCCAAAGTATTGGAGTTTCAGCTTCAACATCAGTCCTTCCAGTGAATATTCAGGACTGATTTCCTTGAGAATTTAGTTGGATCTCCTTGCAGTCCCAGGGACTCTAAAGAGTCTTCTCCAACACCACAGTTCAAAAGCATCAGTTCTTCAGTGCTCAGCTTTTTTTATAGTCCAACTCTCACATCCATACGTGACTACAAGAAAAACCATAGCTTTCATTATACGGACTTTTGTTGGCAAAGTACTGTCTCTGGTTTTTAATATGCTGTCTAGGTTGTTCATAACTTTTCTTCCAAGGAGTAAGCATCTTTTAATCTTATGGCTGCAGTCACCATCTGCTGTGATTTTGGAGCCCCCAAAGATAAAGTCTGTCACTGTGTCCACTGTTTCCCCATCTATTTGCCATAAAGTGATGGAATCTAATGCCATGATCTTAGTTTCCTGAATGTTGAGTTTTAAGCTAACTTTTTCACTCTCCTCTCTCACTTTCATCAAGAGGCTCTTTAGTTCTTCTTCACTTTCTGTCATAAGGGTGATGTCATCTGCATATTTGAGGTTATTGATATTTCTCCCAGCAATCTTGATTCCAGCTTGTGCTTCATCTAGCCCAGCATTTCTCATGATGTACTTTGCATATAAAAGTTAAATAAGCAGGGTGACAATATACAGAGTGAAAATCTTGGGTACTGCTAAATCGACCACATTCATACCCAAAGATTAGTGAGATTTTAGAATGTTTGGGGGATAATATGCTTCTTCTGGACCTCCCACAGTACTGTCTTAGACACAAAAATCAACCTGCATTGTTCTACTTTCTCTTTAAGAGAAGAGTGTGGGGATCTAAGATTCAAAAGATTTATACTTCATATCTTAGTCTACTTGATCATACTCTTATGATTAACATTCTAATTAAGATGGCGACATTTTTAAGATTCACGGCTTGTTTTCTCAAATTTAACTTCTGCCATGCATAGTTCTATCCCAAGCCTTTTAAGAAACTTGATGGGAATTATAGTAAAAGATTTTGAGAAAAAATTTTCTCATCTCAGTCTACCACCTTCCGCTTGCCATTAGAAATGTCCTTGTCGATCTTGCTTTCTTACATTTTGGCATACAATAGTGGACAATGACGGAGATTTTAGGTCCTCAAAGGAAAGATGCACAGTGATATTAAACCCCTTTCCTCCTTCAGCATTTAAAGCCAGAAGTGCCTGATTTGTTTCAGTTTTGTTGACACTGATCAATCAATAAATGTCTTTAGACACCAATGTGACTAGCACTGGGATTCTGGGAACTTAGTGGTAAACTAGACAGACCCAGTCCCTTTTCTTGTGGAGCTTGCAAACTGGTGAAAGATAAACACACAGAAGTACAGGTTCACAGAAAGCTATAATACAATATGCAAAAGAAATAAAAATACTATATTTAACAATATAATATAGTAATATATAATATAGAAGTTAAAAGCATGAGCCCTAGAGTAAGACTGCTTTTGCTTCAAACTTTAATTTTGCTATTCGTATATTATCTTTTTAATCTGTCATGTGAATAAAATATAAGCATAAACACATATCAGTTCAGTTCAGTCACTCAGTCGTGTCCAACTCTTCGCAACCCCGTGAATCGCAGCACGCCAGGCCTCCCTGTCCATCACCATCTCCCGGAGTTCACTCAGACTCATGTTCATCGAGTCCGTGATGCCATCCAGCCATCTCATCCTCTGTCTTCCCCTTCTCCTCCTGCCCCCAATCCCTCCCAGCATCAGAGTCTTTTCNAATCGCAGCACGCCAGGCCGCCCTGTCCATCACCATCTCCCGGAGTTCACTCAGACTCATGTTCATCGAGTCCGTGATGCCATCCAGCCATCTCATCCTCTGTCTTCCCCTTCTCCTCCTGCCCCCAATCCCTCCCAGCATCAGAGTCTTTTCCAATGAGTCAGCTCTTCGCATGAGGTGGCCAAAGTACTGGAGTTTCAGCTTTAGCATCATTCCTTCCAAAGAAATCCCAGGGCTGATCTCCTTCAGAATGAACTGGTTGGATCTCCTCGCAGTCCAAGGGACTCTCAAGAGTCTTCTCCAACAACACAGTTCAAAAGCATCAATCCTTTGGTGCTAAATTCTTGGCTACCATCACTAGCTCTACATTTCTCTGGAGTTGTCTGTTATTATATTGCTATTACGTGTGTATTGTCTCTTCCATGTACTGTTCTAATTGTTATTATTCTTGTTTGTGTGTTAGTCACTCAGTCGTGTCTGATTCTTTGCAACCCCCATGGACTGTAGCCCACCAGGTTTCTCTGTCCATGGAATTCTCCAGGCAAGAATACTGGAGTGGATTGCCATTCCCTTCTCCAGAGGAACTTCCCAACCCAGGAATCGAACCCTGGTGTCCTGAATGGCAGGCAGATTCTTTACCATTTGAGCTACAGGGAAGACTGTTATTATTCTTATTGTTTATTTAAATGACCACTACCACCTGAAATCTCTTCTTCTAGCAGCATGCATTAATTTTTCTGGGATTTTATTTCAATCTTTTTCAAGTTCTAGGGCAGAGATTCCCTGAACATGTTACTCACCAGAAATCTATTGCCTGATAATCTGAAGAGGCAAAGTGTTGTTGTTGATCTTGTTCCTTCTAACAGTGAGTCAATTGCAATCATTACCCATTCACCCAGGCCCAGTGCCTCCCTTCCCCGTTTTCCCATCAGAGTCCTGTTATGCCCTCAGAAAGAGTCATGGCAGATTCTTTGCTACTTTTAACCAGTTCAATGATAGTATCACCAGAAGGGTAATCGTCATTAGTATCTCATCAGATCTGATGGGCGTTACTTGATCTTTGAACTTGTGCATCTACAGAATCAACAAACTGAAAGTACTTAGCGATGACTCACCAGATCCATTTCTAACAGTAATATATTTTCTACATAACACGAAGACCTTGTTTGTGTATTTCCTTATTTTAAAATGAAATTAATGTTCTTACTGAAACCCCTGTTAATGCATATCCCTGATGTGGGAAATCAACCAACGAGAAAAAATGATCGTATTGTCTCTCTCTTACTGTTTGGCAGTTTTAACATGCCCAAACAGAAATCATGGTGGGAAAAGAAACTGCCTTGCTTTATCTATAATTTATCAACAGGGAAACATTATGGTTCTAGTCATAAAATTTGAGAGGTCAGTCTTATCTCCACAACTGTGCTCCCAAGATTTTCTAATAGATTGAGATGTATTTCATAAGAGTAAATCTAATTACCACAAGTTGGTAAGAGGAGAGGACATGCAGATACGGAACATTTTATGAAGATGCAAGTATAAACTTTAAAATTGGGGAGAGTGATTACAGGGCATAGGCAAAGGAAGCAATAAAGAGGGAAGTGGCAGCCTCGAAATGTTTACAGAACAAGGAGCAACAAACAGGTTAGAAGAGGGAGGGCAGAGGTCTGGTTCTGAAGCTACAAGGATGCTCCTTAATTTAGAGTAGATTTAATTTGGGAGGTCTCAAAGAGACCTTGGGAATGGCTGCACCTTACAAATACCTCTTTGATATATGCACTAGGGGGGAGAGAAAAAAGGTCATGAAAGCATAAATATGATCTGCACCAAGATATGTATTATGACAGAGCAGATCATAAAGTTAACAAATATAACATAGCCTTTCCCTACACTGGAATACTCTGTCTTGGAAAGTATACTATTACTACTGAAGGTAACAAAATGTTCAGTCTATTTACAAGGATTGGCATGGGCTCCAGCCTCCATTCTCATCCTGTGCTCATTCTTAGGCCATTTTTAAAGACCATTCAAATGAAAACCAACAATTCAGCAAATATTTCGTAAGCATATATACATTTTCCCAGATCACAAAAGCCCAATTCATGCAGCACTATTACTATAGTTGGCTTGTTACACACACCTATATCTTCCTCTCTAGACTGTGAACTGTACAAAATTGGAGACAATTTCTTGGTATCATTAGTAATAATGATAATAAAATATTTTTATTTTTATTTTTTGCCAGACACTCTGCATTTAACGTTCTTAACAACCTAAAGAGTATTTATTTTTTCCCTTATGCATATGATTCTATTTGGGGAGTACCTGATTTGGTTGAGTACTGTCCCAGACATTGTAACTAGATTAGCAAATAGCACACAGTTCAGTTCAGTTGCTCAGTCGTGTCAAGCAGGCTCAAATTTAATGATGCTTACCTTCTGGTAGGGGAAGTAGGCTATCAATAAGAAACCATCAGACCCCCCCCAAAAAGTGAAGATATTGGCAAAGAATATCTATTAGGATAAATGAGGTCAGAGAGAATAACTGGATGATGAGGGAGATGGTAAGCAGAGGGCTACTTTAGATAAAGTGGTTGTAAAGTCTTCTGAGAGAAAGTGTTGTTGAGGTCAACAAGGAAATGAGAAGATCATGTGACAGTGTGAAAGACTAAAACGGAAAGTTACTCATCTTGCTTGACAGACAGAAAACAGTCCCCTCAAAGCAAGCAAGTGAGTGGTCAGAATGGTATGGATGGATAGGGAGGAGTCAGAGCTTGCAGGTCTTGGCTTTAGGCCATTGTAAGTAAATTGAATTTCATTCTATGAGCAATAGAAAGCACCAGCACATTTATCTCCATTTAATCAATTTATAGTTGAAGTTTGATGGCAAAGACATTAGTTCTTGATCCTGATTCTGGCCCAGTACACAGAACATTAGCCATCATCATCATCCCCCCCATAATCATATTGTCACCATTATTTTACAGATAAGGAACTCAAGGCCTTTAAATTCTGAGAAACTTGCCCAGTGTCACAGCCAGTGAGGAGAAGGGATAGCATCTGAATTCAGGTTTTCTAATTCCAGAACTAAGGGGCTTTACCTCAGCACCTATAGTTTCTAGCAGGTAGTAGACATTTAACAATTATTTCATGAAAAATAAATGGAACAATAAGTATACAACATTGTACTTTACTCTGAAGCAAACTGACAAATGAGCAAAATAGAGACCCAACTGTTAAAGTGCCTAAAATGGAGATAAAGTAGGGATTACGGATTAATCAAATGTACAGATAACCATACTACAAGGCAGATTTTTGTTTCTTATTTTTAGCAAATATCTTTTGACCTCCTGATATCTCTGTCTGTGTCAAGCTCAAAACCAAGAGAAGAGAATATTGTCAACAGTAGGAACATAACTGCAATTGAAGGCCACACAACACAACTATAAAGTAGCCCCCACTCTCTGCAACTGGAGAAGGCTCATATGGAGCAATGAAGACTCAATGAAGCCATAAATAAATAAATATAGATAAATCTTTTTTTAAAAAGGCTTCATGGAAGGACCTTGAAAGAGGAAGACAATTTTGGGGGGAGGCTACACCAACTGCTAGGTGGAACTTCCCTGACCAGGGATCAAATCTGTATCCCCTATAGTTAATGCATGGAGACTTACCCCTGGACCACCAGGGAAGTCTGAGGAAGACAATTTATTTATTTATTTTTTTATTTTTTACTTTATTTTAGTTTACAATACTCTATTGGCTTTGCCATACATCGACATGAATCCACTACAGGTGTACACGAGCTCCCAGTCCTGAATCCCCCTCCCACCTCCCACCCCATAACATCTCTCAATTTTGACACATGAAACTGTGAGGACAGTGTGGAGCATTCTAGACAATGATAGTGTAAAGGGAGGCACAGAAGTAAAAGAGTTTAAGACCTATTCCAAAGAGTCAATGGTTCAATTTAATCTGAAAAGAAAATGCATGTGGCAAAAACAGGAGAAAATCTTGAAAAGGAAGTTTGTGGCTATATTTTGAAAAGAATTATATAGTAGACAGGTCTGTTCTCCATAGAACATTACCTAATAAACTTCAACTGAACTTCAAACAAGAAATTAAAGAATAGAGGATTCAGGTAACTGATAAATTCTATGTATTTAAAATACTTGTCTTGGTACAAACAAAGGAAGAGTATTAAGTGATCAATATCCATTCTTAATATCCCTTCTGTTGTTTATATAAGTTCCTTGAGAGAAGGTGAGATATTGTCTTTTTCACTGCATTGCAAGATAGCACCTAAACACCTTCCACAGGTAGGTGCTCAGTAAGAATTTGTTGAATGAGTATGAGAAATGAATAGTAGAGTGTTTTGATGAGTTTCTGCAACAAAACTTACATTTGTTTGTTAGGAATGATATTCTAAGTCCCTCATCTAGTGACTTGCAATAGGGCAATATCACCCATAAAAGGTGTTTTAAAAATTATGAAGGTGTTTCTGGTAATAATAATGAATAGGAGACACCAATGATATTTAATATATGAAGCCAAAAATGCATAAGAATATTTTACATAGCATTTTTCATGCAGGTACAGTACTTGGGCTTCCTTGATGGCTCAGATGGTAAAGAATCTGCCTGCAATGCAAAAGATCCAGGTTTGAGCCCTAGGTCAAGAAGATACCCTGAAGAAAGGAATGACAACCCATTTCAGTATTCTTGCCTGGAAAATTCCATGGACAGAGGAGCCTGGAGGATTACAGTCCATGGAATTGCAAAGAGTCAGACACACAAGAGCTACTAACTCTTATAATCATGAGTTTTATACCTAATCCCATTTTACAGGTAAATACAAGTAAGTTGTATACAGTTTTATGGGAGCTTGGAAATGGATACTTCAGTTGACCATCTGAAAAGAGATTAGCCCTTGCTGAAACCTTGATTACAGCCTTAAGAGACACCCTAAGCAGAGTATCCAACTATGGCATGCCCCGATGACCTACAAAACAAAAGTGTTAGTCACTCAGTTGTGTCCAACCCTTTGCAACCCCATCGACTGTAGCTTACCATGCTCCTCTGTCCATGAAATTACCTGGCAAGAACACTGGAGTGGGTTGCCATTTCCTTCTCCAGGGGAACTTCCTGATCCAGGAATTGAAATCAGGCCTCTTGCATTACAAGCAGATTCTTTACTGTCTGAGCCACCAGAGAAGCCCACAAAAGTTAAATGATATTATATAAGTTGTTTGAAGTCACTGAGTTTCTGGTAATTTGTTATGCAACAATCAGATCAGTTCAGTTCAGTTCGTTCAGTCGTGTCCGACTCTCTGTGACCCCATGAATTGCAGCATGCCAGGCCTCCCTGTTCATCACCATCTCTCGGATTTCACTCAGACACATGTCCATCAAGTCCGTGATGCCATCCAGCCATCTCATCCTCGGTCATCCCCTTCTCCTCCTGCCCCCAATCCTCCCAGCATCAGAGTCTTTTCCAGTGAGTCAACTCTTCTCATGAGGTGGCCAAAGTACTGGAGTTTCAGCTTCAGCATCAGTCCTTCCAAAGAAATCCCAGGGCTGATCTCCTTCAGAATGGACTGGTTGGATCTCCTTGCAGTCCAAGGGACTCTCAAGAGTCTTCTCCAACACCACAGTTCAAAAGCATCAGTTCTTCGGCGCTCAGCCTTCNCAAAGTACTGGAGTTTCAGCTTCAGCATCAGTCCTTCCAAAGAAATCCCAGGGCTGATCGCCTTCAGAATGGACTGGTTGGATCTCCTTGCAGTCCAAGGGACTCTCAAGAGTCTTCTCCAACACCACAGTTCAAAATCATCAGTTCTTTGGTGCTCAGCCTTCTTCACAGTCCAACTCTCACATCCATACATGACCACAGGAAAAACCATAGCCTTGACTAGACGGACCTTAGTTGGCAAAGTAATGTCTCTGGTTTTGAATATGCTGTCTAGGTTGGTCATAACTTTTCTTCCAAGGAGTAAGCGTCTTCTAATTTCATGGCTGCAGTACAATAGCATTATGTCTAAAGAGCAGTGCCCAGACCTTAATTTAAAATACTTTATCGCTAAAGAATGCTAACCGTCACCCGACAATGCAGGGCCGCCACAAGCCTTCAACTTGTAAAAACACAGTATGTGCAAAGGAGGACCAAAGGAAGGCACCGAAACGCTGCGCTCGGATCATCAGCCCCTTATCCGGCACAGGATCGGCAAGTCTTTCCTCCCGTCCTGCGGGCCGCCTTCTCACTCTGTGAAAGGGAGTCCTCTGACGCACACAAGCTTTTCACCTTGATGGAGGCCAGTGCATGTGTTTTGCCTTTGCTGACTGCAAATAATGATATTTTACGAGTAGGATGTGGCTGAGTCTCCCGCAGGGTTCCGTGAGTGGTTTCAAGTGATGGGCAGCTGAGAATCGTGAGAGACACAGGGTGGGCGCTCTGCCGGCCAGAGGCCCGCCCGCTTCCTTGCTGGTCCAGTAGGGCCCCACAGAGTGTCCACGCAGAGGGCCGTGGTGGGGGGGTGGCATGCCGGCGGGCACCGGGGCCATGCCCCTGTGCTGTGCCTGAGCACCTGCTGCATCCGCAGCCTCTCCAGCAGTGGGCATCCCCGTGAGCGTGCGTCCAGAGCCCTTCTCCCTCTCCTGCCCGCTCGCCGCCCTGGGCCACGGCAGGGCTGCCCTAACCGCCCAGCTCACAGGGCTGCATCTCAGAGTCTTTCTGTGAATGCATTCGGCAAACAAACCACCAGGCACCCTCTTTATATCAGGGTTTCGACCAGTGGAGGAAAGAGCCCAGGAGAGCAATCCCAGAAAGGACCCCCTTCCTAAACCTTCACCCACAGGGATGGTGACCTCCTCGCCCCCGTAGCTCCAACCAGGAGGACTTCTGAGCTGATGGAGGAAGGGCGCTTGTGGGGTTGATTTCAGAATGTGCCGCCTGCCCATTCGGTCATTATCAGCGTTTTCCAAAGCACTGAGTGTAAAGCCCAGGGAAGATGCCACATTCTACAAAGCAGAGCATATTCTGTGCTTGCCCCTCTGAGAGCAACAGAAATGAAACGGTCACAAAAGTAGCAGAAGAATCCCCGTTCACTGGGACCATCCACGGCTTCCCAGGCGGCTCAGTGGTAGAGAATCTGCCTGTCAACACAGGAGACCTGGGTTTGATGCCTGGGTCAGGAAGATTCTCTGGAGGAGGAAATGGCAGCCCACTCCAGTGTCCTTGCCTGGGGAATGCCATGGACGGAGGAGCCTGGCAGGCTACAGTCCACGGGGTCTCATAGAGTCAGACACGGCTGAGGGCCTCAGTATGCACGCATGGGGCCATCCTATCAAAGCCAGATGAATTCACCCCACGTGCGCCCAGAGGAAACAGATGCACACACAGCAACAAACGTCGAGGAAGCTGGCATCGGCACCTGCCGGGCAGAGGGGCCAGCGTCCCCTGGGGACAAGGAACAGGGCTTTCCCGAGCCTGCGTGTTAGACGGAACGAACTGACCGTCACTCCGCACGGAAATCTAATGAAAGCCCAGGGGCAAGAGGACCCGAGGCCGGGGGCACCACGGACATAGGTCAGTGTGAATAAGACCACCCCGGGGGCGGGCATTCTAGCCCCGCGAGGGTATGCCAAGGGGGTCGGGGGCCACGGGAAGATGCTGGGCAGCACACTCAGCACACGAGACCCAGAGAAGCAGGACCGCGTCCCCTCCCAGGGGCACCCGCCTCCCTCTGCACACGCAGCGCGCAGCGCCCCTTCCCGCTGGACACCTTCCCGCCAGAGGGCTGGGACGCCTCGGCGCCCGCCGACACCTCGCCCCGCCCTGGTGCCTTCAGCCGCCACCTCTGCTGAGGCCGGGCCACCCCCTCAGACCCTTGGCACAGCTCCTCGGTCACACGTGCTTGGAAGGGATCACGTCGGGAGCTTCCTCAGGGGCACTGGTCCCGGCCGCGTGCCTCACCACTCCCGGGCTCAGTGGGCGCTGGCGGAAGAGTAAGTGAAGGCCAAGGGGGTCGGCGTGCGTGGCGTCCACCCCACACTGCGGTCTGGGTCTCTGCACCTTTGGGGGATGACTTCATGCTCGTGGCCATGAAGCCAGGTAAAGGACAAGTGGCTCTGGAAAAGTTTAAGGACAATCACTGGTGAACGGAAGTCAGTTTTCTCTAGACCATTCTATTGCAGAGGACAAGAGGACAGGGTGATCTGTTTTCTCGTTTTAGTGAATGTCCAGAAATGCTGCACTTAGAGGGAGCCAGAGAGAGTCAGTGAGTCTCACACTCACACACACACTCACACACACACTCACACACACTCACTCACACACTCACACACTCACACACACGCTCTCACACACACTCACACACGCACACACTCACTCACACACACTCACACACTCACTCACATGCACACTCACATGCACACACACTCACACACACTCACACGCACATGCACACACACTCACTCTCACACACACACTCACTCACTCACACACACTCACTCACTCATACACATACACTCACACACACACACACACTCACTCACTCACACACTCACTCACTCACACACATATACACACACACATACACTCACACATACACTCACACATACACACACTCACACACACACACATACACACACACATATACTCACACACACACTCACACATACACACTCACACACACTCACTCACTCACACACACATACACACACTCACACACACACATACACACACACATACACTCACACATACACACACTCACACACACAGTCACACACACACTCACACAGCTTTCCGGCCACAGGGACAGCTCCAGGGGACGCGGAGTGTGGGGCCTCACTGCCAGGGCGGGTGGTCTCTAAACTCAGCTCCGGTGGGAAGTGCCGCCGGGCCCTCCTGAGAAGATGGACCTGGGGCGCCCCCAGCCCCCGGAAGGCAGGTCGGAGGCAGGCTCCTGCGGGGACGGCCGGCTCCCTTCGCCGGGGCGCCGCCCTTGGACGTGTCTCCAGGCCGCGCCCGGGCTCTGACGCAGGTCCGCCGGCTGGCAAGGTCGCAGATAGTGCCCCGGCTCCCGGGGGGGATGTAGTAGGGGCGGGGCAGGAGCAAAGGGAGGCGCCGCCAGCTGTCCTGTTTCCCCCACACATGGGGGCCACGGGGAGCCGCTGGGTCGGCTGTGCAGAGGCTGTCCTCCCAGAGACGGTGCTGCGCTGCGGAAGAGTTGGAAGGACTGGGGAGTTCTGCTGGGGGCTGACCCCTCCTGCCTCTTCACCTCCTCTGCCCTCTTCCAACCCCAGGAGGTCACTGATTTCTCAGCTGATGAATTCTGAGTGTCCACTTGGCCTGTCCTCAGAGAACTGCAGGAAAACCTCCAGGAAGCCATCAGGAAAAAAAAATCACAGAAAACTGATTCAAACCTCAGGGGCTTCCCCGTGAGCTCGGTGGCAAAGAAGCCACCTGCGAACGCATAAGACCCAGGAGATACAGGGAGCCTCGGTCCTTGAGTCAGGAAGATCCATCAGAGAAGGAAATGGAGGCCCACTCCAGTGCTGGTGCCTGGGAAACCTCAGGGACAGAGGAGCCTGGTGGGCTACAGTCCACGGGGTTGCAAAGAGCTGGACAAAACTGAGCAAGTGACCACAAGCACAGATTTGGATCTAAAAACCTGTGCTGGGAATTTTGGAAAATTGAGAGGAAAAAAAGTTCTAGAAACTCTGGAATCTATCTTTGTACATATTATTTCATTCCTCTAGTGCCTGGATGCTCGGAGTATGTCCAGCCCCATCTGGGGCTGCTGAGAGAAGCAGGGTGGCCCTCTCGACCCGATCCCTCTGCAGTCTGAAGACCCTCGGGGAGCTGGGCGTGAGCACATGTCTGAGAAGCACCGCTCCAGGACAGGCAGGAGGCATGACATGTTTTGCCAGAGTCCGCAAGGCCAGGACGACAGGCTGAGGAAACACAAGATGTTCTGCTCCTTACCTGGTGCCCCCAGAGGAGAAGACAAGAGACGCCTGGAAACAAGGGCCTGCTGGCCTCTGGAATGTCTGCGTGCTTAGAGGGGACTGTAGGTTGGAACAGAGAGAGAGGGCACGTGGAGTGGCATCATCTGAAATATGAAGACGCCTAATGGAGTACATTCCTTTCAGAGATGAGAGCTAGTTCAAGCCGTTCCAACGAACGTAACTATTTCTGGGGGCAATAATGAAATTAAAGCTGTTGGCTCTTCAGGCAGGAAGGAGAGGATGAAATGCCAAAACACGATGCTTTTGTGAGGGGGCAGAGGTCAATGCCAGACAGCAGCCGTGCGAAAGGAAGGAAACGCTGTAATGGAGGCTGGGCTGGGAAATAGGAGAGGGAAGAAAAGAGTATGTGTCACCAGATTGGGAAGACTATACGAGACTGATTTTATTTCTGTTTCCAGAGAACCCAACAATACCCGGTTCCAATTAGCAGTCCCTTTGGCAGGCTTAAGCAAGCACCAGCAGCCAGATAGAGAAATCAAAACCATTTTTCATCTCGCTGGAGTCATTTTTGAGGCACATTTTTGGGAAGAGTGACAGGAGGCTGCTGGTGTTTCTGTTCCGTGGAAGGATAAAAACAAATAACAGCCACTGGTTTAGAAGAGGGTTCCTTACAGAGGAAGGCATGGTGACCAGCACAGATTACAAACAACGGATTCTTGCAGGATTCGATTGCGGATTCCCGACTTTGGCTTCACCTTGGATCCACCTGTCAAGCTTTCCAAAACCCCGAAGGCGGGGTCTCATGCCTATATATCTGCATGACACTGATCTGCAGCCAAAGATGCCAGCCACTGGAATGTGGACATCCCCAAGTTCAGTGTGCCTGGACCCGCCCGCAGGTGCTATTCCAAGGAGGATCCTGGAGATGTGGGTTTCTCACCCCAGGACTGTGGAGTTGGAGGGAATGCCTCCCCTTCCCTGACAATGAGAGTCAGCCTAACTTCAAAGTCCCCTCTTTGCATGAACCTGCCAGGAAGCTGACTTCACAGAGCAGGCCATGGTCCCAAGGCTGAAGGAGACCCAGCACTCAGGGAGAGAAGAGATGCCTGTGTGGGGCCACCTTGGGGAGACAGGACAAGACGCAGTCAGGAGGAATTCAGCCAGGAGGGCCTAGGGGCTGGTGGAGGTCAGCGTGAGCTGGGCTGCAGGCGTCAGGGAGGCCACATCACCTCACAAGTCCTTCCTCTCAGTCAACCAGACACTTGTGGAAAAGGTTAGAGAGAGCCCCAGAATCAGCCCTTGCAGTGAAGACCCAGGAAAGCAGCAGGCATAGGCAGAAGGGCCAGAAGCCCACCCGTGTCTCCCCTCCACGCACGTCGGGGACACAGTGACACTGGTTAAGAAGCCTCACGAGCGAATGGCAGACACCAAGCCACATATCCGGTAAGCACAGAACGCACTCAGCAGGATGAACGTGAAGCGAAAGTAAAGCGGTCACTTAGGACATCATGCCGAGGAAGGCGCTGGCCCCCGCTCCCGCGCTCTCGCCTGGAGACTCCCAGGGACGTCGGAGCCTGGTGGGCTGCAGTCCATGGGGTCGTTGAGTCAGACACGACTGAGCGACTTCACTTTCACTTTTCACTTTCATGCATTGGAGAAGGAAATGGCAACCCACTCCAGTGTTCTTGTCTGGAGAATCCCAGGGATGACGGAGCCCAACGGGCTGCCGTCTGTGGGGTCGCACAGAGTCGGACACGACTGAAGCGACTTAGCAGCAGAAGCAGCAGCAGGACATCACGCTAACCCACCGCCAGCGGGAGGCAGACGCCCCGAGGAGTGGGAGGGCGAGGTTCTGTGCGCAGAGAGCGAGGGAGCCAGGAGACGTGGGACCACACCTCAGCACTGCGGGAGGAGGGAACGCCCAACCCTGAGCTCCACACCCAGGGAGAACGTGTTTCAAAATGAAAGAAGACACAATACATTCTCAGGAAAGAACTAAAACCGATGGAACCTGGTATCGGCAGGCGTATCCAACAGTGAAACGATAAAGCAGGGCCAGACAAGATCTGGATCTGCGCGAAGAAGTGGAGACGCTCTGGAGCAAAATGCATGAGGGAAACTGAAATTCCTCAACCCGGTGGACATGAACTTGGGCAAACTGCGAGGGATGCTGACGGACAGCGAAGCCTGGCGTGCTGCGGTCACGGACTCTCAGAGTCAGACACGACTTGGTGGCTGAGCAACAGCAACTAACACGTTCACTTTTAACGTCCTCTGAAATGTGAACTTTGGAGTCTGGAGTGGAGGCGGGAGAGGTGCCAAAGCTGACCCGCTCCTGTTTTTGTTTTACTAGAAAGCAGCTAAACCCATTCATCCGCACGTCATCCAGGCAGGTTTTCATGCTGTGGTTGGAGAACTGAGCAGTTTCAGTAGATATGATGGAGCCGGTAAAGCCTAAAATACTTAATATCTGGGCCTTTAAAGAAAACCTTTGCTGACCCCAGGCGTAAAGGAAAACTACCAGCACTGTGCCTTGTGTGCTGGAGCTTACGACAAAAAGCGCACGGGAAGAGGGAGGGGCTGGTAACATGCCGTGGTGAGGGCCTCACACGCCACAAAAATGGGTATAAAGTCATTTCAGCGTAGACTCAATTCCTAAACACGTATTTGATATCTACATACATATTTTAGACTGTGGGGCAACTAGTAAAGTTTTTCTCAAGAGGTATAAACTATTGGGGCCTCCCTGGTGGCTCAGCTGGCAAAGAATCCACCTGCAATGAAGGGGACCCTGGTTTGATTTCTGGGTTGAAAAGATCCCCTGGAGAAGGGGTAGGCTGCCCGCNTTCTGTGCGCAGAGAGCGAGGGAGCCAGGAGACGTGGGACCACACCTCAGCACTGCGGGAGGAGGGAACGCCCAACCCTGAGCTCCACACCCAGGGAGAACGTGTTTCAAAATGAAAGAAGACACAATACATTCTCAGGAAAGAACTAAAACCGATGGAACCTGGTATCGGCAGGCGTATCCAACAGTGAAACGATAAAGCAGGGCCAGACAAGATCTGGATCTGCGCGAAGAAGTGGAGACGCTCTGGAGCAAAATGCATGAGGGAAACTGAAATTCCTCAACCCGGTGGACATGAACTTGGGCAAACTGCGAGGGATGCTGACGGACAGCGAAGCCTGGCGTGCTGCGGTCACGGACTCTCAGAGTCAGACACGACTTGGTGGCTGAGCAACAGCAACTAACACGTTCACTTTTAACGTCCTCTGAAATGTGAACTTTGGAGTCTGGAGTGGAGGCGGGAGAGGTGCCAAAGCTGACCCGCTCCTGTTTTTGTTTTACTAGAAAGCAGCTAAACCCATTCATCCGCACGTCATCCAGGCAGGTTTTCATGCTGTGGTTGGAGAACTGAGCAGTTTCAGTAGATATGATGGAGCCGGTAAAGCCTAAAATACTTAATATCTGGGCCTTTAAAGAAAACCTTTGCTGACCCCAGGCGTAAAGGAAAACTACCAGCACTGTGCCTTGTGTGCTGGAGCTTACGACAAAAAGCGCACGGGAAGAGGGAGGGGCTGGTAACATGCCGTGGTGAGGGCCTCACACGCCACAAAAATGGGTATAAAGTCATTTCAGCGTAGACTCAATTCCTAAACACGTATTTGATATCTACATACATATTTTAGACTGTGGGGCAACTAGTAAAGTTTTTCTCAAGAGGTATAAACTATTGGGGCCTCCCTGGTGGCTCAGCTGGCAAAGAATCCACCTGCAATGAAGGGGACCCTGGTTTGATTTCTGGGTTGAAAAGATCCCCTGGAGAAGGGGTAGGCTGCCCGCTCCAGTATTCTTGGGCTTCCCTTGTGGCTCAGATGGTAAAGAATCCACTTGCAATGTGGGAGACCTGGGTTCCATCCCTGGGTTGGGAAGATCCCCTGGAGAAGGGAAAGGCTCCCCACTCCAGTATTCTGGCCTGGAGAATTCCATGGACTGTATAGTTCATGGGGTCGCAAAGAGTCGGACACAACTGAGCGACTTTCACTTTCACTTTATAAACTATTGGTCAAGACAGGAGATTAAATGGACTCATGCAAAATGCCCAAATAACCCTAGAGAATGCAGGTAAGGAAGAAAAAGAAGGACATACAGACATAAAAACATAGAAAGCAGCGAACAGAACCTAGTGACATGTAAGCACAATAATACCACACAGCTGCTCAGGGTCCCTCCCAGGAATCCGAGGATAGTGCAACATTCAAAAGTAAACTCACCAAGTTTCCTATATTAAGGCAGTAAAACTGAAAAATTCTATGATCGTCTTAATAGATGCCAAAAAAGCGCATCTCCACAAAAACTCCTGAAATTAGTAAGTGGATCGAGCAAGGTCCCAGGGTGCAGTGCAGTCGCGTGTGCCAGCTGAGGAGTGCGGACCCTGGCCCAAAGCCTATGTGTAACCTGTGTAATCTCGCAGGCTGACCACAGCAACCTCAAAGAGGCTACTGGGCAGGCTTTGCAGGGGCCGTGCCCTCCACCCCAACCCTGGACACAGCCAGGCACCACCGTCTCTAGGGGGCGTTGCACCAAGGCCTCAGGCCCCTGCGTGTCCACGTTCCCAGGACGGACATCCCTGTCTGGGGGCCTGTCTGGGGCCTTCCTCGGGTGCTGCTGTTGAGATCTCCTTGCTGGGAGGAGGGGAGACTCTCTAAGACAACTTTGCTTAAAATTCCTAGGCCTCCCCGCTCTGCCTCCCGCGAGCCCTGGGTCCAAAAACACACGGGAGCTTTCGTTTTGGGCTGCCCCAGCAGTGAGATGATCTGACGCCTGTTCTGGTCCACCAGACCCCAGCTGGTGCCAACCTACGGGCAGGATGGAGTGTGGGCACTGGGGCCTCATCCGGCCCAGCCTCCTGCTCCCCCTTCACGGTAGGTGACGGGAGGTTGGCTGTAGCTTATTTTCTTAATCAGCTGTTCTGACATCTGGCGGCTCAGCCTTTAGCCCAGCTGAGCTCTTGAACATGAACAATCAGAATTTGAAATTGAAAAAATAATACCAAGCCATAAAGTACCCAAGTACAAAGCTAACAAAGTATGTGCAGGGTCTGCATATGATAAACAACAAAATGCCAGCAGAAGAGATCAGAAAGGTTTAAATAAAGGGAGAGACGTCCTGTGTGCATGAAACAGAAGGCTCGCTGTTGCCAAGATGTCCATCCTCTGGAATCTGATCTATAATCATCTCAATCTAAATCTTACCAGGGCTTTTTGCAGATGTTTACAAGCCGATTCTAAATTTCTACAGAAGGCAAAGGAACTAGAATTGTCAAGACAGTGCCAACTGGAAGCCTTCATGTTACTCAAACTCATGTATGTAATCCTGATAGTGGTGAAAAAGAATGGAGACATAGATCAACAGGCCAGGGTAAAGTTCAGAAATAGATCCACAAAAATAGAGGCAACTGATGTGGGGCAAAACCGCAACATCAATTCAATGGAGAAAGGATTAAAAAAACCCAAAAAACTAGAGAATATCACATGCTGCTGCTGCTGCTGCTGCTGCTGCTGAGTCGCTTCAGTCATGTCCGACTCTCTGCAACCACATAGACGGCAGCCCACCAGGCTCCCCCGTCCCTGGGATTCTCCAGGCAAGAACACTGGAGTGGGTTGCCATTTCCTTCTCCAATGCGTGAAAATGAAAAGTGAAAGTGAAGTTGCTCAGTCGCTTCCAACTCTTAGCGACCCTGTGGACTGCAGCCCACCAGGCTCGTCCGTCCATGGGATTTTCCAGGCAAGAGTGCTGGAGTGGGGTGCCATCGCCTTCTCTGAGACCTACGTAAATGAATGAATAAATAAATAAGCCTTGACACATACTTCACCCTTTATACAAAAATTCAACTCAAAGCGGCTCAAATGCTTAAATCTAAAATATAAAGTTATAAAACTTTTATGAAAAAAACCTGCTTGACGCTGGGTTGGGTGATGTGACTGAACTTGTTCAGTGCTCGGGCCTGTCGCCTCTCTGACTCCGTGGATGGCAGCGTGCCAGGTGCCAGGCTTCCTTGCATTTCACCATCTTCTGGGGTTTGCTCAAACTCATATCCACTGAGGGTGATTCTAGATATGACCCCAAAAGCATGGTGCAAAAATTTTTGATAAATTTTACTTTATCAAAGTAAAAACTTGTCTTCTATGAAAAACACTGATAGAAGGATGAAAGGCCACAGACCTGGTAGAAAATTCTTGTAAATCAGTATCTGACCAAAAAAACCCTCTATCTAGACTATATAAAGAATATTTAAAACTCAACAACAAAAAGGAACAACCCAATAAAAAAGTGACAAAATATCCGATCAGATACTTTACCAAAGAAGATATATTGATGGCTCATAGGCCCTGGTGTATGAAAAGGTGCTCAACATCATGAGTCATTAAGGAAATGAAAATTCAAACCACAACAAGATACCAATCATCACACACCAATTAGAATGGTTAAGATTAAAAGCAAATGAATAACATTTTTAAAAGGAGCAATACCAAATGTTGGCAAAGATGCAGAGAAACAGATCCCCTTGTTTATTACTGGTGGGAACACGTCCAGACACTTTCTAAAAACAGTGGTAATTTCTTAGGAAGTTAGATGTAATTGCACCATAAAACCCACCAATCCCATGCATGCATGCTAAGTCGCTTCAGCCATGTCTGACTCTTTGCAATCAGATGTACTATAGTACATATACTAAATTTAGTACTAATGTACTAAATGTACTGCAGCCCACCTGGCTCCTCTGTCCATGGGCTTCTCCAGGCAAGAATACTGGACTGGATTGCTGTTTGCTTCTCTGGGGGATCCTCCCGACCCAGGGATTGAACCCACGCTCTGGGTCTCCTGCCTCGGCAGGCAGGTTCCTCGCCACTGGTGCAAGCTGGGAAGCCCTGTGTTCTCACAATCAGTAAGAAAATAAAAAACCCCAACCCCCCATAGCTGTGTGTGAGTTTATAGCAGCTTTGCAGGAATGCTCAGAGCAGTAATAGTAAGGATCAAACGGCTATTGATTCATGCTGCAAATGGACAGACCTTGAGTCAATTTTTACCAAGTTAAAGACGTTCATTCAACAGGCTACTGTGCTGTAGGACTCTACCACCAGACACTCCAAAAAAGGCAAAACAGAAGTATGTACAACTGGCCAGGTTGCCGAGACCGCGCTGGCCAGGAGGGAGGCTGCGGCAGGTTCCCTTAGCGCCCTCCCTGGGCCGGCGCGCACCTCCTAGGGGAGCACCCCGCCCCGGGCCAGCGTGGTCCTGGAAGCTCTGGCACCCGGGCAAGGCTGCCGTCAGCTCTTGGCAAAGCACCGATCAAAAGGCTTCTGTCTTATTTTTTGTCAGAACTGACCTAGGAACCCACACCCACTCTGGGGTAATCTTGCCAGCAAAACTATGACCTCAGATTGTCAAAAGCTTATATTTTACCAATGTTGCCTTAACACAGGCTGATTATTTGCCTCTGCATGCTAATCTTTATTATTCACCAGGCTTGTTCTTCTTCAGTAAGACGGCACCATCTCATGAAGAGAAGGGAGGCCCCCCGGCACTGTGTCGACACGGGTGTTGGAAGCGAAACGAGGGAAACAGCTGCTCTTCCTGACTTTCACTTATCTTCCAAGATTCAGTCAAATTGCCACTTTTTCACTTTTATTTTGTAAATACACTCTATTTCATTATAGAATTTTACTCATAATTACAGGGCCTGGCTATTACGATACAAACACACCCACTGCTACAAAGGTGATTTAATTTTTTTTTTTAATCCACCTTTTGGAGGCTAAATTAATGAGGGAAATAACTATTCTTCCTGACTAATTCTCACTTATCTTTCAGTTTTCAAATTACCACTTCTTCCAGGCTGTTTCTGACTGCCCAGGTCAATCCAGGGGTCTTCACTCCAGGGGTCCACAGCCCTCCCCCTGCCCCAGGAATACTGCCCATGCCTGTGTGTGACTGGCCAGTGACCGCCTCTCCTTCCACGGGGCCAGATCCACAGAGGCAGGGACCACCCCTCCCAAGGCCTGGACCGTGGTGAGCCGATCAGAGGGCGTTTAGGTCAAGAGAGTCCAAAGTCTGGGCCTGCCTCTCACCCACAAGGTGCCATGCAGCCTGCAGAGGGCCTGGCACACAGCACAGCAGGTCCTCGAGTGCCTGTCGGCTGAAAGGCCGTGAGTGGCGAGGATGGAGAGGCGAACGGACGCGTCACTAAAAGGCAGTCCGCAGACCGCGCACCCCTGAGGAAACTCGAACCCTAACCTGTCTAACCTAAACTCTAATCTGATTCTGCCATCCTCTCCCACCTGCTGCCTGTCTGACGGCCCCACCTGGAGTCACACGGGGATGTGCCCAGATAGACCAAAGCGTTCACCTTGTGACTGAAAGAAGGAAACGGCAACCCACTTCAGAATTCTCGTCTGGAAAATTCCATGGACAGAGGAGCCTGGCGGGCTACAGTCCTTGGGGTCACAAAGAGACAGACACGGCTGAGCCACTGAGCATGCATGGAATTGTCCAGCAGAAAAATCTGCCCCAAGCTCCTGTCCTGAGAAGATAAGTGATAAAATAGACTGCTTACGGAGTCATTAAATAAACAAGCAAGAGCTCTGGACCTTTAGTTCCACAGAGACGTAGCCAAGCCGAACCAGGAAGGACAGGTGGGTTTTCACGATGTGCTTCTCAGACACTTTCCGTGGAAGGGAGGTGTGGAATTCCAGGTGCCCCTGGTCTCAGGGCACAACCTGCTCACCCTGAGCTCCAGGTGAGACACTGGCTTTGAAGGATGCCCACATGGTTACTGGGCTTTAACTGTGGGATTATGTGATCATTCAGATTCCAATCTGATTCCAGTGCATGTGAATATTCTTACAAACTCGACCATCAAATGACATGCGATTCTGCTGAGATGTCCCAGGACTGTGCCTGCCTGGCGCCGGGAGCCCACCCTCCCTCCTCACCTACCCTCCCTCCTCACCCTCCTCACCCACCCTCCCTCCTCACTCACCCTCCCTCCTCATCCACCCTCCCTCCTCACTCAGCTGCACCAGCGTCAGCAGGGAAGCATGGCCGCAGTCACCCAGCAGCTGGATGATGCGAGTGAATAACATAGATGCGGGCTATTGTCATCCTCGAGGAAATCTTGCGTTGCCCCATTCAAAAGGGAGAAAAATACGTGAAAAGTATGAAAGTGAGACGCAGCAGATGTTACCCCGGAGTTGTCAATCTCGTCTGCGCAGGTGCTAATGTGTTATAATTATCCCTTCTGGCAGTTGACGTTCAGGAGCCTGGTTCCCACCTAGTCAATCACGCTGCGATTGTTAAGCTACTCGCATCGCTAAGGCGCTGGGTAATAACCAGATAGGGTTTAATATTTGACATTTGCCGTCAATTTCCTTCCTTCCGACGTGCGTCTCCTCTACACCAGCGTCTGTACATTGGGCTCTCTCCTGCCTTCTGCATAAAATGCACAGACGTGCAGGGAAGAGAAGGGAGATGAATCGAAACAAACAGCTCTGTGTGTCTCTGCCTCGATTTGCCATCATGAATCAATCTCCTGGCAAGGAGCGGGCCCCTGCGCCACTGGAAGCGACACAGGGGTGTCGGCAGCACGTGCTACGAGGATGATTTTAAAAGATTTTCTCGAGTTCCCTCACCGTGGGGGAGGGATCACAGTTATCTTCACCCCACAGATGGGGTGGCCGGGGTGCGGAAGGTTCACAACGGCCTGTCAGGCAAGAGTGCTGGTCAGGTGACAGTGTGCGGGCAGCGGCCCCCAGGCTTCCTCCCCAGGCTCTCCCTTCTCCACACGGGCTTCACGTGTCAATCCAGGGCGTTTACGTGCGGTGAGGCGCCCCGGGAAGGGCGACATCGCCTCTCAGCTCCTGCCAGCCTTTCCCCACCATGCTTTGCCTTGAACTCCCGCTGCTCTCCACTGCTTTAAGCACTGCTTGCGGGTAAGCCAACAGCATTCAGCGGCACTTTTTCCTGAGGATGGGTGACGCTAATGATAAACAATCTGCCTGCCAACGTAGGAGACACAGAGACGCGAGTTCCACCCTGGGTCAGGAAGGTCCCCTGGACAGGGAAACGGCAACCCACTCCAGTGTTCCTGCCTGGGGAATCCCACGGACAGAGGACCTGGTGGGCTACAGCCCATGTGGTCGCAGAGAGCTGGGCACGCCTGAGCGTCTGAACGCGGCCTCTTTGATGAGGACGAAGCTGCCGATCCCTCCAAGGGCTGAACAACTTCCCAGTGTCTTTGCTGTTTGTGTGCACATGTCAGATGGGGGTGGGTATTGAAGACTTTGTTTCAAATTAATTTAACGGAAAGCAAATATCCAAGCAAAATTTATACTGTCGTCTTTTTCAGACATTTTGGCGATAAACCAACTAGCAAGATGTGCCACAGGAGTGACAACCACACACTCTCTTGAAAACTATACTTTTACGAGCTATTAAATGCCCCCTGATTCCCTGCAGAAGAAAGAGGCTCGTTTCAAGAGGATTCTGCTCCGAGTTTAAACAGGAAAGGACGTGGGGATCTGACAGCCAAGGAGCATTAAGACTTCAAAGCAGACGAAGCTGGACCCGGTCATTTTGCAATAAAATGTGAAGTCATGTAATAGCGCCCTTTTAAGCCACTTGGGACTTTCTAAGACTTCAAATAAAACGCTATTAGCACAGACAGATAAACAATCTAAGCCGCTATTTGCCTGGGGAGATACCCTTGTGGTTTACAATGGGCAAAGAAAATACAGCACGCCCTGCGTTGAGAAAGACTAACTCGCTGTGGAGACCCCTTCTGCATAGCTCATTCCTGGCCCTTCAAACCGGCTCAGCCCCTCGGGCCGCCCGTCACCCTGTGCTCCCAAAGCAGCCCCTGGTTTCAAGTGAGTGGCATAAACGGACCGGAGGAAACACAGCGTGAGCGCGAGGAAGTCACTCATCTGTTTCATCCAAGCCCGAGAATGCTAAACACCTCGTCTTTGTCTTTGCTTATAAGTAGCAAGTGAGGTCACCCATGGCGTGTCCGCTTGGAGTCACAGACGCCCGCCGCTCAGGGGCCCGTCGGACCTGGCTGAAATCAGGAAGGCCCACCGCCCCAGGGATCGTCCTCTCATTTCTGACCGGCCTGGCCCCAGCCGCCTCTGAGCACAGCGCCGAGATGCTCCAAGTGAGGCCGTCAGGAGGGCTGGACCCGGGGCACAGCGGATCCCTGGGCGCCTCGGCCTTGCCGCCCTTCAGGACATCCGCTCCAGGACCCCCAGGGCGAGAGGGCGGCGGGGCACCTGGCTCTCGAGAGATGGCTGACACCGCAACTTTCCCCGCGTTCGGCGGCTCCTCCCTCCGGCTCTCACCATCCTCGGGGACTTAGCACGAGGCCCCGAGGGGAAAGCTCCCAGCCACCCCCGCAAGTCAGCCCCGCGGCCACCAGAGGCCGGTGAGACCGCCCCGGGCCCTGCAGGCGGCTCCGGTCCCGGCAGGCGCGCAGCCACTGCGCTGGATGCGGGTCCCCGGTTCCGGCGAGGCCGGGCGCACCGCATCCCCGCCGAGCCCGGAGACCGCCGGTCTCCTCTTCCGCCCCGGCCTCCGCTGCGCTGCCGGCAGCCAGCGGAACGGACGCCAGGCGCTCCTAACAGAGGCTCCGGAAGCGGTGAGGTTCCCTGCGCAGCCGTCACCCGAGAGGTGGGGGGACCTCGCAGGGCCACGCGGGTCGCCCGCCGCGGACAAGATGCCGCTCAGTTTCTGCGTCTCCCGGTCTCGCTTCCCGAATCGGAGAGGTCGAATCCGGGCCCACGGCGACCGCCCCAATCACCAGCCCACAAGTCCAAAAAAAATAAAACACAACCGCCGCGACTATCTGGGATTAAGCCAGGAAGGGTATTGCCACTTTAAATTGAAAATAGAAAAACAGAAAGAAAGCAAAATATTCTGTGAGTTCCACGGGAAAAAAAAAAGTCATATTTGTATAGACCCCAAATCCCCTCTGTTTAAACAGGGTGATTAATATCAGCTCCTGTAGGAAATTAAATTCGGGTAAGAACGGTAATATGCAGATATGCAGATTTCTGGGCAGGATGGCCATCTCTGGGTAGGGAGCTGGCTGATTAATCTGCGTCCTCGGAATACAAAATGAAACACGGGGCTCCCCTGGGCAAGCGCGAGAAATGACTTTGCCCCCCACGGAAACGGGGTCGAGGGGGGGAGGACTCAGTGGGTCTGAGCCGCGTGCCGAGGGCGCGGCGGTGCGACCGCTCCGCTCGTTGCGGAGCCTGACGGCTTCCTCCCAGGCCTCCCTCCGCGTGCTCTCTGCAAAGTTCTTCCTCCGCGGTTTCTGAGGACCGGGTTATTGGTCTTGGTCTTCATCCACGGCCCTCCTCTGCAGCTTCTGAGAAGGGAGCCCGGCCCTCCCACTTCAGCGGGGCCACACGCGCCTAGCTACATGCACCCCCACCCACCGGGGTTTTTTTTTTTCTTTTCTTTCCTTTCTCAAAGACTGAGTGGGGTGGACAAATTTTTTAATTTAACGTATAACACCAGAAAGCTAATTTGAAAATGTAAATGACTCTCCCTCACAACCCCACCCTCTCGTAACTTCAAAATGTCAGCGTGCTCATCGCATCAGGTCTGGCCGGAGGATGAGATTTTTGATCACTGAATAATGATGCTATTTATTTTTTTGGAAAAAAAATATTTACAGCAAGATGCAAAATGTCATTTTCAGTGGGATTTTTTTTTTTTTTTTTTTTT
>SJYV01047883.1:59207-78922 GCA_006410875.1 Neotragus pygmaeus | reverse complement strand
GAACGCATTACTTTGCATTGAATGTCCTGGCTTCTCATTTTCTGTGGCGGACAATCAGCCCAGGGGCACGAATCATTTCAGCGGGATCGCGGCCCTGCAAGAAAGCCTCTCGTTCCCGCTCCTGGGGCTCCGGGCAGCTGTGATTATCCGAGGCCTAATGCAGGGCTCGGCTCCAGCCAGCAGAACAAAGTTAATAAAATGGACGAAAGAGCAAGGTATTTCCAGCTGCGGTTCATGTGCCAGAGCCAGAACCGACAGGCAGGTGGTAAAGGACATGCGCGCGCCGTGGTCTCAGAGGGTCCGCGCCCGCCGGCTCATCTACAAGTTCTTCTGCCAGAAACCAGGGGCCGTTCGGGCTTTCATCCTGCGAGGACCCGCGCGGGAAGGTCCGTAAGCTGTGGGCCACAGGCAGGTGGGCCCAGGGCTGCCAGGTTGGGGCAGAGGGAGGAGGGCTGCCTTCAGATGCAGGGGCCGAACGCTGGCACCCCAGAATGCTCCCAGGAGGGCAGAACCCACGCTCCTGGAGCCCGAAGCCGCTGCTCAGCCTGTGCTCTGAGGGGGCGGTGCAGGGTCAACCCCCGGGGGAATGGCCAGCACGTCCCCATCCTCACGGAACCAGTGAGCTTCAGCTCTGAAGCAGTAACAGCGTCCCAGGCACAAACACGAAATGACCTAGGCTTGTTCGTGTACAGAATGTGTCACTGCGGTGACAGCTTAATACACACGCTCTGTGAGGCTTACACTCCACATGGGCTGCGTGTCACAAGCAAGGAGCACACTGCGTGCGTGCTTAGTCACTCAGCCGTGTCTGACTCTGCGACCCCACGCCCTGGAGCCCGCCAGGCCCCTCTGTCCGGGGGAGTCTCCAGGCAAGAGTACTGGTGGGCTGCCATTCGCCTCTCCAGGGGAATCTTCCCACCGAGGGGCTGGACCCGCATCTCCTGTCTCCTGCATTGGCAGACGGGCTCTTTACCACCAGCACCACTGCCAACACCCCTTGTTTCAAACTACGCCAGCGTCCTTCCTGGCATCCGGGGCACTGCCCTTTCAGGCCCCTCTGGGGTCCACACCAGCGCCAGAGCATGGAGCTCACCGGAGCTTTTCGGAAACAGACCAACCGGATTACAGACTAAGCCTCGTGATTTCCTTTTGCATCTCGATGGAGGACGCGTGTGGTTTCCACTTGGCTGAAGTTGAGTGTAGACACTGTGTGTGCTGAGTTGCTTCAGTCATATCCCACTATGTGTGACCCCATGGCCCATAGCCTGCCAGGCTCCTCTGTCCGTGGGAGTCTCCAGGCAAGAACACTGGAGTGGGTTGCCATGCCCTCCTCCAGNTTGGCTGAAGTTGAGTGTAGACACTGTGTGTGCTGAGTTGCTTCAGTCATATCCCACTATGTGTGACCCCATGGCCCATAGCCTGCCAGGCTCCTCTGTCCGTGGGAGTCTCCAGGCAAGAACACTGGAGTGGGTTGCCATGCCCTCCTCCAGGGAGTGTACATGCTAGAAGTCAGTTAATACGTGTGCAGTTTAAAAGTTAACTGACCAGAGGTCAGCTTGCACCCACATCCTGAAGCGGTTGTTCCAACATGTGGACTGCATGCTATAGAAATATCTCCACTCATCTCCTCTGAACCACCAGGCACGGGAGGAAATGCCGAAATCCTGGGGAAGGCTTCTCGGAGCTAGAGGTGTTGGTTTCAGGTCAGCTCTGTGCTAACTGTACGGGTTTAAATCAGTTGTTCTCAACTGGGGGTGACTTTACCCCTGAGGGACAATTGGCAATGTCTGGGGACAAGTTGGGTTGTCACACGGGGGATGGGGGGCTGCTGTTGGCGGGCGGCATCCTGCAACACACAGAACAGCCTGCCCGCAGCAAGAGCTACTCGTTAGGAATGTCCAAGGAACTGAGCCCTGCAAACCCTGGTTTAAATGGAGAAATGTTTGTTGCAAAAAAAAAAAAAAAATCACAGCCTGAAAGCCTTGTGCTCGGTCAACACCAGATACAGCTGAAGCGTTAAACTTCTCCTCCCTGAACTTCCCAGCTCCTGAAATGTAAGCACGAGAAAAGAGCAGAGTGGGATTTTTTTCAACTATACATTTTTCTATTTCTCAGCTGAAGGAGAAACTGTCGAAGGAGGCAAGGAGGACCCAGGGATTTCTGTTTCCTCCGTCCCTGCTTCTACTAGAAACAGGAAAACAAGAGCAGCGCACGCCCTTTCCTTCTGTGGATGCAAAGTGCACCGCGGAGCTGAGGCCGCACGCTCCCTGCCGGCCCGCTCGGTGCAGACGGGGAAGGCTGTGGTGCTGTGTGAGTGGCGTGGAGCACAGACACGGGGTGACGGCGGCCGTTGCTCACGTGCATGGAACGCTCACAGGCCAGACACCACGGCGGTCATCGTGTGGGTGTGTAGGGAGACACAGCACCTCCTTTAAGCAATCTTTCCCACGGAGATGTCAAAATTTCCTCTACGAGGTTAGAGCCTCTGTCCCCAAAGAAATTCGTCAGTAAAGGTGGTTTAATAACTGGCCCTCCACATCAGATGTTCTGCTTCTTAATTTTTGAGAGCAAATTGTGCATCACTTTTGTTTCACGGCAGCCTGTGAATGCCTCCTCTGAAAAGCCACACACGGGACCTCTTTGGCTGATCCGAGCTGCTTTATTCCAGAATTCAGCCGGGAGTGAGACGTTCCCAGACCTCCCTCGCGCCGCCTCTGAATCAACGCCTAATAAACGTGCATTTGGGGGAGAAGGCTGACGGGAGGGCCACCGCTTAAGCTCCTATTGTTTCATTGATAAAAATGATTCGGGAAGCGGCAGAATATGTTAACCGTTTCCTTTGGTTTTCCATCGAGAGGGCTGAAAGACATTGCTAAAATAGATCTATTTTCTTTTCATTCCGCAGAATAATGCATGAATGATTATAACATATGCTCTATCTCCCCTCCCCCCCCCCACCCCGTGGAAAAGTGCCTGACACTGTAATCACAACTTGTTGGGTTTTCAATCTGATGCTGTCCTGNACTGATGCTGAAGCTGAAATTCCAATACTTTGGCCACCTCATGCGAAGAGTTGACTCATTGGAAAAGACTCTGATGCTGGAAGGGATTGGGGACAGGAGGAGAAGGGGACGACAGAGGATGAGATGGCTGGATGACATCACCAACTCGATGGACGTGAGTTTGAGTGAATTCCAGGAGGTGGTGATGGACAGGGAGGCCTGGCGTGCTACAATTCATGGGGTGGCAAAGAGCTGGACACGACTGAGTAAATGAACTGAACTGAACTGAACTGCCATGTAATCTGGCACCCCTGTAGTCTAAAGAGTTAACATAATCTTAGACATTTCACATACTGTGGACTAGGGTAGGTAAATAAATGTTCTACTTTCTATAGTAATAGAAAAGAACAAATCCATTCTCCTCAAACTGACAGATGCCCACGACAGTAAATGTATTACTTACATGACAAGTATCAGTGAAGTGATATATTGCTGTCCCTCTTAAATGACCTTTCTGAGAAAAGGAGTAATTTAATATCTAGAAAATGAAATGAACAATACAAAATATAAAACTTCTTGTTTAGACTACAGACAGTAAAAGAAACATACTGAAAGATCTCAAATCAACTCTCTGTGTGCAGAAAATTCAGATATTAAGGAAGAAGTAACTGGTGGAATTTTTGCCCAAAGAGCCTCTGATCCCCTAACACAAACCTCCATTGATTACTCACCTTATTTCAAATCTAGTCACAAAAGTCAGAAGAGCCAAAATCTTTATCCTCAATTCCCACTTGAACTTAACAATTTATTTTGCATAAAGTCATGTGCTGACATATGCCCTGTGAAATCAAAATGAATTATTCTTCTCTATTAATACTACACAGTACTGTTGTTCAAAGATATTTATGAAATTGTTATGTATTTTCAGAACTTGATATATATGAAGCACTGCAACAGCCAAGTGTTTAGTAATATATTCTAAATTTTCCTCTAAGCCATGTTTCTAGCAAACCATAGGTAAATATGAAAAGCAGAAGATAACATGAAATTAGAAAATTGCTTCATTAAGAATAATTCTGTGCCACAGTTCCTTACTCTCCAATAAAGAGCAGCTACAAAATACAGAATAACAACTCCGAAAATTAAAGTTTAGCAAAGGCTATTTTTTAATTGAACTTACTGGATGACAGGTTCAATTCTGAAAATTTCATAGAACCAAATATTAGGAATATTGTCAGAAAAAGTCATTTAGTTGACCTTATTAGGCAGGAATACATCTATTCCAGTATTTTCCAAAGTTCCACAAAATGGCAACAGATGTTACATGAGAAAAAAGATTAGTCAAATAAGCTTGAAAAAGACTGGATTCCTTTTTTCTTTCTTTTTTCTAATAATCCCTCCTGTCTAGGTTCTGGGAGCCACTCTGTCCCCTTGACCCGTCAGGCCCTACAAAGATAAAGCCTACTGTAACTAGCCATAGGGTTTAGTACTATGTTTATTGGTGCTCCTAAATCTGTCCAAACCTTCATAATTAAACTCTTCTTAAATTATCCAATTAAGTGTCTCAACTATTTCCTGCCAGGTTCCTGACTGATAGACACATCTCAACCATTTCCTCACCAGGTGTATAGAACAACACCACTTTTTAAAAAATATAAAATTTATTTTAATTGGAGGTTAATTACTCTACAATAGTGTATTGGTTCTGCTATACATCAACATGAATCCACCACTTTTTGAGTAAAAAATATGGTAGACCATGCAAGTGAGGCCATTCACATTGTCTACGTCATTTAAAGTCTAAACAAAATCAAGGATTCAGCCTTGCTGGAAGACAAGCAAGCACCCTGATGACAGCTGTCAATGGGTGATCCTCATCAATGAGGACGAAAAGAAATCTGAATAGCTGTTCAGTCTAAGCAACGCATGCCACTCATTGGAATGGAGACTAGATGACGTGCAGAGGTAACACAAGTCTCTGGCATCTCCCAAGAAATAGTCACAGAGATGTCGGGCATGGACAGAGCTCGGTGATCCCTTGAGGCTAACATCATGCCAGTCCACATAGCTCCACTTTTCTTCCCTTTCCCGTTGCATGGAGTCCTACCCAATCCAGGGACAAGAAAATAATATATCTGCCCAAATATTTTTTGTTTTCCACTATGGAGTTTTGAACTTAAAATGAAGAATTGCTTCTTGGAGTCTTATTTTCAATACTCCAGGACTTATGATAAGTCTCCCAAAGTATAGAAGAAGAACTGTAATAAAACATGAAGTGGAAGGAAACCTATCAATATATCCCCCAATGCATTTTCTTGCCACATAAATTTTGAAAGGTTCTAGTTCAAAATGATGGAGCCTATACATATGTTTACTTCTCCTCTACTCCCCAAAGTCCTCTTGAAATAATGCTATAAATCTATAAATGGAATAAATTCATAAAGGCACTGAATGTATAATGACAAGTAAAGATTTTAACAGATACCTGTAAAACCGAAGGCAGTAAAAGTAAATCAACAAAGAAATAATAATTGAGGAAGCCAGAACTTAGATTATGCATAGGAGAAAATTGGAATAGAGACAGAAACTCTTTTCATAACAAATCAAAAGCTCTTCCTGAATTTATAGGTAGAGAAACCAAGAGTAAGAGAAGAAAAACTACCAGAAAGAATAGCAAACTGGCTACTGCAGGAATATGCTTCAGGCAGGCCTGAAGCCTAAAACCTGCCAATGGGGGTAGGCAAGCCTAGAAATTTACCTTTAATCTCTCCAGTCCTACAGTAGCACTGAGGGATGCTTTGGGAGTGCTAACAATGACAGTATTTTCAAATGTTGGGCAGACAGGCACATAACACAAATCTCTAGAGAAAGCAGTCATAAGGGACCAACTATGTATAAAACAAGCATAAGGTTGTCAAGATGAGTGTCCTGAAGAGTCATCACCCAGATGAAGTATAGTATTAGTAGGCAGCCAATTTCATGGGCATTTGAGAGTGAGAGGGTCTTACTCATCCAGCTGAAGTGCTGCTGTGTATAGCCAATTTGTGTGCAGTAGCTTTGCCCTTTACATGCTTAAGGAAACTTGTATAGTCTGTCCTATGTTTAAACAGTATTCTGCCAATCACATAACCATCCTATTTTGACTAATTGCAGATTGGTGTCAAGAGAAGGATTCACATACACATACACACACATGCATACCACCCCTCAAAACAACCAAACAAGACAGATCAGATTTTGAGGCCATATAGTATAGTGGTTATAAGTATAGTCTCTAGTCCCTAACTGCCTTTAGTGTTCTTCAAAATGAGGATGATACTTTAACTGAATACATTTAAGCTTCCTCTGAGATTGCAATGAGTTAATACACACAAAATTTCATGTACCTGTCACATAGAAAACATTATCTATGTGATTTATGATTTAAAAAAATCATTTTATTACAGCTACTTGAAGGCTTATAGATTTTCCTATAAAAGGCCAGAAAGCAAATATTTTATTTTTTGTAGGCCAAATATCATCCTTGTAGCATAGTATTGTGTGTGTGTGTGTGTGTGGGTGTGTGTATTTACAAGTCTAAAAATGTAAAAATCATGCTTAACTCACAGGCCATACAAAAGCAGCCTGCAGGCAAAATTTGGCCCACGGTCTGCAATTTGCCAATCCCTGTTTTAAAAAACATTTTGCTTTCTATTGTAAGGATAAACATCCACCGCTTTTCTATTAAGAAGTGGCAATCTCACACTGAGACTCAAAATCACCTATTAAGAACATGTATGAAAAGGTAAAGGAAAATTATTCCCCAAGATTTGTAGACTTAGAGAAAACAAGTACATTGTCAGCATCCTCCTTATCTCACTTGGGCCTGTCCAAGAGAATCATCTCTTCTAAACAAAATTATGCCCATGAGAATAAATTGCTTATCCTCTTTAGATGAATTATTTTGACAACATTACAATTCAGTACTCATCGGAGACATGTATCATCCTGGAAATGAACTTACAGATGTCAATTTCTCTGACATATCTATCTAAACATTTTCCTATTTAGACTGAATAGGAGGGGTTATCAAATGGATAATAGTTAGCAGAGATAAAATATATTACACAAGGCAGTTAAAATGAATTATAGTTAATAAAACATCAGGAATTCTAGCATCAGGGATATAGAAAAGGAAGGAGTAGGGGAAAGAGTTATATGCTGAAAACGGGTACAAAAGAACATAGCAAGTTTCCCCAGAAGACTGAAAAGGCCAGCAGTCTTTTGTGGATGTGACATATGAATGAACCTGGACGTATGAATGCAGGACCTCACAAGGCCCTGAAATGGCAGCATCTCTTCTAAACAAGTTCTGATGCTAACTGGACATGCAAAACAAGAGATTATAATTTTACAAGGTCAACCTGAAAGTATTTAATTTCTTGGGAATCTCTTTGGTGGTGAAGCACTTAAAATAAACCATAAAATCTTAAGAACAAATTTCTGATCGTGGCCAAAACCAGAAAGCTCAATGCCTGGTCAAATTCGTCAAGATTTTGGCAAAACTATACTCTACATTTGTGTATTGTTTTGAGCTAAATTTACTATCACAAGAATAAGGTAATTGGAGCTTTATATTGGGAGAAGCATTCAATTTAACAATTTGGGACTATACACATCCTATGCATTGATATATGATATATACCTAAATACACATGCATAAATATTAATATATTCCTTTCATATATTCATATTCTGTATATAAAAGAACAGATATTTGAATTGAAATTTCCTGTTGCTAAAAAATGATGACCTCTCTGTTTTTATCTTTTGTGAAAATGAAAACTATTAGAAATGGGCCATGGGGAGGGAGGAGAGAGGGGGTTCAGGATGGGGAACAAGCGTATACCTGTGGTGGATTCATGTTGATGTATGGCAAAACCAATACAATATTGTAAAGTAATTAACCTCCAACTAAAATAAATAAATTTATATTAACAAAAAAAGAAATGGGCCAAACATTTCTGTGATCATTAGTAAAAGAATTACAGAATATTTAAATAAAATTTTAAACATAATATTAAATATGTTGTAATGTGATGTGTTCTTGTCTATTTCAGTTGAGTCTTGTGGAACCAGGGAGTGTTACTTGCATAAATTTTTTCACTTGAAACTTTGGGGTTTGAAAACATTCTGATGATTCTTGGCATTTACTGAGATGTACTATCTGACATTCTATAACTGAAATCTTATACTGATACAATAACATTGAGCTAATAATGATTTGTATATATCATTTGTAACTCAAAAGCAAAACTATCTGACACAAAAGATGTGTACTGACTGAAGTTTCCATAGAAATAAAAAGTTAAAGTTTACTTTTAGGCAAAATCTCAAAGGCATCCTTTATTGCTGGTGTCTTCTGTTTACAATTCCACTTAAAAAAGCTTGTGTACACCTGTGGTGGATTCATGTCGATGTATGGCAAACCCAATAGAGTATTGTAAAGTCAAATTAAAAAATAAATAAATTAATTAATTTAAAAAAATACTAGATGTCATCTGCCTTTGTTGTTGTTCAGTTGCTCAGTTGTGTCTGACTTTGTGACCCCATGGACTGTAGCACACCAGGCTCTTCTGTCCTCCACTGTTGCCTGGAGTTTGCTCAAATTCATGTCCATTGAGTCAGTGATGCTATCTAACTCTCTCATCCTCTGCCTCCTCTTTATCCTTTTACCTTCAATCTTTCCCAGCATTAGGATCTGCCTATACCTTCTTTATAATTTCTCAGGAAAAAAGGTAGAATATTTTTACTTCTCAGAGAGTCCATCCTCTAAAATGCTAATAAGGGGAATGGTCTAGGGTAGTACATTCTAAGGTACTTGAGGAAGGGAATAAAAATAGAATAAGAAAGGACTTATAAAAATAAGACAAAATGTTGCGTGGTATGACAATATTGTACATTAAAACTGCTGGAAAAAGAAGAAATTAGATTTTTTAAATCTCATATTAGGGCTAATATAGAAACTTTGTTTAAAAATATCATAAAATTATCTTATCTTTTTTTAATGTTCTGCTCTGTACCTCAGGTGGCTTCATTGATATGCTGTATCTCCAACTCTTATACAAAATACTAAAATTTTATGTTGAGCCCCTGATTTGGTCTTTATCATTATTTCTGAGCAAAAACAACTAGAGTCTTGTGGAGAGTGTGGCATATTAGAAGTAGACATGGTGATAGAGAGAGTCAATAGTTTCAGGATGAGACTGAAACATCCCACTGAAGTTAGAAAACAAGTACTTTTACTTTTGTTTTTGTGCCTTCCTGTACCATTTACATGATTATCACTGTGTCTGCATACATGCAAGTGTATAGATATAAATAAATAAGACATAGTGAAAGAAAGTATTAATTGCTCAGTTGTATCTGACTGTTTATGACCCCCTGGACTGTAGCTTGCCAGGCTCCTCTGTCCACGGGATTTTCCAGGTAAGAATGCTGGAGTAGATAGACATTCCCTTCTCCAGGGAATCTCCTGACCCAGGGATCAAAGCTGGGTATCCTGCATTGCAGGCAGATTCTTTACTGTCTGAGCTAATATAGATACTATTATACAAGTCAAGTCCACATTATAAAATAATAGCGTGAAAGCACTGCTACCTTTATATACCATGCCTTCTGAAAACACCATGGAAAATGTTATCAATGGCCAACATATGGACTGAAAATTTCTCCTTCTCCTATTGACTATTATCCACTCATCGAATGGTCTTTGGCTTACTCCTGATGATCAAAGAAAGCTACATGGGCATCATCAGTATGCCCTCCTTCTCTTTTCTTTTCAGGTCCATAAGTTTCCTGCTACTCTGGTACCCATTGATAGTTCTGCAGTTTCTGGTATATTCTCAACTATCATATTGCCTCCTTTAAAAGTTCACACACAGAATACTCACAATTTTGCCCACTAGGAAAGTGAAAGAATCTTGGAGTTGTCATTTCTACTGGTAGGTTGGTAGAGCAATTCACTGTTTTTTGTTTAAGTCATGATTTGTAGCATTTGCTTCTTGCTATGATGTAAATATCAATAACCTCAGCTATGCAGATGATACCACCCTTATGGCAGAAAGCGAAGAAGAACTAAAGAGCCTCTTGATGAAAGTGAAAAGGGAGAGTGAAAAAGTTGGTATAAAACTCAACGATCAGAAAACTAAGATCATGGCATCCGGTCCCATCACTTCATGGGAAATAGATGGGGAAACAGTGGAAACAGTGGCTAACTTTATTTTGGGGGGCTCCAAAATCACTGCAGATGGTGATTGCAGCTATGAAATTAAAAGACGCTTACTCCTTGGAAGGAAAGTTATGACCAACCTAGACAGCATGTTCAAAAGCAGAGACATTACTTTGTTAACAAAGATCCGTCTAGTCAAGGCTATGATTTTTCCAGTGGTCATGTATGGATGTGAGAGTTGGACTGTGAAGAAGCCTGTGTGCCGAAGAATTGATGCTTTTGAACTGTGGTGTTGGAGAAGACTCTTGAGAGTCCATTGGACTGCAACGAGATCCAACCAGTCCATCCTAAAGGAGATCAGTCCTGGGTGTTCATTGGAAGAACTGATGCTAAAGCTGAAACTCCAATATTTTGGCCACCTGATGCAAAGATTTGCCGCATTGGAAAAGACCCTGATGCTGGCAAAGATTGAGGGCAGGAGGAGAAGAGGATGACAGAGGATGAGATGGCTGGATGACATCACCGACTCGATGGACATGAGTTTGGGTGGACTCCGGGTGCTAGTGATAGACAGGGAGGACTGGCATGCTGCGGTTCATGGGGTCACAAAGAATCGGACACGACTGAGCGGCTGAACTGAACTGATGATGTGAATACTTCCATCATGACTGATTTCAGGCTACCAACAATTTAACAACTGTCTCACAATATTTCTAAGTAACTGACAAGTGTATTTCATAAGTGTATTTCACCAACACACCACTGGCATTGCTTTCTTTAATTTTCTTTATCTCAGCCTTTTTCAGTGGCTTTTTACATGCAAAAAAAGTTACATCTGGCTGTCTTGGAGAATATTGCTGTTGTTTAGTTGCTAAGTTGTGTTGACTCTGTGTGACACCATGGACTGCAGCATGTCAGGCTTCCCTGTCCTTTACCATCTCCTGGAGTTTGCTCAAATTTATGGGAAACACTACTCCTCATAAACTCACAGATACCACTTTCTTTGCTCTAAATTTTTTCCTCAGTGTTCACACCCAGTGCTGGCAGCGGAGGCTGAAATTGTCAACCTAGTATTTCCTACTTGTTTATAAAACTTTACATATTATATATGTGAGTATTTATTTTTAAAAAGAAAATGAAAGTAAAGGGAAAAGAAGGAAAAAGAGAACAGAGGAAAGGAAGTATTGTTCTCCCTTGTCTTTTTCAAACTTATTACTTGCCTTGTGTCACAATCATTCTTGCACATGTACTATCACTTTCTGAAGTTAATTTATGTGTCTCCAAAACCTAGCCCACAGTGAAACCTTCAATAAATATTGTTGAAAATGGAAGAATGATAATTCACAAACAAAAAAGATTACATAGAGAAATCTTGTCTCAATACCAAAGCACAAAATAAGTAGTCAACGTTCTGATTTCCAAATTTCACTTTGTTTGCCATCAACTCTCCACCCAAGCTGGTATTGCCAGCCCAATATCAAGATCCCCTTACAGTAGACCTATTGCCTTTGCATTTTCTTCCTAAAATGGGAAACACATGCTGTACCTGCCTTACTCTATTTAAGGTAATACGTGCTTCACTGAGATAATCACTCTGCTGAAAATAGATCAACTCTGTTGTTTGGTGCTCAGTGTTACTTTTTTTCTTCCAGATAAAGAGGGATGCCCCCACAGACAAGTGCAGCACAATGTGACTATCAGAATGGATTAGATTTCGGTTTTATTTCTTAGTCTTAATCATCAAGGTACCATTAAGAGCTGTCTGATGCTGATGAGATCAGTTACTGCAGTAGATAGTTAATGCTGAGCTCTCTGAAATACCTTGTACATTTCACTCAGAATTTTTAAAAATTTTAAATAAAAACGAACCATCCCCTCACAATGGGAAGAAAAGACTAACATAGCTTTTGTTGTTGTTATTGTTGTTCATTTGCTTCATGTAGCAAGTATGAATCTTAATCAGATAAATTAGTCAAACCACATTCCATTATTGTTTGTAAATCATCTGATTTCTATTCTGAGAACCAAGTCACATTGAGTTTGTGAGAAATTCAACTTCGGGTAATTCCAGACTTTCTCCCACCCCCAGGTTTGTATTGAGGTTCTAATGTCTTACTCCGAGTCTGGGCATTAGAACACTGATCATAAGGCATCTGTCACATTTGTTAACAGCAACATTTTGCTGCAGCCACACGATCCCATCAAGTCCACCAGTGTGTCATTTCCATGCCACGTGTAGAGCAGGGGCTCTTTAACAAAGCGAGGACCCTAAGCTTGGCATCTAACTCACCTGATTTATCACCTGGAGATTTCCCCTGAAGCCCTGCTACAGCCTTGGGTACTTCCAGGGTGGACCTAAGCATCCCCTCTGTTTAAGGATGAGCAGACTTGTTTCATCCCTGAGACCTGGAGAAAGCTCTTTTTCCTTTGGCGAACCTTCTGTCTCTCTTGGTTTCACATAGAGATACCAATTTCCACTCTTTTCAAGTTTTATTATCCTCAGTGGGCAAACAGAAGCCAGGAAACTCTGCCAAAGGCTTTTCCTGTGACAAGGATGCATGAAATGTGTTGTCTACATGAATGGAGGGCAGAAAAGACAAAAATCCAAGGAGAAAAAATGAGCATCTCAACTTTCAATTAATATCTCAAAAAAAAAAAAAAAAAGAATCCATGTTAGCAAAATATCTACCAAACATCTTCCCTCTGCTTAGGAATATCTATATTTAGGGATTTCAGTGTTTCAATAGAGGTGACCTAGCTTCTCTACCCTCCACACTTCTCCCTCAAAACACCAGCATAGGTACGTTTCTGTCCTTTCTATCTTATTCTTTGCCCAATGAAAGAACATTCTGCTATAAAGTAGGAAAATGCCTCAACAGTATAATGTAAGGGATGGGAGGAAGGTATATCCCTACTCAATGATACTTGTTTCTGTTACTGATGTCTTCAGCACTACCACTAAGTCTCAATTAACTCAAACAGGGGCTCTGTATAAACCTAGAGGAGTGGGATGGGGAGGGAGGTTCACGAGGGAGGATACATATGTACACCTATGGCAGATTCTTGTTGATGTTTGACAGAGAAACAACAAAATTCTCAATTTTCTCAAAGTTCTCAAAAAAGGAATGATCCTTAAATTAAAAAAACAATAAATTTTAAAAAATGCTTTAAATTAAGGCATAGCTATGGGGTACTTGAGGCTTTCCTGGTGCCTCAGTGATGAAGAATCCACCTGCCAATGCAGGATACATGAGAGATGTGGGTTCTATCATTGGGTCAGGAAGATCCCCTGGAGGAGGAGATGGCAAACCACTCCAGTATTCTTGTCTGGGAAATCCCACAGACAGAAGAGCCTAGCAGGCTACAGTCCATGAGATTGCAAAAGAGTGGACATAACTTAATAACTAAACAACAGCTACACTAGGGTACTTAAAAATAACCCAAGGATTCAACTATTCATTTAACGAATATTTACTGATGATTTATATACGTCAGACACTCCGCTGGCACAAGATATACTACAATAAATAGGCAAACACGGTTCCCTCTGCAAGGAGTCTACAGTCTACTCATGAAGAGATACATGGTAAAACATTTCTAAAATGATTATGTGATTACAATCATAAGGGCTATGAAAGGAAAATGGAGAAAGCTGTGAGACTATACAATAGGGGACTTTTGTAATAGGAACTTTCTGATGAAGCAGCTTTTAGACCAGAGCTTAAAAAGTANTAAGCAGTAGACTGCACAACTATTAAGTGTCTAGACTCATGAATTTTTACACCCTTATAAACCCATGGAACCACTCAAAGATAAAGATAAATAATATTTACTATACTACAGAAACATGCTTCATGCCATTCCTAGTCACTACTGATAAGGTAATCTGTATTGTGACGTCTATCTGCATAGGATAGTTTTGTATATTTTTGAAGTTACTGTTACTGTAATTATAATATATATCATTTTGTTTTTTGGTGTTTAGGTCTTTTTTGGTGACAATATTGTCACCAATATTGTATATGTCTTGGTCTTCATTGCTGTGTATTAACCTGATTTTAGGAAGATATCATATTTGATCCATCCTACTGTTGGTAAACATATTGATTTGCTCATTTTAAAAAAATGTTGCATGAATGCTATGGTGCATATCTTTTGATGAGACAATGCATTCAGTTCCATTAGTATATAAGTAGGAGTTGGGTCACTAGGTCATAGACCATTGTGTACAGAAAATTATCTTTTTAATAAACACTTCCAAAGAATTTTCCCAATAAATTATATTTCTACCATCTATTAATGAGAATTATAATCGTCCCAAATCCCTGGCAATACTGGGTATTGTTAGGCTTTTTATTGCTGCATATGAATATAAATTAATGATACCTCATGACTTTACTTTGTTAGTTTTCCTGAATACTTCTTATGTTGAGCTACTTTTAATGATTTTTTGCCAACTGGAATCTTCTTTTGTTCAAGAATTTCCTTTTATCAGTGTTTTATAGTTTTCGATGTATAGGTCTTTAGTTTCTTTCGGTAGGTATATTCCTAAGTATTTTATTCTTTTTGTTGCGATGGTGAATGGAATTGTTTCCTTAATTTCTTTTTCTANGAATCTTCTTTTGTTCAAGAATTTCCTGCAAATTTTTTTTTTGATCATTGTCTTAATAATTTCTAAGAATTCTTTATAGATTCTAGAAATGAGTCTGTTACTGAAATATTCATTGCAGTTATTCTTTCCAAATCATGATTGCATTTTTACTCTTTCATTGTGGTTTTTTAGGAACAGGAATTCTCAGTTTTAATAACATCCATTTTATCTTTTATCTAATTTCTTAACTAATATTTATGTTATGTTTAAGAAATACCTACTCCCAAAGTCATGACGGTAATTTCTTATGCTGGTTTCTCGATTTATTTTTTTACCTCTCACATTTGAATCTAGGCTTGCTAAGTCACGTCAGTTGTGTTCGACTCTTTGCTCTTTGATTCTATGGACCATAGCCTACCAGGCTCCTCTGCCCATGTAATTCTCCAGGCAAGTATACTTGAGTGGGTTGCCATGCCATTCTCCAGAGGATCTTCCTGACCCAGGGATCAAACCCACATCTCAGATTTAAAATTTTTGTATACTGTGTAAACCAGTATCTCTTATTTAAAACATTCCCGTTCCCTATTAAATTACAATGGCTCCTCTGTCACAAATCAAGTGATGTCATATATTGCTTCTGTATATTGACTTGTGAAAGTTGTATTAAATTGGGCTACTTTGCTATCCTTAGTCCAACATTTATATTATCTTAATTACTGAAACTTTATAACATTATAAATTTTGTTATTCAGTAGTTTAAACCCACAATGTTGATTTCTTTAGAGGAATGTCTTGGCTATTCTAGTTTGTTCATATTTTCATATAGAATTTAGTATCAATCTCTCAATTTACATTAAAAAAATAACAGACTTTGGAACATTTTTTAAAATTCTATAGATTATTGAAGAGAAATTGACATAATTAAATATTGAGTTTTGCACACTATAGATCTGGTATATCCCTCTTTTTATTTACCTTTCCTTTACTTTCATTCTATATTTTGCAGTTTTCAGTAGTCTTGCATATATTTTTCTGGATTTATTAATGGTTACATGGTAGTATTTTAAATTACATTTTACCTTTAACTTTCTATTGTTTATTGCTGCTATATAAAATACTTTTGATTTTATATAATGAGTTTGTAGCAATAAATCTTTAGCTTTTCTGTATGTATATTTCTAAAAATTTATAATCTTTATACTATTTTCCCTTATATCACATTATAGTGGCTGGCATATTTAAGAAAATATCAATTAAAACTAGTGTGCGTAAATATGCTTGCAGTGTTACTAAACTCAAGGAGAAAGTAAAAAATTATTTTATATTTCTAATATGATGAAATTATTTGTCATGAAATATTAACCTTTAGGAAGTGTTTTTTGGCAGCTATTCAGATTGTAATGTGTTTTCCTCTTTATTTACTTAATGTGTTTTCAGTTGATTTATCTGGTTCACCTAAACTCCCAAAATGATTAGAATAAGATTATTAATAATACATCTTCACTGTATATTTTGATGTTTGCAGGTTTGAGGCATATCCTCTTTAGTAATAATTTGTATTTTCCCCCTTTTTATTATTCTAACTAAAGGTTAAATAAGTAGAAGAACAAGAACCAAACTGTATTCAGTGGATTTAGATGTCATACTTTTAATTTTGTTGTGAATACTTTCTAATTTTCATAGTGATATCCTTTTGACCCATGCATTGTTTAGAATCATGTTTCTTAATTTGCAAGTAGTTTTTTGAGGAATTTTAATCTTGAGAAGACTACCACAGGAAAATAGTCAAAGGTGATCACACTAATGAAGCTGTTTTTGAGTCTGTCACCAATATCTTCTTACCTGCCTTCCCCATTCAGTGCTCTCTTGATTTCATGAATTACTCCATATCCACTCAATTAATTTATTCATATTTCATGAATTACTCCATATCCATCCAATTAATTTGTCTTTTTTTTTTTTTTTTCTTATGCTACTCATGGTTGATTTCTGTTTCTTTAATTAAGAACTTGCCTGACACTATTTACAAAATACTCTGTTCTACAGTTCTTTGTATCCTTCTATTCAAATTTTGTCCAACAGCCAAGATCCGATTTAAGTCATACTTCATTGGAGATATGCCTACAATCTCTTTTGCAAACTAAAAATACTGTTTTTTCCAATTTATTCATTATCAGCCAAAATTGAATTCAGAACAAAACATTACAGGGGATTAAGAGGAGGGTGTATCAAAAATAATAAAATATTTATGTCAACATAATTATCTTAAATGGGTATGCACCTAACAACAAAACTTCAAAATGTATAAAACAAAAGTAGATTAAAAAATAAACTGAAAAGGAAAAAGAGACAGATATAAAAAATTATATTTGAAATCTTTAATCTTTAATACCCTACATGTCCAGTAATTAATAGACCCAGTAAATAAAAAATTAGTAGACTATAGAAGATTTAAACATCACTGTCAGTGCATGTGAACTAATTGACATTTATAAAACACTTCATTCAATAACAGAAAACTACTCATTTTTTTTTCAAATGCCCATGGAACACTCACCAAGCTGCACCATATTCTGAGCTAACAGTCAGTTATCTTTTTCTATAAAGAGCAAAATAATAAATATTTAGGCTTTATGATCCATATAATCTCTCTCAGCACAATTGATCTTTGCTGTTATCATGCAAAAGCACCTCTAAACAATATAGAAACAGCTTCACAGTTTTATGTGAAGTCAAGTATCCACTTGCCATTCATTGTAATAATCTCCTTCCTCTCTATATTTTTACCCATGTGAGATAAAAATGTATGTTCACACAAAAAATCTGTACTCAAATGATTTATTGGCTTTATCTATAATCACCAAAACCTGGAAATAATACAGATGTCCCACAACTAGGGAACAGATTAACAAACTGGTGCATCCACACAATGGAAGAGTACTCAGTTCTACAAAGAAATAAATGGCTGTTACATGCAACTGCATCATGGATGCATCTCAAATGCCCTATGCTAAAATGAAAGATGCTATTTTAAAACATGCTATAAACTGTACGATTCAATTTATATAACATCTGGGAAAGACAACACTCTAAGGACTGATGACATATCAATGACTGTTAAAAGATTTAACAGGAGTTTAGGGTAAAGATTAACTACAAAGTTCTAAGGAGAACATTTGGGCAGTAGTGGAACTGTTCCATATCTTTATTGACAGTGATAGTGTTGATTGATGTGTTTTTTTAAAAACTTATAAAACTGAACACTATTTATCAGTAAACTTTACTATATGCCAGTGGCCTTCCCTGATAGTTCTGTTGGTAAAGAATCTGCCTACAATGCAGGAGACCCCAGTTCCATTCCTGAGTTGGGAAGATCTGCTGGAGAAGGGATAGGCTACCCATTCCAGTATCTTGGGCTTTCCTTGTGGCTCAGCTGGTAAAGAATCCTCCTGCAATGCAGGAGACCTGGGTTCGATCCCTGGGTTGGGAAGATCCCCTGGAGAAGGGAAAGGCTACCCACTCCAGTATTCTGGCCTGGAGAATTCCATGGACTGTATAGACCATGGAGTCGTGAAGAGTTGGACAGAACTGCACCACTTTCGCTTTCACACGTATTCTTAAAAGACCCTGAAGATGACATGAGTTGACACTGTGAATGAGGAAACTGTGAAGGGTCTCTTTATCCACTTAAGTACATCTTAATTCAACCTCAGTTTCAAAGGGAAACTCCCTTTGGCTCTATTTTATGAATTAAACTTCTTTAAAAGATGTTTAACTTGAATGGCAGAGTATACTTTGTTATGTACTAGATTATGGTTTATAAGAAAGAAAATATCTCACCATTTAGTTCCTGGACTTTGTTACCCTTAAGAATCCAGAGAATTTTCTTAAAGAAGCTACTCCTACTGGGTCTTTGTCATTTCTTGCATGGACTATTACATGACCTCCTCCTTCCCTGCATTTGCCAATGTTACTTGTGGGAACAGTCAGGGAAGGAGAATATGGGATGAATGGAGAACATAGCATCAATATATATATATATATATATACACTATTAGGTGTAAGATGGATAGCTAGTGAGAAATTGCTGTGTGGCACAGGAAGCCCAATCTTGCTCTCCCTTAAATACATCCCATGTAAATGATAGTATATGGGAAGGTAAATTGATACAGTAAATATGGAAACAGGGAATTTTTTTTTTAATGGGAGTAAATCTACCATATGACCCAGCAATCCCACTATTGGGTGTATACCCTTAGAAAACCATAATCGGAAATGACAAATGTACCCCAATATTCATAGCAGCACTACTTACAATAGCCAGGACATGGAAGCAATCAAGATGTCCATCCACTGACAGATGAATGGATAAATAAGATGTGGTACATATATACAGTAGAATATTACTGAGTCTTAATAAGAATGAATGAGTCAGTTCTAGTGAGGTGGATGAACCTAGAGGCTGTTATACAGAGTGCAGTAAGTCAGAGAAAATAAAATATATTAATACATATGATGGAATCTAAAAAAATGATATTGAAACAATTTGCATGGAAGGAATGGCAATGCAGATGTATAGAATGGTCTTGTGGACACAATCAGTTCAGTTCAGTTCAGTTCAGTCGCTCAGTTGTGTCCAACTCTTTGTGACCCCATGAATCGCAGCACGTCAGGCCTCCCTGTCCATCACCAACTCCCGGAGTTCACTCAGGCTTGCGTTCATCGAGTCAGTGATGCCATCCAGCCATTTCGTCCTCAGTCATCCCCTTCTCCTCCTGCCCCCAATCCCTCCCAGCATCAAAGTCTTTTCCAATGAGTCAACTCTTCACATGTTGTGGCCAAAGTACTAGAGTTTCAGCTTTAGCATCATTCTTTCCAAAGAAATCCCAGGGCTGATCTCCTTCAGAATGGA
>SJYV01047883.1:0-57731 GCA_006410875.1 Neotragus pygmaeus | reverse complement strand
CAGCACGTCAGGCCTCCCATCCATCACCAACTCCTGGAGTTCGCTCAGACTCAACGTCCATTGAGTTCATGATGCCATCCAGCCATCTCATCCTCTGTCGTCCCCTTCTCCTCCTGCCCCCAACCCCTCCCAGCATCAGAGTCTTTTCTAATGAGTCAACTCTTCGCATGAGGTGGCCAGAGTACTCGAATTTCAGCTTTAGCATCATTCCTTCCAAAGAAATCCCAGGGCTGATCTCCTTCAAAATGGACTGGTTGGGTCTCCATGCAGTCCAAGGGACTCTCAAGAGTCTTCTCCAACACCACAGTTCAAAAGCATCAATTCGTAGTTGAAGTTATTATTAGCAGGGCCTCAGACACAGAGCCTGAGGCCGGCACACCCTTAAGTCAAGTGGTCAGATCCCCAGAACACTGGTTCTGGGCGGAGCTCAGAGGTTGCTCCGCCAGGCTCCTGCCAATGTGAGAGTGATTCTGAGAGAAGTGAAAGGCTCTTGACTGTCTCCAGACCAAGTCCTTAGGGCCTCTTCAAGCTCTGAGATTGTATCATGTTCTCAGAAACAGTGTCCTGAGCAGGGGTGTCCCCGTGGGAAGCCGGCCCCTGGGTCTCTACCCTTGCTCTGCCGCTAACCAGCCATGCAACCTTGGACAGGCTGCTTCCTTGGGCCTCAGTTTTTCCTTTATAAGATGATGGATGAGGGGTGTGGACTGGCTCAGAGGTCTCAATCGCGGATGCGTCCAGGGCCAGGCAGCTCCTGTAAGTGAGCGCCCTGGGGTGCGCGGCCCTCGCTGTGACCTGGGAAGACTGTTCTGCGTCTGTTCTGGCAGCTGCTCTCCGTTTCCGCCGATTGTTGCTATGTGGGCCCTAGCAGCCGCTCTTGTGACATTTGGAGAAACAGGAAACATGGGCTTTTATGTCACAACTTGTGCTGTCTCCATGTTGGTGACTGATTTGAGGAAAAAAAAGAAATCCCTGGGCAGGCTGAGTCAAATCTACTTGCAGGCTGCAGGGCCCAGAGTCTGCCTCGCAAACCCCTGACTTTGCGACTTGAGGTTTCCTTCTGCTCATGCCATCCGAGATCCTCACCTGTACACAATGATATGACATCAGCCTCTGCCCACAGAGCGGGAGAATGTGTGGGCGCGTGACCAGGAAGCCTTCTTGGACAAGTGCCACTGGCAGAGGTGTGGTTTGGTTATGGGGAGGGTGGATCTGGGATGGATAGGTGTGCAAAGCTGTGGAGGCTGAGGACTGCGGCTTGTGCTTGTGCCTACACAGACCAACTGGAGGCTTTAGGCTGGGGAGTAGGAGTGGGAGGGGGCTGGATTGATAAACTAGAGGTTGGACCTTCACGACAGGGCACTATTGATATTTGGGGCTGGTGCATTCTTTGTTGTGGAGAGTGAACAGTACACCGTCAGATGTTTAGCAGCATCCTCTGGCCTTTATTTACAAGATACTAATAACTCCTCACCAGCTGTGATGACCCCAAATATCTCCAGACATTGTGAATGTATCTTGGGGGTGAAATCACACCCAGCTGAGAACCACCGTCTTTCATGTGGGTCATGGGGAGCCATGGGATGTCCTGGAGCAGAAGGCAGGAGAACGGAAGAAAATTCTGGAAGCTGGCCAGGGCAGTCTTCTCTGGGCTGGGATGCTTGATTGACTCCAGTGAAGGATAGTCCTCCTGCCCTCTCTGTGAGAGGTCTTGCTCCTTCCCAGAAAGGGCAGGGCTTTCTCTGTGGCCTGGCAGTCACGGAGCAGGTGTACTGTCAGGGGCTTGAACATCTGGATAGGAAAGTAGAAGCTGCCCTCCAGATGTATTGATCACCTAGACTGGTGTCATCTGGAGCCACTCGTGGGTGACAGCCCTGCACACAGAGAGCTATTCGTGGACTGGGCCCCTCTAGGGAGGGTTAAATCGGGCTCTTGGCATCCTGAGACAGTGCCACCGTTTATTGAGTCATTGGGGCGTTATTACTGTAGGACCTCCATGTCCAATGCCCGGAGGACCTCCTTCCCNTTCTGGTATTCCCATATGTTTCAGAATTTTCCACAGTTTATTGTGATCCACATTGTCAAAGGCTTTGGCATAGTCAATAAAGCAGAAATAGATGTTAATCTTAGGTTAAATGAATTCCTTTCTTAGTTGTAACCGACTACACCCTCACCCTATAGGAATGCAACTTTATCTGCTACCTTCAGAGGGTGGTGCCTGGTTTAAGAAAAAACACCCTTGGAAAAAATAAGTTTTTTGGTTATCAGAAAGAAAGGATCATAAAATGTCAGCAGGCCTCATGGCCAGAAGATGATGTAAAACCCCTAAGACCTTTTTTTATATATTTATGTGAAGCACCTGGTTTTGATAAAGGTCAGGACTGCTGATCCCTGCATGACTCTGTATTCATCCCTATGTATAACAAAAGGTATATAAGCAAACCTAAAAATAAAGAAATCAGATCAGTTTCTGGAAAGAATGATTCCCCCATGTCATTTCTTTCTTGCTCCCTGTTTTTCTGGCTGAATTCCCATCTGGAATGTGGGTACTTACCAAGCCTGCTAATTTTGCCTGGGCTTCTAAGATGGGAACGGGGAGGCCTCAGTGCCTCCTCTCCCTCGGGAGAATGGATAGACGCCTGGGGCCTACGTAGGTGGTGATTGGTATTCCACATAAACCAAGTTATTCAGCCTCCTTTTCTCCACTAATTTTCCTACTACACTATCCGTTTCTAATCTCTCTATATATCTGTAATTAAATAAGTTTTTTCCTAGGACATCAATTCCGTCCCCACCTTCGAATTACCCTGGACCCACCGGGGCTGGACCCCAGCAAGACTACAGAAATGTTCAAACACACTTTTTTTTCCTAGTACACATTCACCAAATTCATAATGGAATCATATATGCTAGAATATTATGAGATGCAAAATTTAAATCACTATAACATGGTTTCAAAGAACTACAGTTCAGACTCTAATATTGCTTTAAAAGACAAGAGGTCTAGAATTTGGATACATGCCATCCTAAGCAAAGGATGGGGCAACTGTTCTAAGAGACTTAGATGGGAATTTGTCTCAAAGTAAAAACTAACCAGAGAAGCCTCAGATCCCTCTGATTTAATTATTTCTTAAGAGGAAACATGATTGCAAAACAGTGAAATAAATATGAGACATTTTACCAATCAAATCTTTTTGAGAGTTTACACATTCTGAAATTAGTATTCCACATATAGCACTTGAACATGGTCGTATTTAAATAATTAAGTCTTAACATCCCTGCCTTGTTCCTCCTGTTTCTGTTTATTTTTAATTTGGAAATAGGCAAATTTGAGTAACTGTATGTATAACCTAGATAGTTTTATTATTTATTTATTTTTTTAGTTTAATTTTAAATTGCATGCAAAATTACATATATATTGGTAGACTGGAGGGAGAGGATGAACATGAACACATGCTGAAATAAGACAGATCTGAAACTTAATCCAAGTTCTTCCCTTACTTAAGTATATGACTTGACAAAGTTGTTTAATTCTCTGCAAATCAGTTTTCTTAGCTATAATATGGGGGTAAGAAAACTATGACATGAGTCAAATATAATAATATATGAACAGGCCCAGCCCAGTGTCTATGATAGAATAGGCCCTCAAAACATGAATATTAGCTAACCTCACTTGAACAATTTATGTATTTCAAATATTATGATGTTTTTCATATGTAGTATCTCCTTTATCCCTCAGTACAAGTCTATATGATAGTATCATTTTCCCCAATTTTATATATAGAGAAAGGCTACTCTCCCCCACCTCATGCCTGAAGCAGGAGACTTTTTTTTTTCTTCACATTTTCACACTGAGAACCTGATGGGACTCTTGTTGGGGTCTAGATGGATCAGAGGTGGGGAGGTATAGAAATAAAGTAAAAAGACCATTTAATTCTTGGAAGCATATCCTAGAAAGGTAAGCCTCAGGCAGGGGAAGGTGTTAGTTTCTTCTTCTTTCACAAGTGGGTAGGGTCACATTATCTGCTTGTGAGCTAAACAAAGGCACTTAAGTTTAGGGGTCAGGCAGAGGGGGAGTGTTCTCTGAGGCAGGCCATTATATGTGATTATAAAAACAAACATGGAACAAAGGACTGGGAAAATTGGGAAAGGAGTACATTGAGGCTGTATATTGTCACCCTGTTTATTTAACTCACATGCAAAGTACATCATGTGATATGCCAGTCTGAATGAAGCACAAGCTGGGATCAAGATTGCTGGGAGAACTATCAATAACCTCAAATATGCAGATGACAATACCCTAGTAGCAGAAAGGAAAAGAGGAACTAAAGAGCCTACTGATGACAGTGAAAGAGGAGAGTGAAAAAGCTGGGTTAACACTCAATATTCAAAAAATGAAGATTGTGGCATTTGGTCCCAATAAGTTATGGCAAATAGATTGGGAAACTGGCAGACTTTATTTTCTTGGGCTCCAAAATCACTGTGGATGGTGACTGTAGCCCTGAAATTAGAAGATGCTTGCTCCTTGGAAGAAAAGATATGACAAACCTACACAGTGTATTAAAAAGCAGAGACATCACTTTGCCGACAAACGTTCAGAGTCAAAGCTATGATCTTTCCAGTAGTTGTGAATGGATGTGAGAACTGGACCATAAAAAAGGAGTGCTGAAGAATGGATGCTTTCAAACTGTGGTGTTGGAGAAGACTCTTGAGAGTGACGTGGACAGCAAGGAGATCAAACCAGCCAATCCTAAAGGAAATCAATCCTTAATATTCATGGGAAGAATCGATGCTGAAGCTGAAGCTCCTATACTTTGGCCATCTGATGCCAAGAGTCAACTCATTGGATAAGAGCCTGATGCTGGGAAAGATTGAGGACATGAGAAGAAGGGGGAAACACGGGGTGTACCCTTGGATCAATGACTCAATGGAGGAGTTTGAGAAAACTCCACCAAATAGGAAAGGATAGGAAAGCCTGGCATGCTGCAGTCCATGGGGTCGCAAAGAGTTGGCCAGGGCTGAGTGACTAAACAACAACTTAATAGCAAAAGCTGTTAAAGATACAGATCCAGCAGTCAAAATTGACTCCTCCCAGTTATAAAACCATTAGTTACTTTCCTCCCATCCACTGGGATTCATGGAGACAAGTGTTTGTTCTAAGGAGAAAATGAAGTACACCACCATTTTCACCCAAGATAAGGTAAGGAAGCTCCTGGTTTCCAAATGTAGCTCAGTTCAGTTCAGTCATTCAGTCATGTCCAACTCTTTGTGACCCCATGGACTGCAGCACACCAGGCCTCCCTGTCCATCACCAACTCCTGGAGTTTACTCAAACTCATGTGCATAGAGTTGGTGATGCCATCCAACCATCTCATCTTCTGTCGTCTCCTTTTCCTCCTGCCTTCCATCTATCCCAGCATAAGGGTCTTTTCAGATGAGTCAGTTCTTCGCATCAAGTGGCCAAAGTATTAGAGTTTCAGCTTCAGCATCAGTCCTTCCAATGAATATTCAAGATTGATTTCCTTTTGGATGGATTGGTTGAATCTCCTTGCTGTCCAAGGGACTCTCAAGAGTCTTCTCCAACACCACAGTTCAAAAGCATCAATTCTTTGGCGCTCAGCTTTCTTTATATCCCAACTCTCACATCCATACATGACTANCTCCTCCTGCCTTCCATCTATCCCAGCATAAGGGTCTTTTCAGATGAGTCAGTTCTTCGCATCAAGTGGCCAAAGTATTAGAGTTTCAGCTTCAGCATCAGTCCTTCCAATGAATATTCAAGATTGATTTCCTTTTGGATGGATTGGTTGAATCTCCTTGCTGTCCAAGGGACTCTCAAGAGTCTTCTCCAACACCACAGTTCAAAAGCATCAATTCTTTGGCGCTCAGCTTTCTTTATATCCCAACTCTCACATCCATACATGACTACAGGAAAAACCATGGCTTTGACTAGACGGACCTTTGTTGGCAAAGTAATGCCTCTGCTTTTTAATATGCTGTCTAGGTTGGTCATACAGGAAGCAAATGTAGAACAAACAAATAGGAAACAAAGACTTTAGAAAACTGTCTAATGCTGCTATTGTTATAGTAAGGATCACATTTGCAAGCTTGCATGAAAACCACACAAAGGAGAGTAAACAGGGAACCTGAAGCATTTTCCTGGAAAAGAAGTGGGAGAATAGATAAATTTGAGATCTGGCGGAAGGTAGAAACTCTGTCTTGTTTGTCTGTACACACATAACAAGTTTGAATAATAACTTCTAGGGGCAAGGGGAGTTAAAACACTGCTGGAGTAAAGTGCCCATCTCTGCTGATCTGTCAAAACAAGTTTCAAGTGAATAAAAATGCAGAATCTGTCCTGTTACACACTGTAAACATGGGTTCCTTTCAAAAGTGATAGAGATACTTTGGAGTTATACACAACAGACAAATAACTTTTGAAGGTTGGCTGGATTCATGTTATCCCAGAAATATAACTGAAGAAGAAAGAAGACAGAATGATTGAGGGCCTCAGCATGTGTCTGAAGCAGTACCTTGTTTATGAATTTTTATTATACATCAGATACTATTTAGCATTTTATGCAGGATTTCTACCACTTAATCCTCATAACAATCCTATCAGAGAATTACTATCCTCATTATAAAGATGAAGAAATTGAGCTACAGAGTATTAAGTAATGGGGTCATGGTCCCCTTGCTGTTTAATTCTATAACCAGAGCTACATTATCTCAAAGCCTATGCTTTTAACCCACTCTGCTCCCTCTAAGAAAGCCACTTTTTGTTATCACTGTTTTCTTGTCTAAATAGTATCTGTATCCTCTAAAAGGGGCAGTGCACTGAGAAGATATTGAGGGTGCTAATGTTTTAGAGGAGAGGCCTCACTTACCAAACTGAAAAGCAGAGGATTAATACTGAAAAAAAAATAAATTCAACATAGTAAATGTGAAGATCTAATACATTTTATTCAATGATTCATAAAGCATGGAGCATATTATCTAGTAATTGGAAGGGTCCTCCCTAAAACTGTATACAATGAAAGGATTCTACAGAAAGGGGGTTGGAGCAAGGAAGTCAATAGCAAAGAAACAAAAGGGATATTTGGTTCCTAGAAATCTTTTGGGGTGCAAGAGAATGCCATGGGTCTTTATCACACAGATGTTCTTGTCTTCCTCTGGGAGATGTGATGGTTACCTTGTTGGGATCGACCTGCAGCTGCTGCTAGATTACTTCAGTCATGCCTGACTCTTTGTGACCCCATAGACTGTAGCCCACCAGGCTCCTCTCTCCACAGGGTTCTCCAGGCAAGAATACTGGAGTGAGTTGCTATGACTTTCTCCAAGGAATTTTCCCCACCCAGAGATCGAACACACATCCCTCACATCTGCTGCACTGTCAGGCAGGTTTTTACCACGAGCACCACCTGTGAAGCCTCTGGTATTGACCAGAAAATTCTAAATGTTTGACTAAGATTACGAGACCTCCTAGAACTAACTAAAAAAAAAAAAAAAAAAAAAAAGCCCTCATCATAGGGGACTAGAATACAAAAATAGGAAATGAAGAGATACCTGGAGTAACAAACAAGTTTGTCCTGGGAATATAAAGTGAAACAGGGCAAAGGCTAACAGAGTTTTGCCAAGAGAATGCACTGGTCATAAAAAACACTCACTTCCAACAACACAAGAGACGACTCTACACATGGACATCGTCACATGGTCAGTACTGAAATCAGACTGTTTATATTCTTTACAGCCGAAGAAGGAGAAGCTGTATACAGTCAGTATAACAAGACCTGGAGCTTACTGTGGCTCAGATCGTCAGCTCCTTATTGCAAAACTCAGGCTCAAATTGAAGAAAGTAGTGAAAACAAGTAGGCTATCGGTGTGACCTAANGTCCTGGGAATATAAAGTGAAACAGGGCAAAGGCTAACAGAGTTTTGCCAAGAGAATGCACTGGTCATAAAAAACACTCACTTCCAACAACACAAGAGACGACTCTACACATGGACATCGTCACATGGTCAGTACTGAAATCAGACTGTTTATATTCTTTACAGCCGAAGAAGGAGAAGCTGTATACAGTCAGTATAACAAGACCTGGAGCTTACTGTGGCTCAGATCGTCAGCTCCTTATTGCAAAACTCAGGCTCAAATTGAAGAAAGTAGTGAAAACAAGTAGGCTATCGGTGTGACCTAATCAAATCCCTATTGACTACACAGTGAAGTTGACAAATACATTCAAGGGATTAGATCTAGTACAGAGAATGCCTGAAGAATTGCGGATGGAGGTTCATAACACTGTGCAGGAGATGGTGACGAAAACTATTCCCAAGGAAAAATAAATGCAAGAAGGCAAAGTGGTTGTCTGAGAAGGCCTTACAAATAGCTAAAAACAGGAGAGAAGTGAAAGGCAAAGGAGAAAGGGAAAGATATACCCGAATGAATGCAAAATTTCAGAAAATAGCAAAGAGAGATTAAAAAAACCTTCTTAAGTAATCAGGCAAAGAAATACAGGAAAACAATACAGTGGGAAAAACTAGAGAACTCTTTAAGAAAATTGGAGATACCAAATGAATATTTCAGGCAAAGACAGGACTAATAAAGGACAAAAACAGCAAGGATGTAACAGAAGTAGAAGAAATACAGAAAAGCTGGCAAGAATACATTCAGTTCAGTTCAGTTCAGTTGCGCAGTTGTTTCCGACTCTGAGGCCCTATGAATCACAGCATACCAGGCCTCCCTGTCCATCACAAACTCCCAGAGTTCACTCAGACTCATGTGCATCGAGCCAGTGATGCCATCCAGCCATCTCATTCTCTGTCGTCCCCTTCTCCTCCTGCCCCCAATCCCTCNGAGTATTACTCAGCCATTAAAAAGAATACATTTGAATCAGTTCTAATGAGGTGGATGAAACTGGAGCCAATTATACTGAGTGAAGTAAGCCAGAAAGAAAAACACCAATAGGGTATACTAACACATATATATGGAATTTAGAAAGATGGTAACAATAACCCTATATGTGAGACAGCAAAAGAGACACAGATGTATAGAACAGTCTTTTGGACTCTGTGAGAGAGGGAGAGGGTGGAATGATTTGGGAGAATGGCATTGAAACATGTATAATATCATATAAGAAACAAATCGGTAGTCCAGGTTCGATGCAGGATCCAGGATGCTTGGGGCTGGTGCACTGGGATGACCCAGAGAGATGGTATGGGGAGGGAGCTGGGAGAGGGGTTCAGGATTGGGAACACGTGTACACCTGTGGCAGATTCATGTTGATGTATGGCAAAACCAATATAGTATTGTAAAGTAAAATAAAGTAAAACTAAAAAAAAAAAAGAAAGAAAAATGGTACTCCTGAGATACCATTTCTCCCCTACCAGATTGGAGACAATTTCAAAATATGACAACATATTCTATAGTTGAGGCCATGGGGAAATTTCTGGCAGGGATGCAAATCGGTGTGACCCTTCTGGAGGGAACGTTGGCAAAACCTAATAAAACTGCATTGCACTTACCTCTACAAAATCCCACTTCTAGAAATCTACCTTGAAGACATGCTTCTAATAATATAACAATACTTATGCACAAGGCCCTTTTCTTGCAGGATCATTTGTAATTCCAAAATATTGAAAGCAATCTAAATGCTTAAACACAGGAGAGCAGTTAAATAAATTATAGTATATCCACACACTGGAGTACTGCATAGCTATTTTTTTTTTTTTTTATGAGGAAGATCTCTATATTGACTGGTTTCCAGGACATAAGTGTTAAGTGAAAAAAACAAAGCACAAGACTACTTATAGTATGGTACTCGTTGTATTGAAAATAAGGAAGAGAGTATATATTAGTTTGCCAGAGCTGCTATAACAAAATACCCCAAATTGGTTAGCTTAAAATTATTTTCTTAATTTATTTATCTTTATTTATTTATTTGGCTGCCCTGGGTCTTATGGGTGGCACATGGGATCTTTGATCATTGTTGCAACATTGCAGAAACTTAATTCCCTGACCAGGGATCAAACCCAGGCCCCCTGCATTGGGAGCACAGAGTCTTAGTCACTGGACCCCTAGGGAAGTCCCCCAGATTGGGTGGCTTAAACAACAGAAATCTAGCATCTCATAGTTCTAGAGGCTCAAGTCCAAGATCAAGGCATTGTCAGGTTGGTTCCGTCTTAGGGTTATGAGGATGTACCTGCACTAATTGGGGTTTTGCTGACATTCCTTGGTTTACAGAAGCATCACCCCGATCTCTGTCTTTATCCTCACCTGGTCTCCCTGTATCTGTTCATATTTTCTCTCAGCTATTTTAGAGGACATCAATCATATTGGATTCTGGCCCACTCTATCTTAACTAATTATCTTCAGTGACCCTATTTCCAGATAAAGTTACTTTTGAAGGTATTGAGGGCTGGAACATCAGCATATGAATGAGAGGAGGACACAATTTAATCCATAAAGGAACTGTAAGAAAATACACACTCATGTATCTGCTAATTTTTGAGAAGGAAAAATAGTGGGGTGGGGAGGTATGTTTAACTGGAAACCAAAGAGATTGCTGACCAGGAATAGGGGGGTATCAAGGATAAGGAAGGAGTCACACTTCTAGAATTATATATATATATATATATATATATTTTTTTTTTGCAAAGCANGGAATATCTATATTTAGGGATTTCAGTGTTTCAATAGAGGTGACCTAGCTTCTCTACCCTCCACACTTCTCCCTCAAAACACCAGCATAGGTACGTTTCTGTCCTTTCTATCTTATTCTTTGCCCAATGAAAGAACATTCTGCTATAAAGTAGGAAAATGCCTCAACAGTATAATGTAAGGGATGGGAGGAAGGTATATCCCTACTCAATGATACTTGTTTCTGTTACTGATGTCTTCAGCACTACCACTAAGTCTCAATTAACTCAAACAGGGGCTCTGTATAAACCTAGAGGAGTGGGATGGGGAGGGAGGTTCACGAGGGAGGATACATATGTACACCTATGGCAGATTCTTGTTGATGTTTGACAGAGAAACAACAAAATTCTCAATTTTCTCAAAGTTCTCAAAAAAGGAATGATCCTTAAATTAAAAAAACAATAAATTTTAAAAAATGCTTTAAATTAAGGCATAGCTATGGGGTACTTGAGGCTTTCCTGGTGCCTCAGTGATGAAGAATCCACCTGCCAATGCAGGATACATGAGAGATGTGGGTTCTATCATTGGGTCAGGAAGATCCCCTGGAGGAGGAGATGGCAAACCACTCCAGTATTCTTGTCTGGGAAATCCCACAGACAGAAGAGCCTAGCAGGCTACAGTCCATGAGATTGCAAAAGAGTGGACATAACTTAATAACTAAACAACAGCTACACTAGGGTACTTAAAAATAACCCAAGGATTCAACTATTCATTTAACGAATATTTACTGATGATTTATATACGTCAGACACTCCGCTGGCACAAGATATACTACAATAAATAGGCAAACACGGTTCCCTCTGCAAGGAGTCTACAGTCTACTCATGAAGAGATACATGGTAAAACATTTCTAAAATGATTATGTGATTACAATCATAAGGGCTATGAAAGGAAAATGGAGAAAGCTGTGAGACTATACAATAGGGGACTTTTGTAATAGGAACTTTCTGATGAAGCAGCTTTTAGACCAGAGCTTAAAAAGTAAATGAGGAGAAGAGAAAGGTTTTAAAGCTTGCACACAAGTCTGGAGGCTTGAAATAAATAGAATGTCATTTAGAATTAAAAACAAACAAACAAACAAAAAAAAACACCTCTGGTAGTTGAATCCTAAGGGTGAGAGAGCATACCTCAAAGTGAGACCAGAAGTTGAACAAGGGCTAGGAGTAGTCAAGAGTCAGACACGACTGAGCGACTGAACTGAACTGAACTGAGTAGTCAGGGCTGTGTAAACCATAAGAAAGATCTTGGTATTTCTCCAAAAAGGCACTGAAGTGTGTTTTAAACAGAGCAATGAATGATCAGGTTTCTGTTTAAGAATTCCAGCTGCTGTTCAGAAAATGCATTGGAGAGATGCAAAGACTGAATATGTAAAACATTATACCATTATCAGCTATTAGCATCCTAGTCTCTCAAATTCTTTCTAAGTAGCTGTTGATACACAAGTGTGACAATTAAGGCCCTCAGACTGAGAATCCTCACAATTCCACATCCTCACTGAAATGCTCCTCTCTATGTATATCTCTCTTCTTTTTCTCACACCCCTTTTCTTATAATAAAGTCTCTTCTTGGCATGACAGGTCCATTGCCAGGATCCCTGTCTTAATCAGGGAGGTTCACAAACCCTTGCCATTAAGCCTCGTCTCACTCTTACCACTGGTGCCCTATGTCCATAGACTGGAGTCCTGCCCCTGAACTCATCTAGGGGATGATGCTTTGCTATCTGCCAAGAGGTTCAGCTGATAATGCCTCTTCATGTAACTATGCTTCATGTTTTGAGACACTCCCTACACTCTACTAACACCTCTTAGTTCAATGTAATATCATTTCTCGCCTCAGTTATCCAAACTGTCTACTGACGCATCTTCCTTTATCAAGTCTTACTTCCCTCCAATGCTTTGACTCACACTGACACAAAAATCTCTAAACCAAAAATTTTGCCGTGTCAACCTGCTTCAGTGGTTTCACATTTTTTATAGACAAAATGCAAACTCCTCACATGTCATACGGGGCTCTTTATAACTGGACCCCACTTACTTTTTCAGTCTTGTCTCACATTCTCCTTTGCACTCGATGTTTTATTCATCCTTAACTCATTTAAGAATTTAAGTAACGTTTGTTGCTCAGTCGTGTTTGACTCTTTGCAACCCCATGGACTGTAGCCTGCCAGACTCCTCTGTCCATGGAATTCTCCAGGCAAGAATACTGGAGTGGATTGCCATTTCCACTTCCAGAGGATCTTCCTGACCCAGGGCTCAAACACAGGTCTCCTGCATTGCATACAGATTCTTTACGGTCTGAGCCACCAAGAGTTTAAATAGAGGCTGAACCTACTGGGGTACTCACCTCACTGGAGCATGTTGGAAATACTGGCTTGCTAACTTGGGTCTTGAACTCTTGGTTTATGTTGGTGTTGTTCCTATAAAGAGTGAGCTCCCACAAAGGTAAATAAAAAATATTCTCCTCGTTCCCCAGACACACTAAGTTAATAAGTATTTCTGCAAAACATATTTCTGCAAAATAACTAGAAGTTGGCAGTAAGTTGCATTTCCAAAACCAAATAATATGTGGCATAGTGCTGTTTATCAGGGATGAGTAGCTTATTTTATTATCTAAATTTTGCATTTTTAACACACCTCCCAAGAAGCTCTGTGATTCAAAACACACACAAACTGAAGAAAGAGATGAAAATGGGGAACATTTCACTGAATAATTCCATAATATCGACTCTGCTTTGACCCTGCTGAAGTGAATTACTAAGTGAATGTGTTTTGCATATAATTTTTTGTAATAGAAAAATCAATTTCTCCCTGGCCCAAAGAAATAAATATTGAGTGAATAGTTTTTAAATATCCATTTTAAGGGGTGACAAAATGCCAGCCGGCCTAACAGGGCCTGATTCTCAGCACACTCTTGCAAGCCCCCTGTGCTTTCTCATGGCTATTTTCTCTCCCCGAAACAAACTTCATTGCCTCATGCTATTGCCTATTCAGCCTAACTAATATTCTCTTTAAGGGCACCTGCATGACCCTCAGACTAAGGCAGATCCCTCTGAATACTCATCTATCTTCTCATACTATGCTTAGGATTTCACTGCGTCCCCATTCTCCCAGGCCTTAAGTGGGACGTTCTATCTTCATTTTGTTGACTTATATATCCCAAGGGCCTTCCTGGTGGCTCAAGTGGTAAAAAACAAAAACCCACCTGCAATACAGGAGTTGCAGGAGACTCAGGTTTGACTTAGATTTGATCCCTGAGTAGGGATGATCCCATGGGGGAAGGCATGGCAATCCACTGCAGTATTTTTTCTGGAGTATTACATGGACAGAGGAGCCTGGTGAGCTATAGTTCATGAAGTCATAAAGAGTTGGACATGACTGATGTGACTGAGCATACATGCATCCTATTCCAAGGACTTAGACCAGTGCCTAGAACACAGAAGTTCCTCAGTAATGATTGGATGAATAAATAAATACATGAATAAAAGATTACTCCATGTTAGACCTCCTGATTCTTTGACTGAACTGCCCCTGTCATTTATCAGTATAACTTACAGTTACCATCTTCTGCTTAAAGCTGTGTCTATGAACTGAATGAATGAAAATTTATAATTAACTGTACCTGCACCCAGGCACATGGACACTTTCAACCATGAACACAGAAAAAGTAAATGAGAAGACACTACACAGAATGAATTATCTCTTGCATAATCTTATTTATGGCTAAACCTGCTCACATTTCTCCCCATTTTTCATAGGGAACCCCCAACTCCAGGCGTTGGGAAAACAGTTGAAGTCCCAACCCTGTAACTTCCGAAGAACTATAGCTAATGTGGCTCCAATGAATTCAAAGCTATAGAGAATGGCAAGTCAAAATAGCTGCCTAGGAAATTATTGATGAACTAAGAAATAAGCAGTTTTCCTCTAGCTGATGCAGTCACTCCAAGGTTGCAGTAAGTGCTTACTATATTCCAGGGCATTGTGCTATCTTTTGCAAACATTATTTGATTTTAAAAAACATAAAAACCTTACAAGGTAGGTTGCACTCATGTTATATCCATTCTATATATGAGAAAACTGAGGCCCAGGGAAGTTAAATTGTTCAAGATCACCTAGTTAGGGAATGGCTGGGCTTCCCAAGTGGCTCTAGTGGTTAAAAAAAAAAAAAAAAACTTCTGCCAATGCAAGAGGCATAAGAGATGTGAGTTCGATCCTTGGGTCAGAAATATCTCCCAGAGGAGGGCATGGCAGCCCATGCCAGTGTTCTTACCTGGAGAATCCCATGGACAGAAGAACCTGGTGGGCTACAGTCCATGGGGACACAAAGAGTCGGATACAACTGAAGCAACTTAGCATGCACACAGAGCCAAAATTCCAAATGGATCTGACTCCAGTATTCAGACAACCTTAACAGAGCTTAGTCCTTCTACCTCCCACCCTCCAATTAACTTCAAGAGAAAATGCAAACTAGTTTCAAGAACCAAAACAAGTTAATGAAAAAGAAAATTAATCTCCCTGTTTATAATGTCATAATTCTTCCTTTTGGGTTCTTTTCAACCAGCTGTTGCATGCACTACTTTTGTGGTAAATAACATTTCTTTAAACAGGAAAGATTTCTCACTCTGTTTACATCTAAAATTAATTAAGAATGATTAGGAAGCATACAGGGGAAAAAAATCTAACCAAACGATTCTGAATGCACTCCATAAAGTACATGAAACAAAACCATTGAAAGATCGTGCCATTATTTCAAAAAGAAATACATTAAAATTGCTTGTTATTATTAATAACAGGCTTTTTAATAAATTTGTAATACCATTAAGTGTAAACAACCCATGAATTGTGGAATAGTCTATGGAGAGAGAGGTTAGTGTATCGATTAAAGGGAAAAATAAATTTAGAAAACGCTAAAAATAACACTATCAAAAAGAAGTATAACACTGGGGAGTAGGAGGGGGAGATAGTAACCCTGAAGATATTGAAGCAGGGCAACCCTTTCTCCTTGAGACCTTGGAGAAGGATGTGTGGGCCTGCATGTATGTTTAGAGGGGACTAAGCAGGAAACACATTCTATGTTGCCACAAACACAGCCATTGGAAACAAAGCCAGTGAAGGTGACAATGATAAAGTTAAACATATGCCAGGGTCTGTACTAGGCTCTTTACATGGACCTTCACAGATTTTCAAAAGAGAGACTTCAAAATCAATGAAAGACACAGCTTTGGGAGATCAAAGATCCTTTCATTTGAATTAATGATTTAAAAAAACAATTGCTAAAAATCATTTAGACCTTGGCAAGCAATAAATAAGAAAATCTTTTTGAACTTACTATATTTCTAACGTTTCATTAGAAGTCGTGACAAGTTTTTTCAAAAGTATGCTCTGATATCAGAGGGCCATATAATCTATGAAGGAGTTAAATCTAACAAGTGAAGTTAAAATACAGTAATAGTTCAGAAAAAAAAAAATTTATGTGAGGTCGAATGAGGTAGGCAGTATTGGGTCTTGCCTTAACAGAAGTACACGAATTAGATGAATGGGGGCAAAAGAGAGAGACTGCTATAGACCAAAGGGATCACGTGAGCAAAGCAACACAGAAGAAATTCAATGTGCCTTATTAAAGGCTATAAGGTTTGACTGGTTGGAATTAAGAACAGGTTCTGGGGAGACATGAGAAAGAGTTAGACCTATCAATTGGAGTGAGATCACGGCAAGCCTTAATTAATTAAAATATGAAGTCCTTGAATACTAATTGGTCTTTCAGTTTCTGCATCACTCCATCCACCTCACTGAAATCTAAGTGAGTAACTGCCTGTCCAGACACCAGCTGAGTAGCTTCCATCTATATTCATTGCTAACTCAATAGCCTCATGTCCAGTTGCTGTTCAATAACTTCAACTAGGGGACTTCCTTGGTGGTCTAGTGGTTAAGAAGGTTGCCAGTGCAGGGGATATGCCGCCCATGCAGGGGATATGATTCGATCCCTTGTCCAGAAACTAGGATCCCACATGCCATGCACCACAACTACTGAAGCCCACGTGCCCTAGAGCCCACGCTCTGTAAGAGAAGCCACCGCAGTGATAAGTCCGGGCACCACTGGAGAGTAGCCTGCACTCATGGCAACTAGAGAAAGCCCACATGCCCCACAACAAAGAACCAGTGCAGCAAAAAAACAAATCTCCAACTAGGATTTGAAACAGGTTTAGAGGTAGTACCATATCCCTTATGTGGAAATAAGAAGTTGATCTCCAAGAAAGGTTTCTTCCTAATAACAGCATCCTCTGCATGGTTTCAAGCCTCTCAGTGCATTGCAGCAGCTTCCCTGACCCTCACTGCCTGCTTCCTGGAGGAAAGCATGGGTATCACTGCGCAGAGAGTCCAGACGTGTTAACATGAACCATGGGATTCATCAGCCTAAGACGCCACCTGGTAAGCGCAGCATACCCATAAATCCAGCCCACGCCTGTCATGATCTCCTCAGAGAGTCTCTGAAAATAGAATGTTCTACACGGCAAAGCAGTTTTCTTTCTCACGTTTGGTGGGGAGTGGAAGGCACGATAATGTGAATGTGAAAGCTGGACTCCTGTGTAACTCGGCACCCTTCCTGCCATCATAGCAAGCCACCTCTGTCAAATGTGCTGAGTCTCACGTCAACAGTAGTAACTATGTGGGAAAAGGTGCTTCTTGTAGCCACTGCAGGCTGTCGTGGTGAAAAATACTGAAAACTCGAGCACTGTTACACGTGATGAATTTGTCACTCTAAGTAGGATAATGCCTAATGGTGGTAAAGAAAATGAAGCAAACACCTGACATTAAATCTCTTTTATATTTCATAGAAATTGAAGAAACACCTGCACAATCCCTAACCTTAGGAAGGAACATGAAAAGAAAAATATAGTCCTTAGTGACATGGACTTTTGTACTGGACGGGATGTTCAGGATCATTAATAACAACTCTTTTGCCAGCAGAAGAAATTGAGACCTAGAAAAGGAAAAAGATTTGACCCAAATCCATATTGCTTTTATAGGCAGAGCACAACTATTTGGCTAAATGTCTTGCTTTTTCTAATGAAGCCATGCTAGTAACAAATACCTGCAGTCCATAACAATAGGGCATGTATTATTATAGCTGATTTTTACTGCAGCTTTGTGAGGTTTATTATCGTCCCCTTCACGCAGATCCAAAACCTAAGGCTCAGAAAAATCAACTGACATGTCAAAGAGCTCATGGAAAAGGTAGGGCTCACACGTGCCTCTTCAGCCCAACATTCTGAGTCAGTTCCCAGTACCATGTTTTCCCAGTGTCTTGCAGACAGAACTCAATGGAAAACTCTCCACTTCCCCAGTGTACCTATACAGGTGAATGTAGCTATTAAAAGGAGGCAGCTGTTCATTAACCACTTCATCCAGAGGTGGTGCTCTGGTATGAGCACCTACTGCATACCAGAAAATTATCTAGGTCATGGTGATAGAGCAGTAAAAACCATAGATGTAGTCACTGGTCTCATGGAGACAGACAATAAACAAAAATATAACATATTTAAGTACAAGCAGAAATGAGTGCTAGAGATGGTTACACAGCATCATTGACTCAATGGACACGAATCTGAGTAAATTCCAGGAGAGAGTGAAGGACAGAGGAGCTTGAAGTGCTGCAGTCCATGGGGTTATGAAGAGGTGGACACAACTTAGTGACTGAACAACAACAAATATAGTTAGGTAAGATCATAGAGATGGTGAGGGACAGGGAAGGCTGGAATGTTGTAATCCATGGAGTCACAAAGATGGACATGACCGCAGGACTGAAAACAGCAAGAGTTTAAAGTGTTTAGAGTGTTGGGAATAGCAGTTCCTACTCACAAGGGCTCTGTCTCAACCCGAGCAAATCAGCATGCACAGACCTTATATACAATGAACTGTAAACAAAAGTAACAAACTCAAGTTCACCGATCTTTCAATTCAGTTCAGTCGCTCAGTCATATCCGACTCTTTGCGACCACATGAATCGCAGCACGCCAGGCCTCCAGGTCCATCACCAACTTCCGGAGTCCACCCAAACCCATGTCCATTGTGTCAGTGATGCCATCCAACCATCTCATCCTCTGTCGTCCCCTTCTTCTCCTGTTCTCAATCTTTCCCAGCATCAGGGTCTTTTCCAGTGAGTCAGCTCTTCACATCAGGTAGCCAAAGTATTAGAGTTTCAACATCACTCCCTCCGATGAACACCCAGGACTGATCTCCTTAAGGATGGACTGGTTGGATCTCCTTGAAGTCCAAGAGACTCTCAAGAGTCTTCTACAACACCACAGTTCAAAAGCATCAGTTCTTCAGCACTCAGCTTTCTTTATAGTCCAACTCTCACATCGATACATGACCACTGGAAAAACCACAGCCTTGACTAGACAGACCTTTATTAACAAAGTAATGTCTCTGCTTTTGAATATGCTATCTAGGTTGGTCATAACTTTCCTTCCAAGGAACAAGTGTCTTTTAATCTCATGGCTGTAATCACCATCTTCAGTGATTTTGGAGCCCCTCAAAATAAAGTCTGACACTGTTTCCACTGTTTCCCCATCTATTTCCCATGACGTGATGGGACCAGATGCCATGGTCTTAGTTTTCTGAATGTTGAGTTTTAAGCCAACTTTTTCACTCTCCTCTTTCACTTTCATCAAGAGGCTCTTTAGTTCTTCTTCACTTCCTGCCATAAGGGTGGTCTCATCTGCATATCTGATGTGATTGATATTCTCCCGGCAATCTTGATTCCAGTTTGTGCTTCCTCCAGCCCAGCATTTCTCATGATGTACTCTGCATATAAGTTAAATAAGCAGGGTGACAATATACAGCCTTGAGGTATTCCTTTTCCTATTTGGAACCAGTCTGTTGTTCCATGTCCAGTTCTAACTGTTGTTTCCTGCCTTGCATAAAGGTTTCTCAAGAGGCAGGTCAGGTGGTCTGGTATTCCTATCTCTTTCAGAATTTTCCAGTTTATTGTGATCCACACAGTCAAAGGCTTTGGCATAGTCAATAAAGCAGAAATAGTTTTTCAGGAACTCTCTTGCTTTTTCCATGATCCAGCAGATGTTGGCAATTTGATCTCTGGTTCCTCTGCTTTTTCTAAAGCCAGCTTGAACATCTGGAATTTCATGGTTCACATATAGCTGAAGCCTGGCTTGGAGAATTTTGAGCATTACTTTACTAGCATGTAAGATGAGTGCAATTGTGCAGTAGTTTGAGCATTCTTTGGCATTGCCTTTCTTTGGGATTGGAATGAAAATTGACCTTTTCTAGTCCTGTGGCCACTGCTCAGTTTTCCAAACTTGCTGCCATATTGAGTGCAGCACTTTGACAGCATCATCTTTTACTATTTGAAATAGCTCAACTGGAATTCCATCACCTCCACTAGCTTTGTTTGTAGTGATGCTTCCTAAGGCCCACATGACTTCACATTCCAGGATGTCCAGCTCTAAGTGAGTGGGAGTGATCACACCTTAGTGATTATCTGGATCATTAAGATCTTTTTTGTACAATTCTTCTGTGTATTCTTGCCTCCTCTTCTTACTATCTTCTGCTTCTGTTAGGTCCATACCATTTCTGTCATTTATTGAGCCCATTTTTGCATGAAATGTTCCCTTGGTATCTCTAAATTTTTTGAAGAGATCTCGTCTTTCCGATTCTATTGTTTTCCTCTATTTCTTTGCATTGATCACTGAGGAAGGCTTTCTTATCTCTCCTTGTTACTCTTTGGAACTCTGCATTCAAATAGGTATAGCTTTCCTTTTCTCTTTTGCTTTTTGCTTGTCTTCCTTTCACAGCTATTTGTAAGGCCTCCTCAGACAGCCATTTTGCTGTTTTGCATTTCTTTTTCTTGGGGATGGTCTTGCTCCCTGTCTTCTGTACAGTGTCACGAACCTCCATCCATAGTTCATCAGGCACTGTATCAGATCTAGTCCCTTAAATCTATTTCTCACCTCCACTGTATAGTCATAAGGGATTTAATTTAGGTCATACCTGAATTGTCTAGTGGTTTTCCCCACTTTCTTCAATTTAAGTCTGAATTTGGCATTGATCTTTAGGGATCTGCAAACTACAGTCAGTGTTTCCAATAAATAAATAAATGGACAAACAAACAATGAAACCATAAGTTGAATATTTCTTAAGAGAAAACTCTAGAGGTTAATTTTAACTTTTAAGATAGATTTTGTCAACTTTGCAAAAGCCCAGACTATCTAGACTTAATAACAATTCTTGATTAACAGATATCCATGTCATAAAAAATGGAACCACAGGCATTATTTAATAAAGGCAATTTGCATAGAATCCTTCCAAAAATTAGGGATTCTACCAAGTAGTCCTTGCTCACAATAAGATTGTAATTCACCAACTGTCCTAGATCAAAATAGAAAGAATTCCTCCCTGGTATCTCTTGCTGATGAACTCCACCCTTTCAGAGTCAGGCAGACTACTCTGAAAAGAACCTAGGCATGCTCTTGCAAGAAATGTCAATAATCTCAGATATGCAGATGTCACCACCCTAATGGCAGAAAATGAAAAGGAACTAGAGACTCTTGATGAAGGTGAAAGAGGAGAATGGTTTAAAAAACTAGCTTAAAACTCAACATTCAAAAAACTAAGATCATGGCGTCTGGTCCCATCATTTCATGGCAAATAGATGGGGGAAAAAAATGGAAACAGTGACAGACTTTAATTTCTTGGGCTCCAAAATCACTGTGGGCAGGGATTGCAGCCATAAAATTAAAAGACACTTGCTCCTTGGAATAAAAGCTATGACAAACCTAGATAGTACTTAAAAAGCAGAGACATCACTTTGCCAGCAAAGATCTATCTAGTCAAAGCCATGTTTTTTCCAGGAGTCATGTATGGTGTGAGAGTTGGACCATAAAGAAGCTGAGCACTGAAGAACTGATGCTTTCAAACTGTGGTATTGGAGAAGACTCTTCAGAGTCCCTTGGACAGAAAGGAGATCAAATCAGTCAATCCTAAAGGAAATCAACCCTGAATACTCATTGGAAGAACTGATGCTGAAGCTGAAACTCCAATACTCTGGCCACCTGATGAGAAGAGCCAACTCATTGGAAAAAACCCTGATGTTGGGAAAGACTGAGGGCAGAAGGAGAAGGGGACAACAGAGGATAAGATGGTTGAATGGCATCACCGACTCAACAGACACGAGTTTGAAAGACAGGGAGGCGTGGTGTGCTGCAGTATATGGGGTCACAAAGAGTCAGATACTACTGGGTGAATGAACAACAAATGCTCTTATTGCAGCTGGCAACGCAGGCCCTGGGAAAACCTGAATAATCAGTAAATAGGTATCCTTTATCATCTTCTAGAGCTGTCCTTATTCACATAAGTATTTATTGTTCCTATAGCAATATTTCCTCAGGAACCAAAGTACATTGTGTGGTATTGATATCTACCACCTACAATCATTGTAAGGCTAATCACTCCATCCTCACTACATTGCTGAGAGAAAAATAAAATTATTAAGCACCACAGTAGGTGCTTTATACATATTGTATGTTATTTGCTCCTGAAAACATCCTGACAGAGTATACATGCTATTTTCATTTTGCAGATGGAGAAACTGATTTTTATGGACATTAGGCATCATGTATGTGACCACATGCACAGTCTTTTTCTCCTTCGAATGTAACATGCTAAATAATCATCTAGTTAATCTACTAAATAAATGGGTAAGATCTACATTTTTTGTAATATTTCAACATATTTAATATAGTAACAGAATGTATATATAAGCATTACTAAGAATTTCATTGTTTACAGATTCCTCACACATTCAAAATCACAGTGACACATCAACAAGAGAAAGAAAATATGAGTCCTTACCATTCTCAGCAAATAAAAGTAGGTTCCTATGTAGCTGTATATTCTTTAAAAGTTTAGAGTTTATATTTTTAACTTTCATTAACATGAATTCTAAAGGAAATAGCAGTTTGTGTATTTGGGATTCTTTTCCTGACAATGTTGTTAGATTTATCCTTCCCCTTAAATTAGAAGTGGACTTCCCTGGTGGCTCAGAGGGTAAAGCATCTGCCTGCAATGTGGGAGACCTGGGTTTGATCTCTGGGTGGGGAAGATTCCCCTAGAGAAGGAAATGGCAACCCACTCTAGTATTCTTGCCTGGAAAACCCCATGGATGGAGAAACCTGGTGGGCTACAGTCCATGGAGTCGCAAAGAGTCGGACACGACTGAGCAACTTCACTTTCACTTTTAAATTAGAAGCTAGGTTAAGATAGACATATTTCTGGTTAAATGGTGAAAAAATAAAGTTAGTATGTAGAATACAAAATAGGTTAGAGATAACTAAAATCTAGTCAAGATGATCTGACTAGAGAAATGTGCTGATTTCCAGTATTATCAAGTTTTCTCTCCCTAAATAGGTTGATAATAGCTCAGCTAATGTAATTTTAGATATTATTTAATCTTCACAACGAGATAAGAATTATGATCCTCATTTTACAAATGAGGAAACTTGAGCTCAGAGAAGTGAAATAAATGCCTGGGTGACAGAGTCATTGTTTGGACTTTGGTATATCTTTCCCCAAGGTTTGAGCTCTAAACACTCTAACGTATTTTATGTAACTCACTACCATAGCCCAGGCTTCCCTGTTGGCTCATCTGGTAAAGAATCTGCCTGTAATGAGGGAGACCTGGGTTCAATCCCTGGGTTGGGAAGAGCCCCTGGAGAAAGGAACAGTTACCCACTCCAGTATTCCAGCCTGGAGAATTCCATGGACAGTCCATGGGGTCACAAGAGTCAGACGTCACTGAGTGACTTTCATTCACACCACACCCCAAGCCTTACATAAGATCTGACTTTATACATCTCCAAGCAGGGCCCAGGAAATCTCCAAAGCTAGACACCTATTGGTGTTTGTTACAAATTAACAATAACATTGAAATTCAACAAAGGGCACTTTCAGAAGATATACATACGTCATCACTCTGACAATCCAAAAATATTTTTTAAGTGTTAAGTGCATTTTGCCAATCATAAAATGGAGATGAATCATATTCTTGACTTCATATTAAAAGTAAGTATCCTTTTTTGCATGATTTTTTTCTAAAATTATTAATAATATGCTGATGATTCACAACCCCTTGTAATATCACCTTTGGCCTACCATTTATCATCACTGTATTATGATAAAAACTGTTTCTGAGTTAAAGCATGTTCATCTAGAGGAATGCTATTATGGTCTGCAAAAATATCATTCAGTTATTTTTGAAGAATTATTTTCTCCATCTGTTCAAATCTACTCTATATTTATTATCCTGAAACACGTTAACATTACCTTACCAGAATTCCTGGCTTTAAAGGAGTTAGTCCCTTCCTTGATCCTTTATTAAATGACCTGGATCTGTTTTACTTCTTTAACAAGTTTTGCCTGACTGTTGTTTTAGTCACGCAAAAAAATGATAACCCAAGAGTTTTAAAAATACTGTACAGATTGCACATGGGGAGGCTGGCAGTCTTTCACGCAGTGTTCATTCTCGGCAGCACAAATCGTCACCACAATAGAGAGCCTAAAACAAAAGCCAAATGCCGCATAAGGAGTACTTTTGCTCCTAAAAAAAATTCCAACGTTGGGGAGCATACTTTTCTCTGGATGCACACGCATAATTTCCATTATTGTTAATGGGAGCTATACATGCATAACACCCATTACCGCTAATGGGAGCTAAGTGCACACACAGGGGTAGAATACAGTGAAATCTGTCTTAGAAAATCACCCAAGAGACTAGCAAAAAATCAGTTGCCTGGTAGAGAATGGTTTTAAATTAAAAGCAGAACAGAACTGAACTTGAAACCACAGGGGAACTATTTAAACTTCAGGGAGCAGTGGGAATTGGCTTCTTTCTTTCTTGCTCTATTCTGAAATCTTGTTTTCCTCATCCATGTTCTTGATGAGAGCCAGTGACCTTGTGATCTCCTAAAGAGATGATCTGGAAATGAGTTTCACACCTCCACTGATTCAAATGGTCAGCTTGAGGATCCTTTGGTGAGGGAAGGAATACAACCTCTGGATGATTACATCACAGTACATGTAAGATATGTCATGTGGTATCTTTAATAACAGTTAATGAACCAGGAATGAAAACAGTACAGCAATGTTATTATGGTAATTTATATCAATCATTCACTAAACATCAAAAACATCTGTTCTATTACAATGTTAATGTAAAAGTCAATGAAAGATAAACCAGAAAGTGATTTCCATCTAGCCAGTAGCCTCTAGATTTTCCTTGGGCATCTCAGGGCTTTGGAAATGCAGACTATTCCTAAAATATCTTAAAATCATAGAATTTTGTCCTAATTCAGTCTCTTGTCTCTTCATTTTGCAGACAAGGAAACTACAGAGAAATTAAGTGTTTTTTCCCCAAAGTCACAGAGTACCAAAGGCAGATCTTGGACCCAGAATCCAGAATTTTCCTGACTTCAGATCCAGTGGTTCTAATGATCAAAAGCCCAAAACTCTGAAAGACTTTCATCTTTTTTGGCTTTGATTGGTCTCTGAGGACCAAATGCACAGATGGGTGGTTGAATTTCAGACTCCAAAAGGGACAAACCTGGAGCTCTAGAGAAAGGGGGACTTACTGTTCTGCATGTTACTCAAGTGACTGCATGCTCCAGTTATTTCCAAAAATAGTTGCAAATAAAATTTCAACAAGTACTTTAAAGAAGCAGAAACAAAATATACAGGGGAAATGGAAAGTTCATTACGTCCTGCTTAGAAATGAAGAATGGAAATGTTGTGCTTGGGATGACTTTTCTGTTCAGTATCCCATTTCCTAGGAAACCTTTCTAAGACTGATTACAGAACACAAGCCATAAAGTTATTCCTGATCATCTGTGTCACATATGTGACATTAGTTTGTTTATAATTCGTACACAGATGTTCCTAGTCAGCCTTGTTTTGACCTGGCTCTCCCAGAAATGGAAAGGAGCAGACAGAAGACAACATTGGGAACTGTTTTGCAAGAACTGTCAGTTTACAAAAACCCATGTGAGTTCTTTCTTGCTCTTTTCCTATGGAAGGTGTCCTGGCTCTCACCCCCTTTCCCTCACAGGCAAAAAACATCATACCTATAGGAGAACAGCAGCTCAGTGGAACAGTCAGAAACGACTGAAGTTCCATTCCAACCCAGATATTCTACATACCCTGGGTTATGATTTTACAATAATGATAATGCTTTCTATATACTTCTTTGGAATTGATGGCCCTGCTGATTCAAATCACCAAAGTGGGGCAGTTTGATGAGAGAAGTCTGCCCTCAGCTAGCGACTGTCAGTCTAGTTATAAATTTCAAGCAGAATAAAAAGGATGGCACGAGTGGGAGGGAGAAGAATAAAAATAAAAAAGACAATGAGAAATAAAGACTGGAATGACAAAAGCAGCAGCAGGAAAAAGAGGATATAGGTGAAGGGGGTAGAAAAAGTAGAGGAAAGCAGAGAACAGGGCACGATCATATTTTGGGTGCCACAGCATGAAGCAGATATGTTGGATTGCAAAGAGTAAAGACTTTGGAGCCTGAATAGCTAGGTTTTACTTTCATTTTGTTTTTATTCTATATGTGGTGTTGTACAAACTAAGTAAATCTGCTGTTCTGCCAGCCTCACATTCTGTCATAGAAGGATAAAATCTACTCATCTTCTATCACAGGGATGTTGTATGATGAGTAATGCATTCAGCTCAGTTCAGTTCACTTCAGTTGCTCAGTTGTGTCTGACTCTTTGCGAACCCACGGACTGCAGCACACCAGGCCTACCTGTTCATCACCAGCTCTCAGACCTTACTCAAACTCATGTTCATCGAGTCAGTGATGCCATACAACCATCTCATCCTCTGTCATCCCCTTCTGTTCCCACCTTCAACCTTTCCCAGTATCAGGGTCTTTTCAAATGAGTCAGCTGTTCACTTCAGGTGGCCAAAGTATTGGAGCTTCAGCTTTAACATCAGTCCTTCCAATGCATACTGAGGACTAATTTCCTTTAGAATGGACTGGTTGGATCTCCTTGCAGTCCAAGGGACTCTCAAGAGTCTTCTCCAACACCATAGTTCAAAAGCATCAATTCTTTGGCGCTCAGCCTTCTTCACAGTCCAACTCTTACATCCATACATGACTAGTGGAAAAACAACAGCCTTGACTAGAAAGACCTTTGTTGGCAAAGTAATGTCTCTGCTTTTTAATATGCTGTCCAGGTTGGTCATAACTTTTCTTCCAAGGANGTTTACAAAAACCCATGTGAGTTCTTTCTTGCTCTTTTCCTATGGAAGGTGTCCTGGCTCTCACCCCCTTTCCCTCACAGGCAAAAAACATCATACCTATAGGAGAACAGCAGCTCAGTGGAACAGTCAGAAACGACTGAAGTTCCATTCCAACCCAGATATTCTACATACCCTGGGTTATGATTTTACAATAATGATAATGCTTTCTATATACTTCTTTGGAATTGATGGCCCTGCTGATTCAAATCACCAAAGTGGGGCAGTTTGATGAGAGAAGTCTGCCCTCAGCTAGCGACTGTCAGTCTAGTTATAAATTTCAAGCAGAATAAAAAGGATGGCACGAGTGGGAGGGAGAAGAATAAAAATAAAAAAGACAATGAGAAATAAAGACTGGAATGACAAAAGCAGCAGCAGGAAAAAGAGGATATAGGTGAAGGGGGTAGAAAAAGTAGAGGAAAGCAGAGAACAGGGCACGATCATATTTTGGGTGCCACAGCATGAAGCAGATATGTTGGATTGCAAAGAGTAAAGACTTTGGAGCCTGAATAGCTAGGTTTTACTTTCATTTTGTTTTTATTCTATATGTGGTGTTGTACAAACTAAGTAAATCTGCTGTTCTGCCAGCCTCACATTCTGTCATAGAAGGATAAAATCTACTCATCTTCTATCACAGGGATGTTGTATGATGAGTAATGCATTCAGCTCAGTTCAGTTCACTTCAGTTGCTCAGTTGTGTCTGACTCTTTGCGAACCCACGGACTGCAGCACACCAGGCCTACCTGTTCATCACCAGCTCTCAGACCTTACTCAAACTCATGTTCATCGAGTCAGTGATGCCATACAACCATCTCATCCTCTGTCATCCCCTTCTGTTCCCACCTTCAACCTTTCCCAGTATCAGGGTCTTTTCAAATGAGTCAGCTGTTCACTTCAGGTGGCCAATGTATTGGAGCTTCAGCATTAACATCAGTCCTTCCAATGCATACTGAGGACTAATTTCCTTTAGAATGGACTGGTTGGATCTCCTTGCAGTCCAAGGGACTCTCAAGAGTCTTCTCCAACACCATAGTTCAAAAGCATCAATTCTTTGGCGCTCAGCCTTCTTCACAGTCCAACTCTTACATCCATACATGACTAGTGGAAAAACAACAGCCTTGACTAGAAAGACCTTTGTTGGCAAAGTAATGTCTCTGCTTTTTAATATGCTGTCCAGGTTGGTCATAACTTTTCTTCCAAGGAACAAGCGTTTTTTAGTTTCATGGCTGCAGTCACCATCTGCTGTGATTTTGGAGCCCAAAAACATAAAGTCAGCCACTGTTTCCACTGTATCCCCATCTATTTGCCATGATGTGATGGGACCAGGTGCCATGATCTTTGTTTTCTGAATGTGGAGCTTTAAGCCAACTTTTTCACTCTCCTCTTTCACTTTCATCAACAGGCTCTTTAGTTCTTCACTTTTTCCCATAAGAGTGGTATTATCTGCAAATCTGAGGTGATTGATATTTCTCCTGGCAATCTTGATTCCAGCTTGTGCTTCTTCCAGCCCAGCGTTTCTCATGATGTATTCTTCATATAAGTTAAATAAACAGGTGACAATATGCAGCCTTGTCGTACTCCTTTTCCTATTTGGAACCAGTCTGTTATTCCATGTCCAGTTCTAACTGTTGCTTCCTGACCTACATACAGATTTCTCAAGAGTAATACATTAAGACACTACATAAACTATAAAGAGCTGTGATATAGAGTCCTAAGATTCTGACAATTTAACAAAGCAGATGATTAGAGAAAGAGTCACACTGATGAGATAATCATTGCCCAGGCATCAGAAGACATCTTGATAGCCTCTGACCATCAGTCTAACTTTCTAGGTGTACCTTTACCCCTACTCTATTCTATGAAAAAAGCAACCCAAAACTTGGTGCCAATCAATCAATTATTCTATTCTACTGTGTCCACACCAGGGGCCAAGTCCCTGGATGAAGGGCAAAGGGCTTGGATTGGAGCTGAGGTCATTTCTGCTGACTCTGCAAAGCACCCACTGCAACTTCACCGGGGCACAACTACAGGCAGGGAAAGATCCAAAGGGCCATGGCTCAGCCCAGTGGTAATCCTGTTCTGAAGGTGCGGAAGTATCAAGCAGGGTCCTAATTCATTCTCTATATACTCTAGCTTTTGTTGAGCCTCTTTCACACGTTACATGATATATTTTCATTATTCATTTTTTTCCTTATCAAATGGAAACCACTTTGAGTGCAATATCACTGTGTCTTCCTGCTGCTGTTAATCTCTATGGCCTAGCACAGTACAGAGCCTATAGAAGGAGCTCAGTAGATATTTATTTGATTTATTTACACATATATTTATTTACCTGTCTTCCAATAGATAAAAGATCATGTAGACACAAGCCATCTTATATAGGCATAGACCAGCACATATTTACATTTTTAAATAGTTATATAATTGATTATTTGCATAATAAATTAACCCATCTGAATATAAACAAGTGTCCACAAAGCCAACTAGAAGAATAACTTGTTCTATAATAAGCATGAATTCCTGCCAAACAGTGCTAGAACATATAATAATCATGCTCCTAAAACCCATCTTGGAGCTCTTAAAAAAGACAAAGGAATAATGATTTGATCTTCAACACAAATTCATGTATAAATATCTTCTATGAGGAAATATTGAGATTCTTGTTTTGTTTCTAAGAAAGATTATTTCTTGCAATTCTGTTTAATGGTTTATTTGCTTTGATTTGAAGCTGGCACTTTTCCTTTCATTAATATTAGCTTTGCATAAACTATGCAACTGCTATTTATTCATCTGTTTTAGAGACTTTAAGAACACTGCTCAGGAATTCCTTGACAGTCCAGCAGTTTGGACTCTGTGTTTCCACTCCCAGGACCCAGGTTCGATCCCTGGTGGGGGAACTAAGATCTCGCAAGCCATGAGGCATGGCCAAAAAAAGGCTATATTTAAAACAGATAGCCAATATTATATAGCACAGGGAATGCTGCTTAATATTCTGTAATAACCTAAGTGGGAAAAGAATACAAAATGATAGATATATTTATATGTATAACTGGTTCGTTTTTGCTGTACACCTGAGACAGTTCAGTTCAGTTCAGTTCAGTTCAGTCGCTCAGCCATGTCCGACTCTTTGCGACCCCATGAATCACAGCAGGCCAGCCCTCCCTGTCCATCACCAACTCCCAGAGTTCACTCAAACTCATGTCCATCGAGTCAGTGATGCCATCAGCCATCTCATCCTCTGTCATCCCCTTCTCCTTCTGAGAACATTGTAAATGTTCTAATAGAACATTGTAAATCAACTATGCTCTCCAATATAAAATTTAAAATTTTTTAACGTTTCCTTTGTGTAGGAAGATAGCACTATTCCTTCCCTCTTAGTTTATTACATAGTGAAAGAAATACACTCCCATATCAAAAGAGGTGGGTGTGTATTCCAGCTTTAATGTTTTGTCAACATGTGACTTGGCAAACTGCTAATTTTGCTAACCTTGCTGACCCTCCACTTCTTATCTTAATTTTTCTTCCAAAAATTGAATGAGAGAACATCTAATGTAAATGTTGTCTGTACCCTGCAAAGGACCATAAAAAGATTCATTAATAATAGTTATAATAATAGATACCTTTTGTTTAATATCTACTGGAAATTAGAAATGGAGTATCCAATATTTCTAACTCTTATAAAATTTATTTGCAGTAGGGATATTATTATCTCCATTTAATAGATGAGTAAATGAGGTTTAGGGAGTTTAATTAAGTAATATGTCCAGAATCAAGCAGTGATAAGAGGGAGGAGCCAGAATTTTAAACCCAAATTGACTGATTCAAATGTCAAAAGAAAAATATTCCACTGGAATTTGGATGAGCTATTCACAGTTTTTAGTCAAATTGCTTGCACTGTGTTCCCTTTTTGTTTCTTTTAATTTTCTTTTCCTTTATAAATATGATTTCCAATATCCTTTATTTTTCTACTTTGGAAAGGGCCATCTGGGGATAATCTGCAATACATTTTGTCACCTTTTAAGGTTTATTTTATTCTCCTTCCATTTGATATACAGGATTCATGTAATGTTAGTGTTCATGTGATCAGCTTTAGTTTTAGTGAACATTGGAAAGAACACATACAGATACAAGCAATATCTTATATGACCAGAGATCCATGAGGGATATTTTCCAGGTATTTTTGAGTAGACACTGCATGCCATAAAATAACAAAAGGCTACAATATGAACACAAGATTACTGAATTGTACTTCTAAGGACAAATTTCTGAGATGAGAATGAATGTTAAATTCGCAAGTTGATTTTCCCCAGACCTTTTGAATGTCCTCATTGTTTGTCATGGGATGTGGGTTAATATGGTTTAGGGAAATAAGCTAAAGTATAAGCTAAGTAAAAGCCTTTACAATGAAGAAATCTAGTGGATATTAACATGATCAATGGAATAAAGTAACATAATATGGTTCCCTAAATAATATATCATAAAGGATATTGTATCATACCATCTATGTAATATTAACTAATTATGAAGAAACATTCAGGCATATTTAAACTGAAGGTAACTCTACAGAACTGGCCTGAACTCTTCAAAAAATAATAATGCTATAAATTATCAAAAAAAAGAAAAAGGCAGAGGAAATAATTTAAAGAAAACAAAAGAGACACACAATCAAATTCAGTGCATAATTTCTGGTTGGATCCTGGGTCAAAAAAAAAGAACATTTTGAAACAACTAGGAAAATCTGAAGATGGATTATATATTTGAAGTACTGTAACAATGTTAAATATTTACAGTATGATAATTATATTGTGTTTTGTTGCTATTAAGTGAAAATTCTTGTGCTTAAAAATACATCATGAAGTATTTATGGGAGAACTGTCTTGAGGTATGCAACCAGATTTCAAACAATTGAGTTTTTAATATATTTTTATAAATATGATTGTATATAATATATTTATACAATGAAAGAGAGAAGATAAAATGTGGCAAACTACAATTGATTAATCTAGATAAAGTATATTCTCACACTTTTTGTGAAGGGTTGAAATTTTTTAATTTGAAAATTTTCAAATTAAAAAGTTGGGGGGCCTAAAGGCTGTATGTATTATGAAACTGTGTATATATGACATGAAAGAAAACCATGATTTAGTCAAAAAACATAAAAACAAATGGTTGTGTGTAAAAAAATGAGTACATATGCATATATATAATGATCAAATTTTATAAAAATCATATACACATATATTTGCATATTAGAAAACAAACACTATGGATGCTGACTGCAGCCATGAACTTAAAATATACTTTATCCTTGGAAGAAAAGCAATGACAGACTGAGACAGTATATTCAAAAGCAGAGACATTACTTTGCCTACAAAGGCCCGTATAGTCAAAGCTATGGTTTTTCCAGTTGTCATGAATGAATGTTAGAGCTGGACTATAAAAAAGGCTGAGCACCAAAGAATTTATACCTTTGAACTGTGGTGTTGGAGAAGACTCTTGAGAGTCTCTTGGACAGAAAGGAGATCAAACCAGTCAATCCTAAAGGAAATCAACACTGAATATTCATTGGAAGGACTAATGCTGAAACTGAAGCTCCAATATTTTGGCCATCTGATGTGAAGAGCTGACTCATTGGAAAAGATCCTGATGCTGAGAAAGATTGAAAGCAGGAGGAAAAGGGGTCAACAGAGGATGAGATGGTTGGATGGCATCACCTACTCAATGGACATGAGTTTGAGCAAACTCCAGGAGATAGAAAAGGACAGGAAGCCTGATGTGCTGCAGTCCATGGGGTTGCAAAGAGTCAGATACTACTGAGTAACTGAACAACAACATATGTTTTTGGAAAAAAAAAATCCGTCTATTCTCACTTTTGCTTTTTTTGACCACAATTTTAAAAAGGCTAGTCAAATTGTGGATAATGGCAAGCGTTCTCTTTCATGTTTTGTTCAGTAAATACCAATGGTCTTTTATGGGATCAAATTCATAGTTTGGGGTTTATTATCATTGGGCCTTGAGAAGTAGAACTAACCAGCCCAAGAGAATAATTTGAGAGATGTCATTAATTGAAGGGTGTGAAGCAAAAGCATGTCTAAACATAAGTAAATGTATTACATCCCTGGGCAGAAATCGAAATATGTGTTTTTTCATATGTAACATTTTAATTGGGCTAACTGATGAAAGGTTAAATAAGATGTACACTAAACCCCATTACTACTCAGTTGTCAAATACCCTCCCTGAAACATGACTCAAAGTAGCAGTGAGGAGTGCAACCCAGAATTATGAGAGACTTAAAGATTCTCTTTCACAACACTATTTGCAACATAGAATTTTAAGTGGTCCCATTAGAACAACTACACTTTACTACAATCCAAGAATTTTAAGTACAGAGCTGGGTTTTAAAAATTCCTTTTCCATAGAATAATCCATTTCAAATGACCTTCTGGAAATTATCTATGACAATACATTTCTGATAAAATGCCACTATTGAATGAAGCCTAATCATGTGGCACAAAAACAAATTCTATATCTTAGCATGAGGTTTGAAATTTTTCTGGCATGAAATGGTTCTGAAAATGAGAGATTATTTTCCCCTACCCATCCCCCAACCTTCTCCCAAATCCCTGTAAAATATCACACTGCTGATAACAAAGATACGTGCAGAAAGATGAATGCCATGGAATACCAGAAGCCACTAAAACTCTCCAAAATAAAGATGATACTTAAATGAAGATTAATTCAAAATTTACCATGGCTACATCTTCCAAGCTTCAGTGAATGAGCTGCCCACACTTTTTTTCTGCAAATCAGCTACCTGGTTACTGGTGGTTCTAATCATCTATGCTGCTCTACAACCAGTAAAGAGAAATACAATGGCACATGCCACTATGATACTGGAATTCCTACTGTCAGCAAATGTTGATAGAGCTGCTACATTGTGTCAGGTCCATGGGAGATTAACCTAGTGAAAAAGACAAACCCTAAATTTCAGGTATTCATTGTCTAGCATGGAAGAGCACAGAAAAAGAAACAATTGCAATATAGTGTGATAAGGATTAAAAACGGTAAAAATACAGTGTGCAATGGAAAAACAAGAGGGATATCTGGGCTTCCCAGGTGACGCTAGTAGTAAAGAACCTGCCTGTCAATGAAGGAGACACAAGAGACATGGGTTTGATTCTGGGTTGGGAACATCCCTGGAGAAGGAAATGGCAACCCATTCCAGTATTTTTGGCTGGAAAATTGCATGGACAGAGGAGCCTGGTGGGCTACAGTCCATGAGGCAGCAAAGAGTCAGGCTTGACTGAGCTCACACACACACACACACACACACACACACAAAGGATATCTAACTCAGTCTTGCAGGATGAGTAAAGTTAAAAATCTATAAAGGAAGTACTAAGTTGAGACCTTAAGTGGGATAAAGAACAGGATTAAAGAAAAACAAAACTACCCCAAGGGCAATGACCATGGGGTAAGACCAAGAGTGTCAAATTTGTAGAAATTCCGCTGATTCACAGTTGAGTTTTCAAGATGAGGCAGGAGGCCTTAGTGAGAAATAAAACAAGACATGTATGTTTACAAGGTAACAGAAGACCTGCAAACTGCCTTACAGACTTTGAACTTATTTTAAAAGCATGTGGAGCACAGAAAGATTTTAAGCTGGTAAATCACAGGATCATGTTAGCATTTGGAAAATCACTCTGGCTGAGATACAAAGAACAGATTGGACTGAGATACAATGGGACGCCAAATGGCTGGTTATAAAAAGGCTACTGCAGCAACTTAGAAGCAATAGAATGAAGAAAAGGAGATGAATTTGAAAAATATCTAGGAAGTAATTTTGACAGGTCTTAGTGATTGTCCAGTGTGAAAAACGAGGACCAAAGAAGAGTCAAAGAGTAGAATCAAGTCTCTGGCATAAGAAATTGAATATGTTGGATAAGCAAACAAGGATGAAAGAGAGGCGTATGGAATCATGGAGGACTATCTTTAAAATAAGATTCATAGTTCCAATTTCACTGAGAGATGTGAAAACAAGGAACAAATGGTTTAATGCAATAAGTTTGTAGGTGAGGTGGCAGAACTTTGAAGTAGTTCTCTAATATAATGAGTTCTTTTTACTAACTTGGAAACAAAGTCATCTACCGAGAGGAAGAGAGACAGAAAGTATGAATGTTTGAATGGAGAGGATAAAAAGTGATGCAGGATCCGTAGAAGGAATTTTAGATTGATTGATCCATTTCAGGTTTGGAGGTCATGAAATTAATTGACATTAATACCAATCAAATGGCGTTGAAACAATATGGATGGACCTAAAAATTTTCATACTGAGTGAAGTATGTCAGAGAATGACAAATACAATATGATATTGCTCACATGTGGAATCTTAAAAAGAAAAAGGCTATAAATGAACTTATCTACGAAAAAGAAACAGAGTTATAGATGTAAAAATTAAACTTATGGTTACCAGGGGGTAAGTGGGAGAGACATAAATTGGAAGATTGGGATTAACACATACACGACTATATACAGAATAGGTAACTAACAAAGACCTACTGCATAGCACAGGGAGCTCTACTCAGTACTCTGTAATGGCCTATATGGGAAAAGAAGCTTAAAAAAGAGTGGAAAAATAAATAAAAAATAAAAATAAAAAAAGAGTGGGTAAGTGTTTAACAATTCACTTCACTGAACAACTGAAACTAACACAACATTGTAATCAACTATACCTCAATAAAATCTTTTAAAAAATAATAATCAAATGGCATTAATTTTTAAGTTGTGTGTGTTTTTTTAAGTAATGTTCAGCATTCTGTATAAAGAGAATAATCAAAAACACAATAGACTGATCTAAAGTTGGGTCTTTTCCATGTGGGTGAGACTTAAGAAAACAGGACAAGAGATATGAAAATAAGAGCAAACTAAAATTCTTTGAAGTGACAGACAACAGTGTTTAGGCTGCGTAAAGAAGTGACAAGGAGAGGGAGCTCACAGAGGAATAACAAAGGTTCAGGGGATTAGAGGTCCCAAGAACTCAAAGGACAGGTCTAGTGAAACTATAAGAGGAAGACGCTAAAAGAAGTAAAGAAAAGTTAGGAAGATGTGTCAAAGATCAGGATGTTTTATATTAATATTTTCAGAATTCAGCCAGTGTCAGATGACAACATGTTCTAGAGAGTAAGTTAACAAAGGTGAAGATCCCTGAACCTGAGGAGGTAAAAGAGAGACTGGAAAAGACGTACTATCCTTGTGTATACTGAAGTTACTCAGGAGAGAAATAGGGTGAAGAAAAAGATTATAAAGCCAGGCCAAATTTTTCAAGGAATGAGGGGAAGTAACCAATTAATCAGGTGATAACAATGACAATTTGGGGTGGAGGATAGAGTGAGCCTTAATGAACAGAGATTTTGTATGGACGTGAAAGAGTAATGATCTGGAATTAAAACTAAGGATATTCAGCATTAAACTAGCAATACACCACTAACTCAGGAGGCATGCTGGGGACAGGATATAGAGGATAGTGGCCTTTTCTTCTGTGAATATATCTTAATCCCCTTCTCAGCAGTTCTGAAGAAGACTGCTCTGTGGGTTTATTCAAATTTAATCACCATTTTGAATGAGACTTACTGTATCTATATTCATAGATAATAAATCCTTTTCTTTCTCTCTTTTCAAAACTAGCTAGATTTTCATGGCATAAATATCAGGGATTCTACACTACAGCTGCCGCACATCAATCTTACATGAACCCTAACCAAAAAAATGCATGTGCTAGCAGAAGGTAAGGACCACACTGGGTTTTCCCACCCAGGGATGGTCACCCTGATGTGTAATCAATCAACAGGAAAGGTGTGCCTTTTGCAAAGAACCTCCAAGAGGTCACTTTCCTAGGTGTGATCAATCTCCCCCATGCTGATCATGTTACAGCGATTACCACTCTACTCTAACAGCTTCTTCTCCAGGGAAAAACAAAACTGTGCCTGTAAATGTTTAGTATGGTGTGTCTTGTCAGGTTAAATTACCTTGTAACATAACTCACTGTAAATTCACCTCATAAGTAAAAAGCAATTGGAGATTTTAAAACACCATCAGAAAACATTCTATTTGGGGGTGGAATTATATTGTGCAATTACAAGTGAACCATGCCAGTGACCCTCACCATTAGTAAGAGAGTCAGCATTTCTTTGGTTCAGCACATAAAGAAAAAAAAAAAGTTCACATATGCTTTATGGCTTGAAATGTTTCTGCTGGGCCAAAAAAAAACAAAAAAAAACAATTTTGTTCTTATGATCTTTGAAGAAGATGGAAAGAAAATTAGCATTTAATGAGCATCTAGACTTGGGTTCAATCCCTGGGTTGGGAAGATCTCATGGAAAAAGAAATGGCAACCCACTCCAGTACTCTTGCCTGGAGAATCCCGTGGACAGAAGAGCCTGGTAGGCTACAGTCCATGGGGTCGCAAAGAGTCGGACATGACTGAGCAACTTCACTCAATGTATGTTAGGCAAATACTTTATACGTTTTCTCTTATACAAGGTTCATAAGTACCACCTCCTTTGGGAAGCTTTTCTTAACAACCTCTCAAATCAGGGTATGATGGTTAACTTCTGTGAGTCAATTTGACTAGTCTAATTCCAGTAGTCATGTATGGATGTGAGAGTTGGACTGTGAAGAAGGCTGAGCACCGAAGAATTGATGCTTTTGAACTGTGGTGTTGGAGAAGACTCTTGAGAGTCCCTTGGACTGCAAGGAGATCCAAGCAGTACATTCTGAAGGAGATCAAGCCTGGGATTTCTTTAGAAGGAATGATGTTGAAGCTGAAACTCCAGTACTTTGGCCACCTCATGCGAAGAGTTGAGTATTGGAAAAGACTCTGATGCTGGGAGGGATTGGGGGCAGGAGGAGAAGGGGACGACAGAGGATGAGATGGCTGAATGGCATCACGGACTCGATGGACATAAGTCTGAGTGAACTCTGGGAATTGGTGATGGACAGGGAGGCCTGGCATGCTGCGATTCATGGGGTCACAAAGAATCGGACACGACTGAGCGACTGAACTGAACTGAATGGGTATTTGGTTATTCTAGGTGTGTCTGTGAGGGTGTTTCCAGATGAGATTAATTTTGAACCAGTAGACTGATTAAGGCAGATTGCCACTTCCCAGTGTGGGTGGACCTCATCTAAACTGTTAAAGGCATGGATAGAACAAAAGGGCTGAATAAGGGAGAATTTAGTCACTCCACATATCTTTAAGCTGGAATATCAGTTTTCTCCTGTCTTCTGACTCAAACTGAAAGTTACACTATTTGCTCTCCTGCTTCTCAGCCCTTTGGACTCCACACTGAAACTAAACTATCACTTCTCCTGTGTTCACAGTTTATTAACTGCAGATCTTGGACTTGTCAGCCTCCACAATCATGGAGCCAGTTCCTTGTAGTACACGCGTACATGCGTGCTAAGTTTCTTCAGCTGTGTCCAACTCTACGGCACTATAGGCCATAGCCCACCTGGCTCCTCTATCCATGGAATTCTCCAGGCAAGAATACTGGAATGGGTTGTGATGCCCTCCTGCAGGGTATCTTCCTGACCCAGGGATCAAACCCGAGTCTCCTGCATCTCCAGCATTGGCAGGCAGGTTCTTTATCACTAGTGCCACCTGGGAAGCCCCCATGTAGTACACCTTATAATAAATTAGACAATACATATCTTATTGGTTCTGTTTCTCTGGAGAACCCTTACTAATATGCAAGGTTAGTACTTCATTATCTCTGTTCCTCATCTTCTCTATGCCACACAATTATTCCTCCTTTATGTTGCTGTGTACTGTTCTTGCTTCTAGATTATAGCTGAGCTGTTTGAGTGAATCTTACTCATTGCAATATTGTCAGTGCCTAGAACAGGATCTAGCACATAAGAGGGCTCAGTGAATGGTAATGAATATTCATATATGGCCAATAACTATTACCATTCTTCTAAGGAAACTAAAGTTCAGAATCATCAGATAATTTACACAAACCAATATAGCTAGTAAGCAGAGTTAATAAATGAACCTAGGAAAATTTGACTTCAAAATCCTTGCAGATTTTTCTACACCATCCTGCCATTCTTCTTGCATTTTTAAAACATAATTCCTGAAAATTTAAATTTACTTTGAATATTAATTCCATTAGACTATTAGAGGCAGGATAGGGAATTTAAGTGCTTTGTTGTAAAGACAGCCTCCCGAGTTAGAATCCTAAATCCTCTGCTTACTGAACAATTCTAAGCTAATTACCAGCCTCTCTGTGCCTCAATTTCTTTGTCCACAAAATAGAAATAACACGCAGTCTTACCTATACATACCAGTAGCTCACTGCTACAATAATGCTGTCTAACAAACCATTCTTCAACTGACCGTTCAGTTCAGTTCAGTCGCTCAGTCATGTCCAACCGCTTGCAACCCCATGGACTGCAGCACGCCAGGCTTCCCTGTCCATCACCAGCAATCATTGTTGTAGATCTGCAAAAAGGCTGGGGTCCAGCTGATTTTGACTGGGCTTGGCTTCAGGTGGGAGTGGTTCTCTGCCTCTGGTGGTAGCAGCAGGGGTAGCTTTACTTCTTACTGCAGGTCTGTGGTCAACTGAGGCAGCTCGGTGTGGAGCACCCTTCCTCCTTACCAGGCAGGTTTCACTTAGGACAACAGCACAGAGCAGGAGGAAGAGTGAAAATACACAAGGCCATTAAGGCCTGTGTTTTGGGCTGGCATGCTGGCCCACAGATAAGTGAGCCCACGTGTAAACAGGTCACCTGACCAAGTCAAAGGGTAGAGAAATACAGTTCTCCCACAATGAAGCTATGGGAAGGATGTGGTGAAGAACCAGACAGGAAGGAGTCAGACCAAAGTTAGCTACCACTTTACCTCTGAGGCCTCTTGTGTGGATGTTACACAGCAAAACATGTATCACACATAGATCAGAGACTGGCACACATTAAGAGCTGAAGAAATAATCTCAATGCTCTGTTTGTATGTTAAAAATGAAGTGGTCTCATAGAATGGCCGTGGTTATGTCACTAACTAGCTATAAGATTATGATAAGTCACAGGGCTTCCCTATTTTTTTCTATTTTTTCTTTTTTGCTTTAATCTACCACTGAGTTTATAATAGCTGCCTCACTTTATTCATTGTATTGCTAAAAGGAACAAATAACATATGGTGGCTGACTGCATTTCAAAAAGAATAAAATATCCTAGGAATGCAAAGTATAGTACATGGCTAATTCTAGATAACTATTTAGTTAAGGTCAGTAAATCCCTCCAATTTTAAGTGATAGGAAGCAATAGTTCTTATTTTATAGATGTGGTAAATGCTTCAAGGAACAAAAGTACTTCTTTTCTGGCCATAAATTCAAATGTTGGCTGAGAAGGGATGGAATTAATGTTTCCTATCTTCTAGACGGCAGCTGAGTCAGAAACTGAACAATGACACTAAGGTTGAGGTCTTCAGCATGCAGTAGTTCCCATTCAAATTCCCAGGGTTCAGGTTAGTAAGGAAATCTGCAAGCAACTACCTAGTCTCATCCATGTATTCAGCTAACAAACCCCTAGGAGCCAGGAATACTAAGATGAAATGCCCACTGACGGTCCTCATGGACTCACAGCTATGGAGTTAGAGAACGTGAAAGCCACATGTATCTCTGAGAACAAACTAATGATTCTAGCTTCACTGGATTCTAGGTGCCCATGTGCCATCTTCTACCTACTATCTAGCCCCACTGATAAGACAGAGAAGAAGAAAATAAAAACGAGACTTATGAAAACCATGTCTGGGGAGAATGAGGTGGGTTGAAGGTGACAGGAACAGGAGTTTCTGAGCAAGGAAAAGGGGCAATTTCTGAGGCTACATAAACACTACTCACTAAACCTAGGACCAAGGCTCTGTGCTTTGGGGAGCATGCTCTTCTCCATGCAAACTATTGTAACACACAGCTAACTGTTCAGGTACTTTCTAGGTAGTTCTGTTTAAATAAGCCTTGGAGACAAAGGAGAATCTTCATGAATGATGGGGACCACTGAGGCAGGGATGGAAAATTCTCCCATCAACAGCCTAGAGGGAGAAAAGGCACCAAACACGGTGTTGCAACCCAACATAGTAAGTGCTGGGCAGAGTGAACACAGGAAGAAGAGACCCCGAACCAGAGTCTTCAGAGAGGACACAGCATGTCTGCCGAGATTCAAAGGTGAGTAGAAGCTGGCCAAGCAGACTAACAGACCTAAGGCATCTCAAGTAAAGATAGCAGGTACAAAGGCATAGTACATGAGAAAATAGAATTTGTTGCAGAAAGGGCTGCCATAGCATGTTCATGGGTGATGTTTACATACAATCTAGAAAGCAATGGAAGGCTCTTGTCATCTCTCTCCCTGCAGCCTAGGATCTGGAGCAGTTATCTTAAAACCTAAACATAAGCCTCCAAAAAATAATGACAATACAATGTGATACATGTTAAAATGGAAATATATAATATACATAACATGGGCGCATAAAGAAAAGACGTGCCCTGGGGAATGAGGACTGGCTCTGATTACTGTCTCATGCTCCCCCATAACTGCTACTCCTTTCCTCACTCAGCACTCTTGCCTGAATCTGGCCCATCATGCCACCTTCCTTTTCAGTCATGGAGACTCTTCTCTCCACCACGCTGCATCTAGTTTCCACTAGGCTTTCCCTCTTCCTGGAATCCCACCCTCTTAAATATTTCTGAACCCCATTTCCTATGCATGGGTTTCAGTCTTTCACATGAAGCTCCTAGAACTTGGAACTCAGGGGATCTAGCTAGACACTAGGAAGGAAATCACCTTGAAACATTCACCCTTCATTCTTCCAATTCTTATTTATTAATCACATGCTATATGTCAGGCATTGTTCTAAAGATTGAAGATGCAACAGGAGGCAGACCAACTTCTCAGCCTCTATGCAGTATGCATTCCAATATCTCTGTACCTGTTATATTCTTTAATTCAACTAGGAGCTCAGATAAAAGTGGTATAATAGAAACCCAGGGTTAAGAACAGTGGGAGTTACTCGGAGGTTAGGGGAGAAGACTCTACTTCCTGGAGAAGCATGATTTATTTCTAAAGAATAGTACCAATGAGGTGTTATCATGTGGATCAGTGTATTTGCATTTTCCTCTCCTCATTTTTTGTGTTTCTATCTTTCAACTCAACATTTGCTTTTCCCTGATTTCTGTTCAAAAAAAAGCAAGATTTGGATTAAGATCTGCAATTTCTTCCACATTTCACTGTAATGCAACATTGTTTCTCCTACTGTTTTATCTTGGAGAATCTGCAGTTTGCCTTTTAGCAGCTAATTCTTTATATCTGTTTAGTTCCTGAATTTATCATATCACTCATTTTAAATGTTTTAATTGATTTTTAGAAAAGGTAGCTCCGTTCCATTTCCCAAGCATACCACACTCCCCAATTATACCCAAAGAGTGGACCCATTTATGACTCCATTAAGTCTGGTCTTTATATATAAATGAAGTCACATCATAGGCATATTTAAGTTGCACTTAATTAACTTAAATCCCAAGGCCAGAGAGAGAGAAAAGTTAAACAGTGCAAGTAATTCCACTCACCATCCCACTCAAGGAGCACATGCTATAAATTAATAGTGAACAAGAGTTGTATTTTCTCAGTATCAAGTCTCATGTGCCTCTCAAAGAATGAATATGATTTTGATATTTAAGATAGTATTTTTTGTGCAACATTGTCTCCAAATGCAAGTCAACCACCTCACCTACTCAGCTGCAGAAACAATGCTCTATTGCAATGCTTACCATAAACTTAAAAGTTGTATCTATTAAGAAACTGTATGCCAGTGTCCAAAATGACATCTCCTTAATGTATTTCCAAAGGCAATTTTGCATTTTGTAACATCTGTTTTAACCACGATCTAAAGTATTACTTTATTCTACTCCTAAAGTGACATTGACCAAAGATCTTTGCACTTAATATCTCTAATCTAATATAGCAGATGCTGTCAGTGTCTTCCCACATGCTTTCTGCATTTGCCATTTCTGTACATACCTTTCAAACAGCAACTGCCAGCATCTGCAACTACCTGAAGGCTTTCTCTGGCTATTGAGGCCTGCTCTGTATATGCATGGGACAGGCTAGGAGTGTAAGGAAGTTAATGAGCCCTAGAAGCAGTCCAAAACCAATGACCAACAAGACACGGCAAGGGAGAGCTAACTCTGAGTGCATGTTTCAGTGTCCCCCCAAACCCCCAACTGGATTAAGGCAGAGCTTAATCAGAGTGGCAACTTACTTAATGGAGCCATTTATCTGGCTTTTCCTTCCTTCTCTGTCTCTCTTCCCTACTCCCCTTCAAGTATTTCCTAGAATCCTTCCTTAGAAACTAATTGCCCTTGAATCCTTGCCTCAGGGTCTACTTCTAGAAGAACTCAAACCATGACACTGAAAATTCTTAACCACAGCATTAGACTCTAAAAAGTCATCCAAATGAACACTGGGAGAGGTGTGTTCAACCCCTCAAGATACACTTAATGCCATTTCATGCAAGCAGCTTGAGTTGGGCTTTGTTCCACTGAATGTTGCCTTCCATGTTTCCAGGCTGTGGATCTTATCTCTAAACATCCTAAACCATCAGCTCTTTTATAAACCCTTGATGTTATACAATCTTTGCAACATTCCCCAATCCCTATGCCTAGAAAAATTCTAATCGAGGCAGTGGTAAAATGTTTGACATGAAGCAAATGAAACCAATTCTAATTCAATACCTGATGCCATTTATCCATAAAAAGGAAAAAGTCTGGAACTTATTTGACTATGTTTTCTGTGCTAAGGGAGATATTTGAACCTTTAAGCAAGAGTGTTGCTATCTATCCCATGCCCTGAATCCAAATGTCAAAAGTTTACATTTGGTTGGTCCTTGGGTACTGAGTTGAATAACTGCTGATAAAATTCACTTATGTGAACTAAAGTCTTTTAAAATTTTATACTTAGTGCTTTCCTTGGAGTTAGGAACCTTTAAATGTGGTGCATACACTCAACATAAACAAGATAGATAAATTAGTAAAACCATATTAAATGAGAAAAATTTTCTGTTATTCCTAGCTAGGAGAAATGCTACTGCTACTGCTAAGTCACTTCAGTAGTGTCCGACTCTGTCTGACCCCATAGATGGCAGCCCACCAGGCTCCCCCATCCCCGGGATTCTCAAGGCAAGAACACTGGAGTGGGTTGCCATTTCCTTCTCCGATGCATGAAAGTGAAAAGGGAAAGTGAAGTCAAGAAATGCAGGGTTCCATAAAACTTCACTCTCAAAAAGACAGGTATGTTCAGTTTTCTTCCTAGAATAAAGCTTCAGGCTAAAAGGTTGAGCAAAAATACACAGGAAATACATTATGTTTTTAGGGCAAACAAAAATATAATACTCTACTATAATGTTGTTAAATGTGTCTGAGTGACTGTGGATTTTTATTGCAAAGGAAAATGATGCAGAAGTGTATTTCTCAATAGTGCTTTTGGCCATGCTCCTTCTTAAGTGATATTTTGAGGCAAATTCTCCTGTGGAAGTTTGAGATTTTTAGGATATGTAGATTTTTACCTCAAAGGGTTATAATAGTGATTTGATGTGAAACAGGATTAGTTACCTCTCATTGTGCTTCTTAACAAATATCTCATTAGCTGAACACCCCAGTTCTAGTCTCTAAAATCTGTACATTATATTTTAATAAGAGCCATCTCCTTTTGTTCCTAGTGGGGTATGAATGTTCTTTCCTTATCCCTCCTCTGTGCTGAAATGTTCTGTACGCCAACTGACATGGAGCGTTCTTGGCAGCCTCAGGATCCCAAATGACTGATCTGGAATATATTGTATTTTTCCAGCAGTGACATTTGGGCCTCTGGCTTGTTCCCTGACTGGGGTCTGAGAGCAATCCACATGCAGGACTGCCTGAGGCTTGAGGCAGAGTCAGCCTGATGAGTTTCTACCTCTAGATATTATTTATCACTGATCTGATTCCCTTTGGATGCCCAACAACTTTTAATTTTCTATTTAAAAAATAAAACAAAATCTGTGTATTTCAGGAGAATTTTTAAGAAGCACAGAATCTAATCACATTATTTTATGTAGACTCTAAAATCTTTTTTTAGGGAATAATTATTTCATGTTCCGATTAATACGATGCAAAAATAGCAATATTCATACTCAAGGGAGACAATCTGTCTCAAATTACAGAAAGTAATTTCTAAATCACTGTAAACCACAAAGATATATGCATAGAAAACACTGAAAAAGCCTTTTTCTTTTCTCTAATGTTTCACTCATGCAGGACTGTGTCTCATTTCTTTGAGAACAGCCCTTTGGTGCTTATTACTGTGCTGCTTTGAGAGCCAAATCTCCTGACTTCTGTTATAATGAGCCTTAAAGAAAGAGAGACACACATACAAAAGGATTTTAATGGGAGGATATCTTGTTGTTTGAACCAATAAAACTAAAGCAGTTCTAGAATGACAAATTATTTTAAGTTTCATCATTTTCATAGCACCATTTGAAGGATATGCTAACATCTTAAAATGCTGATCTTCCTGCTTATAATCCCAAGCAGAAGTTTCAGATATCATGAAAGCACATTCACATTTCATTACCACAGCTTAGGCAGCCGTATAGAAATCTATCAGTTGTTGATGTTTTTGAAGCACTGGTAGACAGTCTGCTGGGAAAATCAGGTAAAGAAGCTAACCCTGAATTAAAAGGTATGCAGATCACTCTCATGATTACGATGAGTAAAATTCAAATAAAACACACACACATTTATTAGCTAATATTAGCAAGAGTACACTAAAATCCTCTGCAACTGAAAAAATTAGGCTGACTCTAGAGATAACACAAAAGCAGGAGGGCACCAAGATATTTATTTCTCTGAATGGGAAATTGTCAACTGAACTTTAAATCTGCATTCACCTTATGAATTATGGTCTATTAGAAATAATCATTTTAATCAACTTCATAATCAATGTCCATCAGTGAGATGGCATTTCTGTACAGTGATCAAAGTCTAGTGACTAAAACCAAAATATATGGCCTCAAGTGAGAAAGATTAGATTTCTAGGATATTCATGGGAAAGAAACAAATATTCCTCCAATATCTCATTACATTTCTTGGGTTTCTAACCCAAAAGAAAATGTCTTACTTATATGGCAGAAAGGAATGTGGACAAATGGCAACTAATTGATTAAACAAGCTAAAGGATCAAGACTAATGAAATGAGATTTATGAACATACTAAAATAGTTCAGCTCAGAAAGGGATAAATGAAAGTTTTGATAAAGAAAATCCATGCTTTAAATGTTTAAAAACCATGAACTCAATCTGAAAAAAATTAATCTACTTAAGATGCAAACTGGATTTTCATCTCTAAAAACCATTATACAAACAAGGAGTAACAACTACTATGCCCAACCTCTGAAGAACTACACCTCCATAACCATCTCCATATCTCTTACCCCTCCATTCTCTTTTCCTCTGCATATAAAAATGAGGAGTATTAAATATACGCCAATGGTAATATTTAGAATGTTTTTTTCTTAATCCAAATGAAAAACTACTTGAGTATTAAGTCACATCCTCCCCCCAATGGTGTGAATAAGCCCAGCTCACAAAAATCCAAGAGAATGCACAATAATTTTTGTACCTGATTATGACAAGTAATCTATGAATTGAGAAATTGGGTAACTGTATTCCCTGGAAGCTGTCCATATTTCTTGAGCTACACTTGTTACATGCAGAGGACTATCACCCCCAATGATTTGGATTAAGTGTATCATAGACTTTATGTTATGGTGCACAGAACTGAAATATGATCTTCAATCTCACACAGAGCAATTGCATATAGCAGATTAATGTCAAAGAAGCTTTGAACAGGCTAGGTTCATCACCAGAATTTTCCTCTAGGACTGAGTTATAACCTAATGTATTTCTCTGATGTATCCCAAAGAGAGGGAAAAAGATGCTTGGAAATATTATATAGTGCTCATAAAAGAGGTATTCTTTCCCATAATTCAGAAAAAAAAGCAAGGAAGAGATTTGCTAAATCATCATTTCCAGACAGCAGTCCATTGTGTTACCACTGAAACTCACTTAAATTATTTTGAAGTAGCTCATACTTTGCATGTCATTTTAACATATTGCTATGATTAGATACATACATTACCAAAGCCTCAAACCACATGCTCACTTTGTATATCGTCATCACACATAGCAACCTAAGATTTTTTTTAGTGACTACAGAGGATAAATGAGGCCACAGTTATGGGTTTGATTTCTGTATAAGTCTTCTAACTTGGTTCTGTTATGTGACCAAAAATTATACTCCTTATAGTGGTAAATTTCATGCTACTGGTCTGAAAATAAATGTGAGTAGCTCAGGGTAAGCTAGATCAGTGGTACCTTCACTTTGCTGTGCCTCAAGATTGTTGTTATTTTTGCTTTTGTTTTTCTGATCTTTAAGTCACCAATCTTCTGAATCCTAATTTCTGAGATGATTCTAATGCAGGCATTTATGAGCACTTGGGAAATATTGGGCTAGGCTGATCCTCGATTGAAGGGAAAACCGCCAAACACCAAAAAGTAGTAGGTCAGTCAAACCATTTTCAGACAGCATGTACTACCCTAACATTTAATGATGTGCTCTATTCCTAGTTTGCTAACACAGATCCCTGAAGAGTTTTCAAGCAAAGAGTAACTCATTATCTTGAAATCATGAAGACTCTCCCTAACTAAGCAAAGTGGACCTCATCTGCACCTTGAAAGCATATTTGTCATTCAAGTTGATAAAATGTATTTTGATGTTCTACTCATGTTTCTGATTTTTCAATTATCTTATCTTACCAAAATCCTTGAGAGTAAGGGTAAATTTTAATTCCTCTTGGAATCTACTATAGAATATTGCACATATCCTCAATATGTTTTTTTGTTCTGAAATGAACTAGACTATAGAAAGAAGACTCATGCTCACACAGTATCTCTTACATCTCAAGCAAGACCTCTTTGGTCTTCAATTTCCTCATGAAGGGGCTATACTAAATGATTTCTCTAACTTTTTCCAGCTTTCATCTCTCAGCTACTATATATTCACATATCATGAACTCACAAAGGCAGGATGAATAAGACTCCACTCTTAAGAAAGCAATCTTAAATCAATCTTCCTAAATCAATTTCTCTTTGAAACAAATCCTGATCTGTTTAACAGCCACAGAGCTGAGCAATTTCTGAGGAAACTTGTGTTCTTTATAGCAAGAATCTAAACTACTCATGTCAACTTCAGAATCTTGCAGAGACATGAATTATACATATTATCTTCCACTTAACGTTGATCAGCCATCCATTTGACTTCTTTGGGGTGTATATTACCAGAAGTGGTTTTAATGTGCTCCAAAAAGAGCTGGAATCTTAATATTGAAGAGAAAAGAGAGTAACTCAAAAACGACTTTGCCAAAACTTTATGGTTGAAATTATATCCTAATGAGATTTTTATAAAACCCTTCAGTGTCCCTCTCTGATTTTAAGCAGATGCAACCTAAAATTACTCAAATATTTACATTTATGTCAATGACTTTAATCCATTTTGTCACTTAATTGTATAAAGCTATCTTCTACAAAATAGTATACTGGTATTTTGGAATAAATTGATTTTTTTAAATGGACATGGATAAAAAAGCTACAGATGGGGTTTTATATACAGTGTTTGCTTGGTAGATGGAATATTGAATCCCTCACCCATTAAATGTATCCTCACTACAGATTTGCTGCACCTGCTATTTTACATTTCAGTATATTTCATACTGAATATTTATGGTCCTTTCGAATTAATATGGAGACGAACTAAATGGTCAGAAACGGCCCAATGCTGACATCTACTGGATACACAAATGGATGCATTTGACTATCAAAAGATTCATAGTCCACTTGAAAGTATAAAGTAAAGATATAAGAAACATTAAGTAAAACTTACCTTGTTTTACTTAATAAATATATATACTTGTTCTTTATAAATTCATGATCATCCCTAAACAAAGAATATCACTATATTCCAAAATGCCTGATGTTCGGAAGTTAGATACTATATTACTCAGAAACCTAAGAGGCAGCAGAAAGAAATCACAATGTTCTCAATGTTGATGAGCTCAGAAATAATGCATTTCATCCACTGATAATGTCCTTCAACTACTAATCCAAACTCCTTAGTAAATGGTGCTTTCCATGTGTGTAAATAAGAAGGGTAGCTCCAAGCCAATCCTCTTTGTGTCTTGGGAAATTATGTGAATCCTGCTCTAACTGTTCTTCTTCCACACCAACATGGTTTCTTTGGCAGATTTTAGGGGGCTTCTATGAGCCCATTATGAATTATATCTTTCTTTTGCCAAGGCATATTCAATTCATAGAAAAGTTGTTAACACTGGAAAGTCAGACAGCCAAGGGTTCAATTTCTGGTTCAGTCTCTTATATACGTATCTGAGTGAATTAGGGAATTTTTTAAATTAAAATGTAAATAAATTGCATTTTACTTCACTGTTATCAAAATTAATGGCAGTGTATGTGAAATAGATAACACTGTCTAAAACGTAGGTGCTAACTGCTGCTGCTAAGTCGCTTCAGTTGTGTCTGACTCTGTGTGACCCCATAGACGGCAGCCCACCAGGCTTCCCCCGTCCCTGGGATTCTCCAGGTAAGAACACTGGAGTGGGTTGCCATTTCCTTCTCCAGTGAATGAAAGTGAAAAGTAAAAGTGAAGTCACTCAATCATGTCTAACTCTTAGCGACCCCATGGACTGCAGCCTACCAGGTTCCTCCGTCCATGAGAGCTTCCAGGCCAGAGTACTGAAGTGGGTTGCCATTGACTTCTCCGAGGTGCTAACTAAATGCTGGTTATTGTTATCATTATCATCACCAACATTATTTTGAACTAACCCTATAGAATACCTAAAATTCAGATTCCACGACTGGGGAAGTCCTCAAAGACAGGTTGTTATTATTCACTTGCTAAGTCCTGTCTAACTCTTTACGACCCCATGCACTGCAGCACACCAGGCTTCAAAGAGAGAGGCCATGGCTTATTTGTGTTTGTCGTCATAGAGCCTGATGTAGTTACCAGACTCAAATGGGTGGTCCATAAATATTAACAGAACCTTATTTCTTAAGTGAGTATCAAGAATTCACTTGGCATTTTACAGAGATTACACAATGATAAAACGTATGGCTACGTGTGGGTGCGTGCTCAGTCATGTCCGACTCTTTGGGACCCAGTGGACTACAGCCCATCAGGCTCATCTGTCCATGAAANAGTTTAAGACATAGGTGTTTGATTTAGCTATAGTTGGTCACTTATAAACTATGAAAATAGCTTCTTCTAGCAAATACTGGTGGTATGCTGCTGCTGCTATTGCTAAGTCGCTTTAGTTGTGTCCAATTGTGTGGAACCCCATAGATCGCAGCCTACCAGGCTCCCCAGTACCTGGGATTTTCCAGGAAAGAACACTGGAGTGGGTTGCCATTTCCTTCTCCAGTGAATGAAAGTGAAAAGTAAAAGTGAAGTCACTCAATCATGTCTAACTCTTAGCGACCCCATGGACTGCAGCCTACCAGGTTCCTCCGTCCATGAGAGCTTCCAGGCCAGAGTACTGAAGTGGGTTGCCATTGACTTCTCCGAGGTGCTAACTAAATGCTGGTTATTGTTATCATTATCATCACCAACATTATTTTGAACTAACCCTATAGAATACCTAAAATTCAGATTCCACGACTGGGGAAGTCCTCAAAGACAGGTTGTTATTATTCACTTGCTAAGTCCTGTCTAACTCTTTACGACCCCATGCACTGCAGCACACCAGGCTTCAAAGAGAGAGGCCATGGCTTATTTGTGTTTGTCGTCATAGAGCCTGATGTAGTTACCAGACTCAAATGGGTGGTCCATAAATATTAACAGAACCTTATTTCTTAAGTGAGTATCAAGAATTCACTTGGCATTTTACAGAGATTACACAATGATAAAACGTATGGCTACGTGTGGGTGCGTGCTCAGTCATGTCCGACTCTTTGGGACCCAGTGGACTACAGCCCATCAGGCTCATCTGTCCATGAAATTTTCCAGGCAAGAATACTAGAGTGGGTTGCCAATTCCTCCTCCAGGGGATCTTCCTGACCCAGAAATGAACCTGTGTCCCCTATATCTCCTGCATAAGCAGGTGGATTCTCTACCACTGAGCCACCTGGGAAGCCCAAAACACATGACTATATTCTTGGTTAAAAATATCACAAACAGAGAACAGTAATAAAAGGGCTAAGAAGATGACCAGCTTACTACTGCCAATTTCAAAGCTAATACTGTGAAAATATACACTCCTTATTATACCTCAGGAGGGCTTGAACTCATAGTATTCTGATGTATCATTTCCCTGGGCAATAGCATGGCAGAAAAGCTGGTGCAGGGAAAGAAGATTCTACTGTTCTGGAACAGAGAAACTGACCCAGATACAGAACTGCTCCCAGCTCACATAGCACATTTACAGTTCTATTAATATGATCTTTGCCCTCCATCAGTTCTTATTCAAGGTTGTTCCTGCCACTAACAACAGACTCCCTCTCATTTCAGCTCTAATAAATGTTCAAGCTGGTAAACTTAACAACCGACAAAAACTGTAAAGCTGAGCTTTACAAATACAGTTGAGAACCACATAATCAGGGATATTTCCCCAGATCACATAACCGAAACTTATATATCAAGACCCAAGGATGCACTGTGGAATTCGATGGAGGAGGGATCGTCAAGAGGCATTTGGTTACATGTCATGTATTACATGTTTTCTGTTTAACTGCCATTGTAAGAGTGAATAATTTAACATATTACAAACACAGTTGAATGAAAAATATGGGCTTTTTATTTTATATCTCTGGGATTATCATGCTCTCAAATCCCCTATTTTATAAGGTGGTGGGAAAATTTAAGCTTACCAAGTCAAGTAACTCAGTCATGTTTACTTTAAATAATGATGTTAACACAATATCTTCTGGTACTTGCAGAGTCCGTCAAGGTTTCTGCCACATCCCCTTCTCTAAGGCAACATAGCCCCTGGATATAAATATTATCTTAAGTGTGCTCATGGCAGAAGGAAGACAGATTCCTAAATCAAAGAGTTGTCCTTTGCTCTTTCCTCCAGAAACTTTTTGGCTTCCTTAAAAATGTTCGTTGCTCTTTATGATTATTCACTTCCCTATAGTATATGCTATTGAAATTTGTGACTGGTAAAACTTGGTTGTTTTCTTATCATGACTGGTAATCTCCATGCCCACTCTGATGACTTGGCTCATCCTGGCATCATTCATACCATAAATTATTTAAAATCTTAGCTACATTCTCCATATGGCCCCTGCCCAAAGCAGGCTTTCTGGCTTGCTACTCTTAGCTATCTCTGTGTCATCTCCTCTAATTATATGAGAATATTCTGCATCCTTTCTATAGCACAAAGGAGCCAAAGGAGATGTCTGATAACAAGACTTCTCCTACATAAATGTACCATACTATAGCTCTCCTCAGCTCAGCACCCACACACACAACAAAGGTGTTGCTGGTGATTCTATTATGTAATACCTTCCCAGAAGCCCAAAGAAAATAATTGGGACACAAGTTCTTCTTACTTTAACTTCTACCATAAACTGTACATTTCCCATTTACATATTTTGTTCCCACCTTTCAAGGATGACCAGGATGGGACTGGATAGGGCACACAGATAGAAATGATTAACATCTGATCTTTATGAATATTGCATAGGCAACAAAAGCAAAAACAGACAAATGGGATGGCATCAAACTAAAAAGCTTCTACACTGCAAAGGAAAGCATCAACAAAGTGAAGAGACAGCCTACGGAACAGGAGAAAATACTTGTAAACGATATATCTGATAAGGGGTTAATGTCCGAAATATATAAGAAACTCTAACATCTCAATGAACCTGAATGTGAAAGTCGCTTAGCCGTGTCCGACTCTTTGTGAACCCATGGACTATACAGTCCATGGAATTCTCCAGGCTAGAATACTGGAGTGGGTAGCCTTTCCCTTTTCTAGGGGATCTTCCCAATCCAGAGACTGAAACCAGGTCTCCCATATTGCAGGCGAATTCTTTACCAGCTGAGCTACAAATAGCAAGAAACAAATAAACCAATTTAAAAACTGCAAAAGACTTGAATAGACACTTCTAAAAAGAATACATACAAATGGTCAACAAATATATGAAAATATACTCAACATCATTAACCATTAGGGAACTGAAAAATTAAAACTACATGAGATACCAGAATGGCTATTAAAAAAAAAAAAAGACAGAGAAGTATTGGTGAGGATGTGGGAAAAAAGAATCCTTGTACACTGTTGGTGGGAACATAAATTGGTATAGCCACTCTGGAAAAGAGTATGGAGGTTTCTCAAAGAACTAAAAATAGACCTACTATATGACCCAAAAGTTTCACTCTCGGTGTGTAACTTAAAAAAACAAAAACACTAATTTAAAAAGATACATTCATCCCAATGTTCACAGCAGCATTATTTACAATTGCCAAGATATAGAAGTAACCTAAACATCCATCAAAAGATGATTGGATAAAGAAGATGTGGTGCATATCACACACACACACACACACACACACACACACACAGAGTAAAGTACTACCTAGTCATAAAAGGGACAAAATTTTGCCATTTGCAGCAATATGCATAGAATTGGAGGACATTATGCTAAGAGAAATAAGTAAGACAGAGAAAGACAAATGCTGTACATCACTTGTATGTGGAATCTAACAAATACAAAAAACTAGTAAATATAACAAAAAAGCAGCAGAATCTGAGGAGAGGGGGAAGACAACCAGGGAGGGGGGAGGTACAAATTACTGAGTATAAGACAGGCTATAAGGATGCATTGTACAACATGGCAAACATCAATATTTGGTAATAACTGCAAAAGGATTGCAATCTTTAAAACTGTATACAAGATAAAATTTTTTTAATACACTAAGTAAGAAGTGCTGGCAAGAATGTAGAAAAAAGAGAATCCTTGTATACCACTGATGGAAATGCAAATTGGTAGGAACATTATTGGAAACAATAGGGAGCTTCCTTAAAAAGTTAAAAATAGAGATAACCCACAATCTTACTTTTGGATATATATCTAAATGAAATGAAATTACCAACTCCAAAAGATAGCACTTCTATATTCATTGTAGTATTATTCATCACAGCCAAAAGATGGGAATAAAGTATGTGTATGTCATGGAATATATATATATATATATATGTGTGTATATATATATATATATATATATAGAGAGAGAGAGAGAGAGAGAGAGAGAACCTCTTGATGAAAGTGAAAGAAGAGACTGAAAAAGCTAGCCTAAAACTCAACGTTCAAAAAACTAAGGTCATGGTATCCAGTCCCATCACTTCATGGCAAATAGATGGGGAAACAATGGAAAAGTGACAGACTTTATTTTCTTGGGCTTCAAAATCACTGCAGATGGTGACTACAGCCACAGAATTAAAAGACAGTTGTTCTTTGGAAGAAAAGCTATGACTAACATAGACAGCATATTAGAAAGTAGAGATATCATTTGCTGACAAAGGTCTGTCTAGTCAAAGCCATGGTTTTTCCAGTAGTCATGTACGGATGTGAGAGTTCTTCTGTAAAGAGAGCCGAGCACCAAAGAATTGATGTTTTTGAGCTGGGGTGTTGGAGAAGACTCTTGGGAGTTCCTTGGACTGTAAGGAGATCAAACCAATCAATTCTAAAGGAAATCAACTCTGAATATTCATTAGAAGGACTGCTGCTGAAGCTGAAGCTCCAATACTTTGGCCACTTGATGTGAAGAGCCAACTCATTAGAAAAGACCCGGATGCTGGGAAAGACTGAGGGCAGGAGGACAAGGGGCTAATAGAAGATGAGATGGTTGGATGACATCACTGACTCAATGGACATGAGTCTGAGCAAGCTCCAGGAGATGGCGAAGAACAGAGAAGCTTGGCATGCTGCAATTTATGGGGTTGCAAAAAGTCGGACACGACTGAGCAACTGAACAAAAACAAATTGTGTGTGTGTGTGTGTGTGTGTGAATATATGTGTGTGTGTGTGTGTGTGTGTGTGTGTGTGAAAGTCAATCAGTCACTGGGTTGGGAAGATCCCCTGGAGACTGGAAAGGCTACCCACTGCAATATTTTGGCCTGGAGAATTCCATGGACTGGATAGTCCATGGGGTTGCAAAGGGTCAGACATGACTGAGACCCCAGTTCAATTCCTGAGTCGGGGAATCAATTATACATATATATCAATGGAATATTATTTAGCCATGAGACAGAAGGAAATCCTGTCATTTGTGAAAATATGGATGAAACGAGGACATTATGCTAAGTGAAATGCATCAGAAAGAGAAAGACAAATATTGTGTGACCTCACTTATATGTGGAATCTAAAATAAAGTCAAATTCATATAAGTAGAGTAAAACAGGTTCCTGGGAACTGGAGAGGTTGGGTGCTAAGATGCTCTCCATAGTCAGCACTATGAACATACTACTCAAATGTAAATGAGAACTTAAGCAGAATGAGTGACCTTCGTGAGGTTTTTCACATAAAGTGTACTTCATTATCACTGAAGATTTAACTACTAACAAGCGAGGTCTAAGTTATTTAACTATTTCTGAGCCCTTTGGGGTAATGTCAATATCCAGCTTCCAGTTTCCACTCTTGAAAATATTTCTCCATTGTGCGTCTAGATTTCAAGGTGCCCACATTCACGGTAGGTATGATTTTCTGCGGCTTCAGCCATTGAACAAAACGTTTCATCTCTAGGTAGCTGCTGTGTTCACTGTAAGGAATCCCTGCAACACAAAAGATAGTGCTTACTAAACAAACTACTAAAGAAAATTGCACACATCCAAAATAAAATAAAAGAGAAAAAGAAAGCAATCCAAGTATTTTTGCCAAAAACTCCTTGGTGCTTTCTTTTTTTCTGATAACAAAATTTGCTAGTATTTTTTACAAACTGTTTTTCCTTTGTTCAGTTGTTAAGTCGTGCTCGACTTTGTGCGGCCCCATGGACTGTAGCACGCCAGGATCCTCTATTCATGGGATTCTCCAGGCAAGAATACTGCAGTGGGTTGCCATGCCCTGCTCCAGGGTATCTTCCCAGGTTAGGCATTGAACCCATGTCTCCTGCCTTGGCAGGCAGATTCTTTACAATTGAGCCACCAGGGAAACCATCTTTTACAAATAATAAAGATTAAAATTATACAAACACTTTGAACATTAAAAAATGCTATTACTTTTCTACGTGGGCTTCCCTGGTGTCTCAGATGGTAAAGAATCTGCCTGCCAATGCAGGAGACCTGGGTTCAATCCCTGGGTCTTTTCTACTTTTCTAGGTAGATACTTAATAATATGCATTTCTATAGATTCTTATTCGTAAATAGATTTTTTCTTTTTAAACAATTCTTCCCTTAAGCACTTTGCCCAGCTACTGATTTCATGAAAATTCTAGATGGAATATGAGTAAAACCTGAAGAGTAACAAGCAAAAGATTCTTGATTTCCAGAGCAAGTAAGCAGATTCCATCCCCAAGCTTTGTACACATAAAAATGAAAAAGAAAAGTAATCAAAATCTTATTATCTTCTTTCCTGAAGATCAAATACCACAGAGAAAGGGTCCTGGTTAGAGTAAATTAGGGTCCAAAAATGTCTCCATTGGCCATTATTCATAAGCCAATTTCTAAGGACAGAAATGGTTAACGTACTCCAAAGATGAAAAAATTAAAGTCGAGATTGTAACTCTTGCTGCCACCACATCCGGCACTCTCTTCCTATTCTCAGTGCCACAGCATCATTTAAAACACAGTGGTACCACCCATCTCTCCTTTCAAGTAGTATATTGGGTTGGCCAGGAAGTTCTACAATCTCCCCTACACATCACTGATAACATACATGCGTTCCTCTGTATTAGTCATTGTCTACCAGCTGTACTTCTTTATATGAGTTTACAATGTACTAAAGATACAGGTTTAGAAAGTGAGGAGCAATTTTCACCTATTAAATTCTTAAAGATACTTTGGTGCCTCTTTTTTGTTGGATCTTAATTTTACTGCTTTTTTAAAAAAAAAAGTAAACTAATTACAAATATTAAGAGTAAAAGCAAAATGAATATACCATATATTGAAATGTTTCCTTTGGTCTGGGGAATAATATCTGCTAGACTAGTTAACTTGTTAGAATGCGTCCAACCTGTAGGTCGAAAAGCCAAAATTTGATTGTATTTTCCACCACATTTCTTCAAGTGATTCTGTAAACCCTGTTTAAAAAAAAACAACAAGATATTTATTTAATGGTCAGTGAAGATGGGTAATGTGGAGTAACACAGAAAGATTAGAATGTTGCATCAGCACGGTTTGGAGGAGTTTTTAGTTGGCGAGCACTGGAAAACCTAGTGCTGTGCTCCCCACCAGAAAATAAAATAACTGAAAAAAAAATTTTTCCCCTTTGCTTATCTGAAGCTCTGTGTGTGTGAGTAGCTCAGTCGTGTCTGACTTTTTGCAACCCTTATTAGAGGTATGATACTAACACTGACAAATGTGAGTCCATACTCTCCATGCATTTATACCAACAGAGGACTGACGGATGGATATAAAGATGGAA
>SJYV01047882.1:15206-28499 GCA_006410875.1 Neotragus pygmaeus | reverse complement strand
CTGTATATCACCAATGCACTTATTTATCAGTTTGGTAACATAAAAATTGGTTTTTAATAGTTAAAAAAAATCTTTCATTTTCTTACTAAATAGTTCTGATTAACCTATAGATATGTCCATTTGTCACAGCTATTGTGTGGAAATTGGATCTTTCTAGGTGCCTATCTGGTATAAAAATCAGCTCTTTACTTTGTTTCTACTTGTCATGTACCAGGTTTGGACAAACTTCTCAACATTACAGAGCACAGGTTAAGAAATAGACTTTATTGAAGAAATGAAAACTTGTATAAATAAATGAGCTGTCAAGGTAAAGGAGGCTAAATCAAAACCGAAGTGAAATGCCATTCTGTACTATCTGCTGCTGCNAAACTGCCTATCTATCTATCTAAATAAAATGACATATACATACACACATATGTATGACCAGTCCATCCTAAAAGAGATCAATCTTAGGTGTTCATTGGAGGGACTGATGCTGAAGCTGAAACTCCAACATTTTGGCCACGTCATGCGAAGAGTTGACTCATTGGAAAAGACTCTGATGCTGGGAGGGATTGGGGGCAGGAGGAGAAGGGGATGACAGAGAATGAGATGGCTGGATGGCATCACTGACTCGATGGACGTGAGTCTGAGTGAACTCCGGGAGTTAATGGTGGAGGGGGAGGCCTGGCATGCTGCAATTCATGGGGTCTCAAAGAGTCAGACACGACTGAGTTACTGAACTGAACCCTGTATATCACCAATGCACTTATTTATCAGTTTGGTAACATAAAAATTGGTTTTTAATAGTTAAAAAAATCTTTCATTTTCTTACTAAATAGTTTTGATTAACCTATAGATATGTCCATTTGTCACAGCTATTGTGTGGAAATTGGATCATTCTAGGTGTCTATCTGGTATAAATATAAGCTCTTTACTTTGTTTCTACTTATGTACCAGGTTTGGACAAACTTCTCAACATTACAGAGCACAGGTTAAGAAATAGACTTTATTGAAGAAATGAAAACTTGTATAAATAAATGAGCTGTCAAGGTAAAGGAGGCTAAATCAAAACCGAAGTGAAATGCCATTCTGTACTATCTGCTGCTGCTGCTAAGTCACTTCAGTCATGTCCGACTGTGCGACCCCATAGACAGCAACCCAACAGGCTCCCCTGTCCCTGAGATTCTCCAGGCAAGAACACTGGAGTGGGGTGCTATTTCCTTCTCAAATGCATTAAAGTGAAAAGTGAAAGTGAAGTCGCTCAGCCATTTCTAAATCCTAGCAACCCCATGGACTGCAGCCTACCGGGCTCCTCCATCCATGGGATTTTCCAGGTAAGAGTACTGAAGTGGGGTGCCATTGCCTTCTGCATCTGTCCTATCTAGAATGGCTCTAATCAAAAACAAAGCAAAGCACAACAAAGAAGCAAAACAGAAAATAACAAGTTGATAAAGATGTGTAGAAATTTTGAGCCTTGTGCATTGCTGATGGGAATGTAAAATGGTACAGCTGCTATGAAAAATGGTACAACTGTTCCACAAAAATTTGAACATTACTATATGTTCCAGCAGTTTTACATGAGCATATGCCACAAAGAAAAGGTGGGATTCCAAGAGCTCTCAGTGTACCCATGCCCCTAGCAGCATCATTCACAATAGCTGAAAGATAGAACCAACCCACTTGCCTGTCAACAGACAAATGAATAGGTAAAAATATATACAGTGTAATATTATTCACCCTTAAAAAAAGAATAAAATTCTACTCCTGCTGCAACATGGGTGTATCTTGAAAACAGTATGCTGGATAGATATCATATTATCCCATTTATATGAAATACCTACAGTAGTGAAATTTATAGAGGTAGAAAGTAGAAGGGAGTTTGTCAGAGGAAAGGGGGAGATAGACTGATGAGTTATTATCTCATGGTACAAAATTTTGACTGAGGGCTGATAAGAAAGTTTTGGTGTCATATATATTGTATCACAATTAAAAAGAGGGAGATGCACAGGACCTCCTTCCCCACTACCACAGGGAGAAATGTATGGCCGAGCCAGAGTGCTGCCGGGTCAGTATATTAGTCTAATTTTCATTAGAAAACCTCACTGGTAGTTACTGTTTCTTTTTATAGTTCAAAAGTGAAAGTTTGTCATTTTTAAATAAGCAACTTCTTGGTGTCAAGAAATCTAGGTGCTGACCACTTAAAGGAGTTATTTGGATAAATGAGTGTCTCAGCACCTAGATATACTTTGGGGCCCAAAAGATTGTTATAGATATTCTTGTTAGGAGATAAAGCCACAGTTTGCATGGGAAGAGTCAAGCAGGAGAAGAGACTCCATTCCCATTGGACTCACTGTCCCATTCTCCCAGAGTGTACTCCTTGAGTTTCTCCAGATAATCCTACTCTTTGTATGGCATGAAGAGAGAAAACTATTTCCTAAGGAACATGACATGTAGCCTAACTTAAATTTTTGTTTTAAAACTATAATGTCTTGTCAAAATAATATATGAAGATACTAGCCAGCTCATAATTTTTCCATTCTCATTTTACTGTTATTTCTTTTTCTTGTCTTTAGATTTTAATGCCAATACAAATTCCAAATTTTCTCTTTCTGATTGTCCCTGTCGGTCAATTTTCTCTTACAACAGGTTCCTCAATAAGTATATGAAGATTTTCTTCTTATCTATCCTCATACTTTTATCTCTTTTATGCTATGATTTATTTATAGATTTAGATATGATAAAATTACAGGGGTATGCTTGCTCAAAATGATGATTCTAACAAGTTTGTTCTCCCTTTTTTCATGTATTCTAGTAAAATGATATTCATTGCTAAAATGATACAAAATTACAAAAGAGGGAACAAGAGGAGGAGAAGAATGGATAAGATAAAATACAGACACAAAGCTGATAGAAAAAAATACAGTGACAGAGAAAGTAGAGAAGAAAAGTTTCCTTTTGGAAGAGATAGAAAAGAATTCGGATTTGAGTGCTAAATAAATCATAATTTCATTGCCATTAACTACCAGAATTTTTTAATGCAACAACAGAAAATCAAAATACTTACAGAAGAACTACAGATTTATAAGAAATAGGAAAATTACAAGGTAGCAGTTCTCACAGTTCTTTGGCTTCAGAACCAGGATTATCAGGATCACTTGTGACCTTGTTAGCAATGCAGATTAACAAGACTTCTCCAGACCCACTATTTCAAAAACTTAATCAGCAATCCAGGGTTAAAACAGCTTTCTGGAAATTTCTATTTCATGTGAGCATTATGACTACAGTGAAGTCTTTATCTACGCTATAGAGTCAGGGGTGTTCACTAATGGATTGGTATATTTCAAGCTTTGTTTAAAACACATATATGACAGGAGATAAGATATTCATTTTAAAAAGATTATTTTTACAGTCTTAACTGTGGATGGATTAAAAGCAGAGGTTTACTAAATCAAGGACTTTTATAGTCCAGACAAAAATTATTAAACACGATAAAGGGGGCAATTGGAAAAATATGCATTTTATACGTTAATTTTTTTTCATTAGTCTAAACTTCTCTGAGAGTCTGCCCTGGTGGCTCAGAGGTTAAAGCATCTGCCTGCAATGCGGGAGACTTGGGTTTGCTCCTTGGGTCTGGAAGATCCCCTGGAGAAGGAAATGGCAACCCACTCCAGTATTCTTACCTGGAGGATCCCATGGACGGAGGAGCCTGGTGGGGTACAGCCCACAGGGTCTCAAAGAATCGGACACGACCGAGCAACTTCACTTTACTTAACCTTCTCTGAATCAAGGCTATACATTGTTACCCTGCTTATTTAATTTATATGCAGAGTACATCATGCAAAATTCCAGGCTGGATGAAGCTAAAGCTGTAGTCAAGAATCAAGATTGCTAGAAGAAATAGCAATAAATCCAGCTACGCAGATGACACCACCCTAATAGCAGAAAATGAAGAAGAAATAAAGAGCCTCTTGATGAAGGTAAAAGAGGAGAGTGAAAAAGCTGGCTTAAAGCTCAACACTCAAAAAGCAAAGATCATGGCATATAGTCCCATTCCTTCATGGCAAATAGAGAGGGAGACAATGGAAACAGTGACAGACTTTACTTTCTTGGGCTCCAAAATCACTGCGGACAGTGAATGCAGCCACAAAATTAAAAAAACACTTGCTCCTTGGTAGAAAAACTATGGCAAACTGAGACAACGTATAAAAAAGCAGAGGCATCACTTTGCGACAAAGGTCAGTCTAGTCAAGTCTATGGTTTTTCCAGTAGTCATGTATGGATGTAAGAGTTGGATCATAATGAAGGCTGAGTGCTTTAGTGCTTTCAAACTGTGATGCTGGAGGAGACTCTTGAGAGTCCCTTGGACTGCAAGGAGATCAAACCAGTCAATTCTAAAGGAAACCAACCCTGAATATTAATTGGAAGGACTGATGCTGAAGCTAAAACTCTAATACTTTGGCTACCTGACACAAAGAACCAAATCATTGGAAAACACCCTGATGCTGGTAAAGATTGAAGGCGGGAGGAGAAGGGGTGACAGAGGATGAGATGGCTGGATGGGATCATGGATTCCATGGACATGAGTCTGAGGAAACTCTGGGAGACAGTGAAGGACAGGAAACCCTGGTGTGCTGCAGTTTATGCGTTCACAAAAAAATTAGACAGGACTAAGCAACTGAACAACAACAAAACTGCTCCAAAAATAATCTGTTAATTTAAAACATTAAGAAAAAGGAAGTCATTTAAATCATTTATTATTTTTTCTAAAAAAAATTATGTATGAAATAGAGTTCTTCACCCTAGATTTTTTTTTTTCCTCTAGAAAAGAGTGCTGAGCTATGTAACTTTTGCAAATTTGAGTGGGTTATTCTTGAGATACTAATTTCTAGTACTGAATATTCTCAAATAGAGCTTTTTAGGACTGTATTTGTTCTTTGTTGTTTCTTTTTTGAATATTGTCTTTATTTTGCAGAAAATGTTTGCTGATTGTCTTTGGTTATTTTTTCAGAAAAAAAAAAAAGCCATTATAGNAGCTTTTTAGGACTGTATTTGTTCTTTGTTGTTTCTTTTTTGAATATTGCCTTTATTTTGCAGAAAATGTTTGCTGATTGTCTTTGGTTATTTTTTTCAGAAAAAAAAAAGCCATTATAGATTTCACAATAGAAGAGGTGATTATATATGCTCAAAATAAACACATTCTCGTGGGCATAACAGTGGAATTTCCATTTCAATTAAAATCTGTTGTCCTCAACTAAGAATTTATTTTATCCTTAACAGCTCAACTATAAGTATGATAGCTGTCACAAAAAAGACCTGAAAAATACTCTAAAACAACAATGCAATTGCAAGTATGCTTTTTATTTCACTAAATAAAATGAGTTGAATTTATTAATTCTAGTGTGTCAAATCCTCCATATACTGAATGAAATGAAAAAACAAAAAGTTTCTGGACCTTAGCAAACACAACTGTATTATGATCAAGTAATGGCGATTTAATAGGCCAACTGAACTTTGTTTCCATACTTAAAATCATTCATATCATATAAACACAACCGATGACTACACTGATACTGCTGATGATGGGTGAGCACTTATTTTTTGATAAACAACAGAGCATACACTCATTGTCTTCTTTTAAAGTGAAGTTAACAAGATTTTTTTTTCTTAATCTATCATACTGTCATCTTGTATCCAGATCAAATCAACACTGGTAGACATAAACAAAAATAGTGAAAATTTTAAGGAAAAGCTTTGGTTTACATGGAAGGTGATGACAGGAGCTGTAGTATCTTTCTACTAAGCCATGATAGATAAGCATTGAGTCTTCCAAATTTCATTGCTGGTAATCATCCCCTGTAGACTCAGTTCATGCTACACAGATTTGGAGTTTTTATTTATGTAAGGCATTCAACATGCGACTGTCCTCCATGACCTGTCCTCCAGGCACCCAGTCTTTGTTCACACACTTCCAGAGGTGACTGTTCCCCATCATAAAGTCTAAGAGGAAGCAATACTTGGTGTTGGGGTCCAGGCCAGACATACTCAAAACCAGTACTGGGAACATCATCTCGCTGTCCCTGGTGACCATTATCTGGTTGGTGAACTCTTTGAAGTGCAACCACATCTAACATTTCTTGGCTGACACTGGAGTCACCCTTCTCCCTGCTAGCTTGCAGCAATCATCGCAAGGAGCTCAGCTGGTGGTCCAAAGAGTACTGCAATCTCTTCTACAAATTCTGGATCCAAGGAACCTGTCTTTCTGTCAGTGTCTCTTCATTGACCCTCAACCCAAACTCACCACCTAAAAACCATGTTTAACTCCATTCAACAGGCACTCTTCCATGAAAAGGAGCTGCAATGACCTAGGAGGAGGGAAGACACTAAGTTGAGAAGAAGATGGGCAGTGCAGAGGGGTGAAGACAGAAGGTATTTCCCTCGAACTCCTGCAAAGTGTGACAAAAATAACTCTTTGTAGCATCAGGTTTGCTTTAAACAATTAAGAATTACACTATCTACTGGCACACAATTATTTATAAAATGTACAAATAAAACTATTGATTTTTGAAACCCTCTTGCAAACAAAAGGAGCATTTGTAATGTATCAGGATATAAATTCTGTGTTTGTATGCTCAGTCACTTTTGACTCTTTGTGACCCCATCATGCTCCACTGTCCATGAAATTTTCCAGGCAAGAATACTGGAGTGGGTGGGTTGCCATGCCCTACTCCAGGAGATTTTCTCTACCCAGGGACTGATGCTGGGTCACCTCATGTCTTGCAGAGCAGGCAGAATTTTTACCACTGAGCCACCAGGGAAGCCCTACATTTTATATACCTCAGGATTGTTATAATATTTCTATAATAAATTATTAGATTTTTATGTTGCTTTTAAAAATGCTGACCACAGATATTTAAAATTTGATAGGTATTTATAAAATTTCCTTAAAGGACTCTGTAGGAGAGCTGAAATTTTTGACAATTTTGAAGTTTGCAGACCTTTTGGCTAGCTTCTTGGTAAAGTACCACATGCTATGAGCATTACTTTTTGTGCTTTCCAAATGGACATGCGGATGTCTGTGAACCTGACCTGCACAGAGTAGTTATTTTGGTTCTTTCAACTGCCTGCCAAAGTGTGGCAACAGCATTTTTATATGGGCAGATGGTCACTTCAAAACAACTCAAAATATGATATTTTATCTCTGAATTTACCTTTGAATTCAAATTTTTGTATATGAATGCTAGCTCAGATTGAATTTCAGCTCTAATTGTTTTGATGTTCCGACTTCACCTGAAACATTTGATCAAGTAACTAACATGGATTTCACTTCTTATTTGTTGTATAATGTCCCTTCTGGTGGTGTGATAAATGCAATAAAAAAGTTGAGGATAAATACTAATATGTAGCTCCTACCCAGAATATGATGAACAAAATATGTATCAACAAGAGACAACAATCCATATCTGAGGTTAAGCACATAGTTTACTGGTGAATCTTTTTTTTTTTTTTTAACAACATAACAATAGCACAGACTTCAAATTTTGAAAGATANAAGAAAGATACAAAATTGTATGATCAATATATTTACATTTAGGCAAAGATTTCCATAAAAGCTATAAACTAATGCACAAAAAATGATAAGTGGTTGTGTTTTCATAGTGCTTGCAGATGGAGTGTTTTATTCTCTTTGATTTCTAAACTTTCTCTTTTTTCACCTTTAAAAATTTACACAGAAAAGAAAAGAAAGTAAAAAGCCTCTAATTTACCCCCTTGGTAAACTATCTGTAAAACTCCGATCTTACAAAAATGTATTGAATGAATCTAAACATAATATGATGCTACTAACGTTCGCCCACTTGGTAGACTTGGGAGATGGCACCCAGGGAGAATAATGTTCATGGAAGAGTCTGGTCCACAATCCCTTACCTGCAATTCTGAAATCCAAAACGCTCTGAAGACTAAAAGCTTTTGGCAAAGCATTTGATGGCAAAATCTGACCAGAACTGATCAGGGGCTACCTTGGCCACTTAGTGTGAATATTCCTCTGTCTCACTGCAGAAAGATAAGTGTGTTGACTGCAGGATGCTGTCCAGTCTCTGATGTGTGAGGTAATATGTGGCATATTACCCGCATTGCCTTCCAAATATCTAACAGCTCAGGTTGCAAGGGTTTTCTAGAAAGGATTACGGGCTTATATTATTTCTTCCTCAGGGTCAGTAACAAGGTAACAACAGCAGTTCTCATCATCATATGACGATAGTCTCCAGAGGCTACTATTTTCACATCCACTACGTGTCAGACAACATTTTCGTTTCAGGCGGACTCCTCTGTATACTCTGATTTCGTTTAATCTTCACAATAATGCTATGAAGAAGCTTTTACCATCTCAGCTTTAGGGTGGAAGCAGTGATGTTTTGAGAGCCATAACTGACTGCACAGTTACACTGCGGCCCACAGTGATGTTGGCAGTGGGGAGGCCTTCCTGGAGCACTTCAGCAGTGGGGACGACCTTCTTCTCAACTGTGTTTCTACCTAGGGGCTTCCCAGGTGGCGCTACACCAGTGCGGGAGATGCGCGAGACAGATTTGATCCCTGGGTCGGGGGGATCCCCTGGAGAAGGAAATGGCAACACCCTCCAGTACTCTGGCCTGGAAAATTCCATGGACAGAGGAACCTGGTGGCTACAGCCCATGGGGTCACAAAAAGCTGCACATGACTGAGCACACAGCATACACATTATTCAGTCTATAATACTTCCCTTCCTTGCTTAGGGAAACTCCACTCCTGTACCTCTTCTCGGTCCCTTAGCCCCGATTTAGGGCAGGCGGCCATTCATCTCATCAACTGGCCGATCTCTAAAGTGCTCAGTGTTGAATATTCTGGTCTTCCCAGCTTTGCCAGGAAAAAGATGTATCATTTACAAAGCAGTTTCTGTGCGTCAGGGGCACAGCCGTCCATGCAGCATCTTTCATCTTCCCATCAGGAATCAAGGTAGATATCATTTTCATTTTTGGGTGAAGATCTCAGAATTGTTCTGAAAAAAACTACTGTCTATTGAGTGACAACATAATCATAGTGCTTATCAAAGTACAATTGGCTGATGAACGTCCTCTCAGAATCATGGAGACCCGTTTCCCTTGCCAGGCCAACCAAATCAAAATATCTGGAGACAGAGCCCTGGCGCCTGCACGTAAGGTGCTCCTCCCAGGGAACACAGACACTGGAAGGTTTGAGCCTGGCCTGGCAGGAAACCAAACTGCCCGGCGTTCCAATCCAGACCCCTCCACATCCTGGCTGAGTGACCTTCACTGAGTCTCTTACACTCCCCGAGCCTCCAATGTCTTATGTATAAGGTGGGGCCACTCAACTTCATGCCTCGTCGGTTGCAGAGGATGAACAAAGTACCCTACGACGTGATGTTCTCGCTTACCGTAAGACAGATTCAAGAAACGATGTTGAAAAGTGAATACAGTGAATAGATTAAAAGAATGAATAAATAAACTAAAACCTATCTGACTTTTCTGGCTGTGCTGGCTATGCTAATTTGCCTGGGTGTCTCTTTTTTTAATTTCCCACAAAGCCTGCCTGTTGACTTAACTTGGAGGAGGCATGCTTAAAGACTAAATATCGCTCTTGTACACTTAATGCCGCTTTATTTGTGCTTGGATCTGAGTTCACACAAAACCACGATCAAGTGAGATCAAAGAAGATGTTTGCAGGCACTGATGGTCCACACTGGCATTTCTGAGCTTGTTCACGGTGATGGAAACACTCTTGAGAAAATCCTGAGGTTAGAGCAACCCAGGCCTCACCTGTAAATAATGTTATTGGGTGTCTAGAAAAAACCTTTGAGCATAGGTGGCCTTTTCATGATGCAAGCCCCTGGCAGGGAGGCGGTTTTCTGTGTTTTATCATGCTCTCAGTCATAAAATGACAAATTCTGGCCCCAAGAAATCTGTTTCTATTACTGGCTTTGGTCATTTCTGAAGTTTCCTTTGGCTATTTTTAGAAGTTGATAATCTATCCTGAAATACCTAACGTTGAGTTCATGAAGCAGAGGGATACTGCATCTCATTAATCATCTTTCTCATATAAAATGAGCTAGTTTTACAACTCTATTTTTCAGATGGGAGAATTTAGGCAGTGTCTTGAAGCCAAGTACCATCTGAGTCAGCAAGCTTCAGTCCCAAGCCATTTGTGCAGACATGTAAAAAGGTTAAGTTTCTAATATCAAAAGCTTTCATGTGTTGTTTCTTTTTTTTTTTTTTAAAGAAAATTGATGAATGTGTACTAAGATATTTTCGCTGAGTTTTTTAGAGGGCAGATCTTATCTGTGTACCATTTTGTTCCTCTTACCGCTGAACTGGCAAGTGCCTTCACTTGCGTAGTCAGGGACAGGAGCTCAAAGTCCCCGTACTGTGGGACTGTGCAGCTCGGCCGTGTCCAGCTCTACGTGACTGCGTGGACTGTAGCCTGCCAGGCTGCCCTGTGCGTGAAATTTTCCAGGCAAGAATACTAGAGTGGGTTGCCGTTTCCTCTTCCAAAAGTCCCCATGGATAGACTTTATTCCATACACAATCTGTGAAGAGTCATTCTCAGAAATTCAAGTTGAAGGCATTAGGAGAAGTTAGTGTTTCAGATTCTCTGCTTACACCTATGTCATGTAATTCTGAAACCCCACTTCTCAGAGTCTTCTTTTTATCACAGTTGACCCACAGACCATGTAGGGGCTAGGGAGTGCCAGCTGCCACGCAGTTGAAAATCCATGTATAACTATACAGCCGGTCCTTCTGTTCAGGGTTCGGCATCTTTGGAGTCAGCTAACTTCGGACCATGTAGTACCATAGTATGTATTTACTGAAAAAATATCTGTGTATAAGAGGACACACACAGGTCAAAGCCATGTTGTTCAAGGGTCTACTGCATGTGGATGTACTATCCATAACAAGCATCAGTACATAGTATGGAGAACACAGAGAAGCTGAAGGTAGAAAACAGACGAATCAGTTTTACCCAGATTGTAATAAGCTGAAAAACAACAACGAGAGCACAGACTGGGCTTCCCAGGTGGTTCAGAGGTGACGCATCCACCCGCCAGTGCAGGACACGGGTTTGATCTCTGTTCCGGGCACATTTCACACGCTGCAGAGCAACAAAGCCCGTGTGCCCCAGCTACTGAGCCCACACCATAGAACCCATGCTCTGCAACATGAGAAGCCACCACGATGAGAAGCTTGCCCACCAGAGCTAGAGAGCAGCCCCCACTCGCCACAACCAGAGGAAGCCTGTGCAGCAACAAAGACCCAACACAGACAAAAAGAGTTAATTAATTTTAAGGAATAGCTGAAGGGCAACAGAGTCAGGGATGCCTGGGTTTGTGCTCCAGGCTTCACTTCATACACCGACTATATGGCCTTGAGCAGCTTCTGCTGATCCTTGTTAGAAACAAAGGACAATTCCCAAATGGAGTCACTTATGCTAAGCCCCACCTCATCAAACTGAGGCTTAGCTTCTCTTACAGTCTCAGTTCTCTAGGAAATGGAATCTTGAACCAGTCAATCAGGAATCACCTGATCAACACCAACCATTTGATCTGCCTGATAGACCCCTGGGAGCCCCTGAAGGAAAGTACTCTTGCAGTCAGGAACCCACTTTCTGTCTGGTATAACGTCCTTGTTCTGGCTCCCTACCAAAGTCTTCCATCTTGAACAACTTCTTGGAGCTCCTTTCTGTCTGATAGACTGGATGTCGTCTAATTTGAATCAAAGTTTGCTCAGATAAACTTCTAGAATTTTTAACATGCCTCAGTTTATTTTTTACACCCTCTGTGGAATAAAGGCTTTTGGGAGTGATAACAAGACAATGCAGAGTTGGTGTACATTGGTGCGTGGTGTGCACATGGGAAGTTCCCGGCTACAAACCACTGTATTACGTGCTGGCTGAGAGCCTGGGCTAAGGTCTTAGATGACCCAAGGTTGCATCTATGGCTGCTGCTCACTGTGTGATCTGGGATGAGTTAATTCACCTTTCTGGGCTTCTGTTCCCTGACCTGTAAAATGGAGATCATAACAGCAGCTACTTCACGGGGCTGCTGGGAGAAGCCAGTGTATTAATACGAGCAGTGCACAAGGCACAGCACAGAGCAAGTGCATCAGGAAGGGCTTGCAGTCCTCATCCTCAACACGACTCTTTACACGGACACTTCACACTTACGGAAGTTGTGTCTAACTTGATCACCACTGGGGTGTTTACTGTGTTGTTCAATAAAGTATCGCTTCAGTCCCTTTCTTCAAAAAGTCTCCCCCTAAAAGGTGAACTCCAGGAGTTGGTGATGGACAGGGAGGCCTGGCGTGCTGCCATTCATGGGGTTGCAAAGAGTCGGACACGACTGAGCGACTGAACTGAACTGAAAAGGTTCTAAGTTATAGTTGCAGATCACCCACTAAAGGACCTACTTGATTATTTCTAAATTCCAAAGCAATTTAGAACTTTTTTTTTTTTTTTACATATCTGCCCCTTCCATCTAAATTTCCAACCCCCGGAGTACAGATAGTATTTAAAACCACACAGAACCCAACAAAGGTTATTTCAATAATTGACACAACTGCTTAGCAGGATTGTGAAGAAAATATGAAAGCTTTTTGTTAGGTCAAGGCCTTTGGGATGAATGGTGATCTGCAGCTTTCTGAGTGTCCCTACCTTAATTTCAGGGCTGATAAAATCCTTTTCTCCACAGGGATTCTGTCTTGAGTGAGGATTTAAAAGGAGCCTGGCTTTCTAGGGCTTCTCTGTTTCCAGGCTCAATCTGAGCCTTGCCCTTTTACTAACATCAAATTCATTTTGGATAAGCAGGAAAAGAGAGGCAAAGATTATGCTTCTTCAAAAGGCTTAACCAGCATCCAGCCTGAAGCAGTTTCCCCAGAGGACACAGCGTGGCTCTTCCCACTGCCTGGTCTTTAAGGCACCATGCGTGAAGGGAGAGGCAGCGACCCCAGCAGACTTGTGGAAAGATCCGGGGCCCAGCCCTGCCCTGTTCTCTCTCTCTCTCTCTTTTTTTTTTACTATTGGAGTGTAGTTAAAATATTGTATTAGTTTCATGTGTACAGCAAAGTGACTTAGTTGTGGATATACACATAACCATTCATTTTCAGATTCTTTTCCCATATAGGTCATTACAGAATATTGAGTTCCCTGTGCTCCACACTAGGTCCTTGTTGATTATCTATTTTATGTATAGTAGTGTGTATATGTCAATCCCAAATTCCTAATTTATCATTTCTCCCCATATTTTCTCTTTGATAACCATACGTTTGA
>SJYV01047882.1:0-11810 GCA_006410875.1 Neotragus pygmaeus | reverse complement strand
TCCCCCCACCCCCACTTAGCAACCACAAGCCTGTTTTCTGTGTCTCTGAGTCTGTTTCCATTTTGTGGATATGTTCATTTGTGTCATATTTTAGATTCCACATCTAAGTGATATCACATAGTATGTCTCTGTCTGACTGACTTCATTTAGTGCAGTAATCTCAAGGTCCATTCATGTTGCTCCAAATGGCATCATTGCATTCTTTTTTATGGTTGAGTAATCTTCTATTCCCCGGTGGATCAGTGGTAAAGAATCTGCCTGCCATTGCAGGAGACACAGGATTGATCCCTGGGTTGGGAAGATCCCCTGGAGATGGAAATGGCAACCCACCCCAGTATTCTTGCCTGGAGAATCCCATGGGCAGAGGAGCCTGGCGGGCTACAGTCCACAGGTTCGCAAAGAGTCGGACGCGACTCAGTGGGCACACCGCCGCCACCGCGAGATTCCGCTGTGTACACACACCGCTTCTTCATGCGTTCCTCTGTCGGTGGACGTTGAGGTGCTGATGTCCGGGCTGTTGTAAACTCTGCTGCAGTGAACACTGGGGAGCATGTGTCTTTTCAAACATGGCTTTCTCCAGACATATGCTCAGGAGCGGGATTGCCGGATCATACGGTACTTCTATTTTCTCTTTTTCTGAGGATCCTCCATACTGTTGGCCACAGAGGCTGCACTGCTTCATGTTGCCACCCATATCGTGACAAATGTTCATCGTGACCCCAACTGCCATCCATTTCAAACCCCCCATGTGCCCAGCCTAGGGCTGAGCTCCTTTCTATGCCCTCTCATTCCATCCACACCCATTCTGACAGGTAAGTATTATTTCTCTAATTTAGAAATGCAGAAACTGAGACTGAGAGATTCCAAGCTGTGTGAGCCAGGACGCCTTTGACTCCAGGCCACAGGAACCAGCTCCGGCTAACAAGCAGAAGGCGTGTCTGCGGACAGGAAGGTAGCAGCCCCTGCATTGACAGAGAACCAGGAAACAGGACCAGAAGAGGCAACTCCCAGCTCAGGAATCACTCACAGAGTGGTCCAGTGTTTCTATTGCGATAAGTGGGCACAACGGTTTTTATCAAACCTTTCTCAGGACTCAGGTCCTAAGGGAGCACTGGCTTGGCCAGGAAAGGGCAGCTTGCCTACGTTTAGTGCTACCAAGAGAGACCAGAGAAGAGGGAAGATGTTTCCTCAAGGGAGAGAGGGGGAAGGATGGTAGAGAAAAAAATGCAGTCCGCGGCCTGGATGTCCCAACGTGGCAGAAACAAGATTCAGACCCAGGTCCTCCTGACAGGCAGCTGGAGCACCTTTCTTGAGGGCTGAAAGGGAGACGGGAGGCAGGTTACGGTGGCTGCTAGGCCTCGTTGTCTAGCAAAACTGACAAGGAACAGAGCCCAGGGCGAGAGACGGAGCAGGAGCTGAATAAGTTCTTGCTGGTGCAAACAAACCAAGAAGATGCAGAAGAAAGCCACATCCTGACTCCCCTTCCCCTTCCGGGGGAACAGGCACTTGTCTGTCATTCTCCAAATTCATCCACCTGGACCATACATGGCTTGAGCGTCTGAGTGGAATTAAAAGCCTGGGCTCTTATTTTCTTTATGAAACCCAGACATGGTCAGCACAGCCCCGTCGCACAGNGGGGGAACAGGCACTTGTCTGTCATTCTCCAAATTCATCCACCTGGACCATACATGGCTTGAGCGTCTGAGTGGAATTAAAAGCCTGGGCTCTTATTTTCTTTATGAAACCCAGACATGGTCAGCACAGCCCCGTCGCACAGGAGGCAGCAGCCCAGCTGGTGTGCGTGAGGGCTGGCGACGCACACAAGGGGTCTTCCCTTTCCGGAAAAGAAAACAAACCAAAGTACCCACACACTGCTCCCTGCTCTCAAAGGCAACCTGGACCAGCCTTAGAAGGAAAGGTTATGAGCTAGGGATCCGATGCTGTCCCTAACTCAGAGTCTTAAAGACTACGGAAAGGTGCAGATACAACGCGATGTGCTATTTTAACAAAAGAAAAAAGAAGAATCATGTANCCTGCATGTGCTGCTTCACTTAGTGCCCCCAACCCTGTAGCATGCAACCGCCAACTCACACCTCCACTGAAGACTCCTAGACACTCACAGGTAAGTCCTTCTCCTTCTCCTGGGTCCTGGTGTGAACAAGGTTTTGTTTGTGCCCTCCAAGAGTCTGTTTCCCCAGTCCTGCTTAATTTCTGGCTGCTCTATGGTGGTGTTAATGGTGACCTCTTACAAAGGGGATTATTGCCACATTCAGGCCTGCCCCACCCAGAGCCCCGGCCCCTGAGGCAGGCCACTGATGACCTGAACTTCCACAAGAAACACTCAGACACCCAAAGGCAGGTCTAGCTCAGTCTCTGTTGGGTCTCCTGGTGCAGACAAGGTTTCATTTGAGCCCTCTGAGTGTCTCTGGGGAATATGGGGTTTGATTCTAAACACAAGTCCTCCCCTCCTACTGTCTTGCTGGGGCTTCTCCTTTGTCCTTGGACATGGGTTATCCTTTTCAGCAGCAATATATTATTTTGGAATTCTCACAGGAGATGAGCACAAGTCCTTCTACTCATCCATCCTGTGGGTCAGACGACTATGGATGAATCATGACTTACATTAATTTTAAAGTGTAGTCCTAAGGAAAATGGATAGTTTAAGATTAACCTAATTAATTACAATTAAACAGCCACTTCTGTTATTAACCCAGGATACTTCCCTGAGCTAGTCAGATCCAAATATATATTTTTCCCTTTCAATGGAGTAATGTTTGTTATAAAATACTCCACTTACCCTTGTATTAAATCATTTTAATGAGAAAAATGCAAATTAAAACCACAACCATTACTCACCTATAAGATTCAAAATATGTGAAATGTTTGATAACACTCTGTCAGTAAGACTAAGAAGGAAAGAAACAGTCTAATATTTTGTTTCTCAAGATGTAAAATGGGACAATATCTATGGAGAGGATTTTGTCAATGTTTAACAAAATCAGACATCTATTTAGCCTTTGACGTAGCAGTTCCTTTTCCAGAAAACTATCACACAGCCTCAAAAGTACACTGACATTAACTTGAAATCACATGCATTAAATGTTCTTCAATGTAACATTATTGGTACTACTAATAAAATTGGAATCACCTCCAAATGTTTTTTAATTTTAACCGTCAAATCCACTTTTTATTGTATGTGCTCTTTTGCTAAGTTATGTCCAACACTGTGCAGCCTCACAGATTGTAGCCCACCAGTTTCCTCTGTCCATGGGATTCTCCAGGCAAGAATATTGGAGTGGGTTGCTGTGCCCTCCTCTAGGGAATATTCCTGACCCAGGGTTTGAACCCATGTCTCTTATGTCTCCTGCATTAGCAAGCAGATTCTTTACCACTAGCACCACCTGGGATACCCATTGCTTATTCCAACTCTGGTCACATCCTTGGGGTAAATTTAAACGTTAAGAATGCTCAGTATAATACTTCACATGATTTTTGTCATTGTTTAGTCACTAATCCTGACCAATTCTTTGCAATCCCATGGACTGCAGCATGTCAAGCTTCACTATGTCCTGGAGTTTGCTGAAATTCATGTCCCTTGAGTTGAAGATGCTATCTAAAATATCATCTTCTGCCATCACTTTCTCCTTTTACCTTCAATCTTTCCCAGCATCAGGGTCTTTTCCAGCGAGTTGNTCAAGCTTCACTATGTCCTGGAGTTTGCTGAAATTCATGTCCCTTGAGTTGAAGATGCTATCTAAAATATCATCTTCTGCCATCACTTTCTCCTTTTACCTTCAATCTTTCCCAGCATCAGGGTCTTTTCCAGCGAGTTGGCTCTTCACATCAGGTGGCCAAAACATTGGAGCTTCAGTTCCAGCATCAGTCCTTCCAATGATTAGTCATAGTTGATTTCCCTTAGGATTGATTGTTTCGATCTCCTTACTGTCCAAGGGACTCTCAAGAGTCTTTTCCAGCACAACAGTTTGAAAGCATCAGTTCTGAGGCACTCAGCCTTCTTTATGGTCCAACTCTCACATTTATAAATGACTACTGGAAAGCCATAGCTTTGACTATACAGATATTTGTTGCCAAAGTGATCTCTGCTTTTTAATATGCTGTCTATGTTTGTCATAGCTTTCCTTCCAAAAAGCAAGAGTTTTTAAATTTCATGGTAAAAATTTTTTAAAACGTACTCTATATATTCCCACTTAAAAGTGGTTCTTATTGTGGCTCATTTAATGAAATAATGTTTTATGCAAAGCATAATTTTCTTAACTTGGAAAGTATAATTAATTAAATTAAGAACACAGTTGAGTTGCGAGTGTGGCCACTTAAAACTGTGGATATAATCAGTGTGTAACAACCCACTTGGTGAAAATTTAGTCTAATTGAAGACCAATTACTTTATTTGCTTGTAATACACATGTTATCTACTCACAAATAGAAGTAGCTGCTAGTCAAGTAGCTATGAAGAAACAAAGAGACTTGGGTAGCTGATATTTCAAACTTAGAAGTATAAATCTTTGGAAGGAATGATGCTAAAGCTGAAACTTCAGTACTTTGGCCACCTCATGCGAAGAATTGACTCATTGGAAAAGATTCTGATGCTGGGAGGGATTGGGGGGAGGACAAAAAGGGGACGACAGAGGATGAGATGGCTGGATGGCATCACTGACTTGATGAACGTGGGTTTGGGTGAACCTCGGGAGTTGGTGATGGACAGGGAAGCCTGGTGTGCTGCAACTCATGGAGTCACAAAGAGTCGGACATGACTGAGTGACTGAACTGAACTCAGTATAAATCAAGGAAAAATAACACTTTATCATAAAAATGCTAGAAAAAATGTTTATATGCATGATTTTGTAAATTACTTCTATTTTTTTTAATATCAATTCAACAATAACTATCTTCCTATCTTATGTCACTATTACTTATAAGTAAGTAGTGTTATAGTTTTAAAATATTTGCTTTTTTCAAATAATATATTCCTATTTAAAAATCACATGTTAAAAATTTTTTTATATTAAATGTGAAAGGGTCAGACCACAGCTTCACTTCTAAGTCTACTCTCCAGGCCACTTTTCTAAAATTGTTTATATTTTCTTTTTTTCCCATCCCAAACAATATATAAAATAAGTTATTTTTGAAATTGATTAATATCAGATAACATTTATTGTTCCCTCATCAAATCCAGAGAAGGCAATGGTACCCAACTGCAGTAGTCTTGCCTGGAAAATCTCAGGCTTTTTTCCTCTGGAAAAAAAGCCTGGTGGGCTGCAGGCCATGCGGTCACTAAAAGTTGGACATGACTGAGTGACTTCACTTTAACTTTACATTTTCATGCATTGGAGAAGGAAATGGCAACCCACTCCAGTGTTCTGGCATGGAGAATCCCAGGAATGGGGGAGGCTGGTGGGCTGCCATCTATGGGGTCACACAGAGTCAAACAAGACTGAAGTGACTTAGCAGCAGCAATATCAAATAAAATACAAATATTTAACTTACTCAGGTCCTCTTCTCCATATCTGTTTTGGTCAATTATGTTATCCTTTTGTTTCCTTCAGTCACTTATCTTTAGTATAAACAATATAATTGACTTTGATCATTTTTATTCAGTTTTCGTACTTTATATAATATGATTATTTTAGTGTTATTTCTTTTCTATCAATTTTGTTCTTGATATGGTTTGTATAATTTACACTTTTGCATTATCACAGTTCTTGGATTGTTATTCCACCCCTAAATAACATCTTATTTTATTTCCATGACCCAATGTTTGACTCAGAATTGAAAGTCAATAAGCAATATTTTCATCATTATGCTTGCAGAAATATTGAGCAATAAAATGCCAGTTATCTTCCCATCTTCAGTAGTTGAAAATCACCATCCAGTGACTCTTGAGGGAGAACTATAGGCTGAAATAATTTTCAGAGCCAGTTAAAAAAAATCTTTAAAATTGAAAATCTTGTTTGAAAATCTTGCTTGGAAAATAATTTTCATCCTCTGTTTCTGTCACTTTTGAAGGTTATAGTAACCATTAAGTCTTGCATGTACTACCTTAATTCTCAATATTTTTCTGTTTTAAATCATGTTTATCATTATGTTCTACTGCTTTTATTTCTTAAAAGTATCCGTAATGATCTCTACCAAAATTTCATTACCTGTTCTGTTGGGTTTTCTCTTTTTCTTTTATTATAATTTTCTTTTGCCTAATTTACATATGCTTTTCCCCCCTTAGGTCATAATGAAAGATCTTCCTAAACTATGAAATTAACAAATAACATTTCTGATTCCTAAGCACCATAATGTTAATTTTAGAGCTCAGGGATTTCTAATTTCCTGAAGATGAAATATATGCATATATAGAGACAGTATGTGTTCCTCCAGCTGCTTGGTAAATAAGTCTTCTAGTTAAGCTGTACTCATGTAAGTTATTACAGAATGAGAGGCTGCACAGAGTAATCTCTTCTTTTCATAAAATCACAGCAATCTTCCTAGCTGTTGATAACATAAGCACCAAATTGACAAAGGCTTTATTCTATGAATCAACATTCAGATTTTTTCAATCTTATTTAGGATTTAAATGCTATATTTAAACTTTTTGAAAAGGTGAATTTTGAAGTAATTGTAGATTCACTAGCTGTAATAAGAAATAAAACAAGAGGATTTCATGCACTCATTACCCATTTTTCTCTCAGTGCTGACATCTTAGACTGTAGTACAATATCACAGCCAGGATATTAATTTTTACGTAAGATGTTTGATTTAGGTCAAGGGCCTAACATTTCTTCTTAAAGTTTTATTGAGTTGGTTACAACATTGTTACTCTTTTGGTTTTTTGGCCATGAGGTATGTGATCTTAACTCCCCAACCCGGAATCTTACCCTCATCTCTTCCATTGGATGGTGAAGTCTTAACCACTGGACCACCAGAAAAGTTCCCCCCAGGCGCACTTTTTTTTAAAAATCCTATCAAATTTCTCTAATACAATTGACTTAAAAGGTTATCTTTTCTTTGTTGGATTGCACAGAGAAGAGATGACCATTTACAAGCCTCAGGATTGTGAAAGAATATATTTATCTTATTTAAGCTGCTTAGTCTTTGATATTTTGTTATGATAGCCTTTGCAAAACTAACACAGTTACCAAGTTGAAACTTCCAATCTATAAACACTAAATGTCTTTACACTTAGAACCTCTTTGATTTTTTATTAGTATTTTATAGTTTTTCAATGACAAAAATTTCAATGACAATTTATTTCTTATAAGTAAATTGGTTATTTGGATGTATTTCAGTTTTGAGTGAACATAAAAATCTGACAATTTGTTTGTTAATTCCTATCTTATAAGAATGCAATTAATATTTTATGTTTTTGTATATCGTGTATCTGTGCTGAGTGTATTAACTCTAGAATTTTTTTGAGTACATGTGTATTCCTAGACTTTAGTTTGTATATAATCATCTCATCTGCAGTTAGAGACAATTTTAATTCTTTCTTACCTACATATCTGTTTTTTAACTATTTTTCTTGCTAGAACATCTCATACTATTCTAAATGAGAACTGTAAGAGTGAATATCTTTGCTTTGGTTCTGATCTTGAGAAGGGAAATAATTCAGTATGCTAACTATGAGATTTTTCTCTTTGATTTTCTTGTTATTTACTAATTTATTTTCCTTTGGTTTATGCTATTAATGAAGTGGGAGAAGTTACTCTCTATTCTTGTTTTTCTGAAAGTTTTTTGTTTGTTTGATTTTATTATGTGAACAGTTGTGAAATTTGTCAAAGTCTTCTTCTACACTGAATTATAAGACCATGTAATTATTTTTTTTTTTTTTAGGATTGGGTGAATTACATTAATATATTTTTAATATTGAACTAGCTTTATATGTTAGAATGAATATCAATCAATAACAGTGTATAACTTGTTTTATATATTACTAATTCCATTTATTAATTTTCTTGAAGATTGCTACATTTATTTTATGATGAAAATTGATCTGTATTTTTCTTTTGTGTACTGTCTTCTTATTTTGGTGTTACTGTAAGAGTACCTATTACTATAATAGAAATAAAAATCTAATATTTTACTTCAAAAACTGTGACCCTCATTAATAAGATCTGTGATTTTTGTCATTAAATATGTGAGGACAGGGTACCTATAAGCGATTACTTTTAAATTTAAAGCTAGGAATTTATTCTCTGGAATCATATCATTTATAATACGTGACACATTGGAAAAGACTCTGATGCTGGGAGGGATTGGGGGCATGAGGAGAAGGGGACAACAGAGGATGAGATGGCTGGATGGTATCACGGACTCGATGGACGTGAGTCTGAGTGAGCTCAGGGAGTTGGTGATGGACAGGAAGGCCTGGTGTGCTGCGATTCATGGGGTCGCAAAGAGTCGGACATGACTGAAAGACTGAACTGAACTGAACTGAACTGATGGTCTATTAGCTGCATTTTACAGCTACAGTAAAGGGTGATAGGAAAGTGCAAAAAGATTCTTCTAATATCAGACACAAAACTGAATTTCTGTGTAATTTAGAACAAGTGGCTTTAACCTCATGGAATTGAATTTCTGTGCTGTGAAATGAGAATTATTATGCGGACTATTAATAGTACTGGAGAAGTCAAATGAAATAATATAAGTAACACCTTGTAAGATAATAGAATTTTTAATAAGTTCAGTGTGAAATTATATCTCTAGTTCTTTATCTATTATCTATATATATAAACAGAAAAAAAATAGAAAAGGACTTCCCCTGGTGGTCCAGTGGTTAGGAATCCACCTGCTAATGCAGAGGATATGGGTTCAGTCCCTGGTCTGGGAGGATTCCACATGCAACTAAGCCCAAGGGCCACAACTACCGAGCCCGTGTATTGTGACTACTGAAATCCACAAGCCTGGAGCCCATGCTTAACATGAGAAATCACCACAAGGAGAAGCCCATGCATTGCACCAAAAATTAGTCCCTGCTCATTGCAACTAGAGAAAGCCCATGCATCACAAGTAAGACTCACCACAGTCAGAAAAAAAAAAAAATACAAATTTTAAAATGAAACAATAGAAAGATGGATGTGGGCTAGGGATAAACAAGATTTTCATTTCCAGAACTGTGTCATTAAACAGGATGTAGAACAGGTTTTGGTGGGTTGGTCTGGAGAGCCAGAATCCAAGTTGCCCTAAGTAGTTCACAGAAAGAATGAAGATGCTGCTAAAAGTTCTTTCTGAATGGTATTAGGTGATTTGATTCTGGAAAAGCTGTGAGCATAGAAAAAATCAGCTTTGGACTTTGTCCCCACAGAAGGAGACTTGCATCTGAACAAGACTCCTTATATGGAGACAGAGTCAAACTTAACAGACTCCGCAACCTAATTTTCACTACTTTTGCTCTGGTTATTCTGACCACCTCACTTACATTTGTGCCACTTTAATTAAATAAAAATTAATATTTTTATAAATGAGTTAGCATGGGTGTCTATTCCAACATTTAAAAAAAAATTCCTTGGTTCTCATCACCTAATCAGTTGATTTCAGCACTATTTCTTCATTTTTCCTACTTTATCACCATCTAGCCTTCTCCCCTAAGAGATTCAGACCTTGATATTCACAAACGACATATTTTTCCTTTATACTCAAAAGTTTTCTTTATAATCAAAAGATAACTTAGCTGATTATAAAATTCTTGCTCACATGTTCTTCCTCTCAGTGTATTTTAGATACTGATCAAACTGTCTCCTTGCATGAACTTTACTGTGAAGAAGTCAAATTCCGCTTGATATTCCATGCTAATAGGGGACATGGTTTTTTTCCCCACCTACTCCTAGGATTCTTTCTTTGTACCTGATTTTTAACATCCTTTCCAGAATATACTTTGATTTGGAATGCTAGGTATAAATGTTAGGTTTCATTATTTCTTAGAAATGTATGAGCCCCTTCAGCCTGCACATTTTCTGTCTTTATTTCAGAAAAAAAATGTTAAAAATAATTATACTTTAGACTTTTTATATTTTGTGTTCCATTTGCTTATTTCTTAAAAATACCCATAATATATGTTAGACATACTTTCTTTTTAAGTCTATCATTCTTTGTATGATCATATTTATGTTCTTCTCTCCTTCCCTGTCTTTCTGCCTGAGTCATCCTCATAACTACTTAGAAACATCTAGCTTTTTTCACATATAATACTTTAGCTTTTCATTTTTTGTCATATTGTGACTCAATTCTATATTCTTTGGACTTCCTACAAAGTCTTTTTGGACTACTTGTTCTCATTGTTCAAATTTCACTTATTACTTATAAAGATGATATTATCTATAAATCCTATGAGAATAATGAGAAGCAGTTCCTTCATACCCTTGGTTTTACTGTAACCATATTTTCAGTAGAAATGTATTTTACTGATTTAAAGAAAAATGTTTTGTGCATAGAGCTCATTTTCTTTCTAAGTATGATCCATCTTTGAATTTTGTTGCTGCTTGTCAGAGATGTTGGCAACTGTGGTAACTGGGGCCTTCTGGGGCATGGATTCCAAACTTCCTCAACAAATTGCTTGGTTGATAGAAAATATTATCTGATTTCAGCATATATTTGGTGGATGTGATTCATCACACAACAAAACCCTTAGCTTGAATCAGTTAAGTGTCCATTTCAATGAGGAACATTGTTCGGTATTTGCTTCTGCTGCTGCTAAGGCGCTTTAGACGTGTCTGACTCTGTGCGACCCCATAGACAGCAGCCCACTAGTGTCCTCTGACCCTGGGATTCTCCAGACAAAAGTACAGAGGATGGAGACATTTATAGCTAACCACCGGTTGCAAGAGTGATGGAGTGGCTAGAGGTGTTAAGTGAAGAGGTGGGTGGTTCTTCATAGATCAAGAAACTGTCCCTGCCTTTAGGCTACAACTCATCTGACCATCTTGGTCCCAGAGTTGCTGACAGTATGAGGTGCAAGCTGTCTGTGTCTGCTACTGTGGTTAAGCAAAAACCAGGAGCCCATTCTCTCATTGCTGCTAAACTACCCTCAAAGCTGTTGACATTCATTGCTGCATAAAATCACCTTTAAAAAACAGCTTTATAAAATGTAGGTTAAATATTAGAAATTTCAGCCATTTCAGTGAGCATATTGTTCAGTTAAATTTTGCATATCTGCAGAGTTGATCTGCCTTTTTCTGCCCCTAACCTCTTGATACTCTCCTCGTAGAATGGAGGCTCCATTCCAGGAAGAACATGATCAAGATGCTTTTTTTGCCCTTATGGTACTGCTACTCTCACAGCCCCAGGTGCTGACAGAAGCTGAGAGCAACAGCAAAGTAATATTCTGTTTCTTCTTTCTTTCTTCTAAATTCTATTTAGTGCCTCCAGTTGGCAGAAATCAAGAGAAATTTAGCTAGCTAGGGTGTCTGAAATATGTGGCTTGCAAATTTACAACCCAGAAGAATGAAAGAAAGTGAAGAAAGGAAAATGTAGTATTAAGAACACATCTTATTGAAAACCACAGTATCCAGAGCATGCCTCAACTCAGAAGGTCATAGATTGGTCCCTCTGTTTTTCTCTTAATCTGTTCAGACTGCTATAATGAAGTACCGTAGACTAAGTAGCATGTAAACCACAGAACCATAGTTCTCACAATTCTGGAGGCTGGGAAATTCAAGAGCAAGATACGAGCAGATTTGGTATCATTCATTCATAAGGGGTCCACTCTTAAGATCACCAATCAAAGGCCCTGTCTCCAAATACCATCCCACTGTAAACAGTTTTAGTACATGAACATTTAATCTATGGAAATGCTCTTCTTTTGTCCT
>SJYV01047875.1:0-12127 GCA_006410875.1 Neotragus pygmaeus | reverse complement strand
GTCATCCGTGGTCTGGGGGCTGCCTGATCAAAAGGTGCAGACTGGGATTAAGACCCCAGATAAGTAGAATGAGTGTCTGGGAGAGGCCCATTCAACCCTTTGAGGCCGACTGTTGTAACTGGTGATCTTTATTTAACCCACACAGAGGTAAGGATTCTTTTCTATTTCGGCTCAGTTTAGCGGAGAGCCCGTCTCTCTGATGGCCTAAAATATAACTACTGTGCTCGCCAAAGTGAGGTGTTTCCCCAGGCAGTGCCAAAGGCTGGCTACTGACCCTCCTTTGGAAGCACAGACTCAAAATACCATAAATGCTTAGTTAGGAAAATACTGGGCTCGGTTATCTGTTCCTCATCCGGGCCGCATAAAGAAATGAATCTCTGGGCCCAGATCCTAACTTCCTTTTGTAGACAGTCTATTTGCTGGCAGCTCTGAGGATCTCATCACAGGATGCTTTGACAATGAAAGTATTATCTCAGTGAATCGTTATTTAATGCTTTTGTTGCCTATGGGCATGCATGTGTGTGCAAGCTCCATCAGCTCAGTTGTGTCAGACTTTCTGCGACCCCATAGACTGGATAGCCCACCAGGCTCCTCTGTCCATGGGATTCTCTAGGCAAGAATACGGGAGTGGGTTGCCATTTCCTCCTCCAGGGGATCTTCCTGACCCAGGGATGGAACCCACTCTACTGAATCTCCAGCACTGGCAGGCAGATTCTTTACCACTGAGCCACCTGGGAAGACCCTTTTGTTGCAGATTGTATACAGATGTAATTTCAGTAAAATAGGTAAACTAAGGAAAATAGAATATTCCAGGAAGCAGATGTTGTGATTGCCAAATCTGATTGCCAAAACTGTGATGGAAAAAATCTTAATACACAAGACTCTGTTCTCAGAAGCACAGAGAAGGAACACTGACATGCGCCTGAGATGTAATTCTAGAAAACACAGACTTGCATGTATCAAGCATTATTATCAGTGGAAGTGAAAGGGTCCTTTCTCATTCATAGGCAAAGGAAAGTTTTATCTTTTCATATAAGGACCTCATCCGGTGAAGCAATTCTGGAACACTTTTAGTTAAGCTACTATGTATTTGCTTGTTGTAGAACCAGACATGGAAAAACCCATTTCTCAGATTTATTCATCAGTACTACTATTTCTCAGACTTTCCTTGTAATCTCTTTCTATCTAGAAATACATCAAGTGATGAAAAAAATTGACTCCTCAAATGTTATGGAGATCTCTAAGGAAGACTTTTGGAGGAAGAGGCTACCTTAGGTTTAAGATGGAGCAAGTGGAGGTCTGGATTGGAAATTGTGTAGACTGAATAATTATTACTAACTGAGTTACTATAACTGAGTTAATAATATCAAGTCATTTGCACGCAGTTAATGTGTGATTTGCATTTCTTTCACTGGACAACAGTTTCTGAATTTCCAACAGTTCTAACATGTTGGACCTCTTTGAGAAGACAACCTCAGAGTGGCATGCTAGTAAACTGTTACCTAATTAGAAACTAAAGAAATAATATGTTAATTTTCTTTATTGAANAACCAACTTGCACTTGTAAGGAACACTGGCTGCAGTACAGAGAAAGGATGGGAGGGACAGAGCCTGAAGTCAAGGCGAACAATTAGGATTTTCTGGTAGCAGTTTTGAGAGAGAGATGATGATGTGCTGGACTAGGGTAGCAGCAGAAAGGATGAGAGAACTAGAAGGGGTAGACAACTCCCTGAGGTAATTGAGTCAACAACAGATGGTGGTTAATTGAATGAGGAAGTTGAATGAGAATGTTAGTCAAAAAATAGCTCACAGGTTTCTGGGCTGAGAAACTAGGAGGACAGAACTTTCATTTGTCAGTAAAGGGAATGGCAGAGAAAGGACAGATCAAAGAGAAATAAATCGAGTTTAGTTATCTAATTGCACAATTGTCTGTGCAACACCCCAGATCAGTTTTGAATGAGGTTTTCAGAGATGAATTTATCTGAAAAGTTCAAGTCTTGCATAAAAGTCACTGTGAAGAATCTGCTCATCAATTATTCCTTTTATAAGGGAAATTGCATTGGCTTTCCCCACATTAGCATGGCTGTATAATGAGTGGAAATTTTGAGACTTGTTGAAGGGAAAGTGCAGGCTAAAAACTCTATTTGTTATCTTGGACCTCATTCTAATGCAAAGAATAGATGTCCTGATGTCAACAGAGAAAGCCGAAGCATCCAACCAGGCAGTAGATTCATGTCTGAACCCCTTTTCTTCTGCATTAGTTTGCAAGGGCTGCCATATCAAAGTGCCACAGGCTGGGTAGGTTCCCCAGTGGTAATTTAGTTTCTCCCAATTATGGAGGCTTGGAAGTCTGAGATCAAGGTGGGGGCAGCCCCTCTTGAGGGCTCTGAGGGCAGAATCTCTTCCAGGACTCTCCACTTGGTAATCTCCCTCTATCTTCACAGTGGCTTCCGGCCACACAAGCCCATGACCAAACTTCCTTTCTTGTAAGGACATCAGTCCTGTTGGAATAGGGCCAACGCCTCATGTGTTGGGGCCAATGACCTTATGTTAACTTTATTTCAGTGAAGACCCTATCTCCAAATATATGCTGCAGGTTCAGACTTCAGCATGTGAGACTGAGGGCAGAGAAGACACATCCTGTACCAGTATCTTTGGTAAAATGCCCTAAGGAGGAATACCATACATGGGGTTGGCCAGAAAGTTCATTTGGGTTTATGTACCATCTTCTGGAAAAACCCAAATGGACTTTTGGCCAACCCAATAGAAGGCATGATTCAGAGACTATAGAGACAGTAGGAATTCATCCCAGGAGTTTAGAGAGAGGAGTCACAACACCCGGGATGAAGGTCCATCGATGACTCCCAGCTTGCCTGTCGTTCTGTGCCTTTGGTGGAGACAGGGCCAGCCACATGGCCTTGGTCCAGCTGGCAGACGGAGGCTTACCTGGTAGTTCTTCCCACTTCTTCTGGCTTTGCCTCCCTTGGTCTCTGCCCATCTTCTTAGCCTCTTTCTCCAGCTCTTAGAGGATACCAAGTACCAGCATTTTGCTTTCTCTGATCCAACTAGTCAGATATGATTCCTCATATTTCTAACTAAAAACCCTTGAGAATGAAGCACCTGGAGATTCTTTTCCATGTTGAGTTATGATAAAATTTCTTGTGGTACAGTATGAGGAGAACAATCTGCAGCGCAAGCAGACCTGGATTTAAGTCTTGATCCACTATTTGCCAGACATGTGCTAATTTCTGAATCTGAGCATCAGTTTCCTCATAAGAAAAATTGAAATCATAATGTATAATACCAAGCATTTGTCAGGCACTTGTCAGACTTCAGGTGTTTCTTTGGTATTTTATATACATCATGTCATTTGTTTCTCATCAGTTCAGTTCAGTTCAGTTGCTCAGTCGTGTCTGACTCTTTGCAACCCCATGAATCGCAGCACGCCAGGGCTCCCTGTCCATCACCAACTCCTGGAGTTCACTCAGACTCATGTCCATTGAGTTGGTGATGCCATCCAGTCATCTCATCCTCTGTCATCTCCTTCTCATCCTGCCCCCAATACCTCCCAGCATCAGCGTCTTTTCCAGTGAGTCAACTCTTCACATGAGGTGGCCAAAGTACTGGAGTTTCAGCCTTAGCATCATTCCTTCCAAAGAAATCCCAGGGCTGATCTCCTTCAGAATGATCCCTTATCATAACAAATATTAATACCAGCTTTATAGATAAAGATAATGATGCTGCTTGTCAGCGACTCCCAAATGCTTCTTCCAGACTCAAGGTTCTTCTGAGCCCCAAACCAATATGCCCAACTACCAGTCTGACATATTGCAAACCCAGTATATTAAAAAAAAGAAATATTGAGCTCTGATTCTTTCCCCAACTCAATAAATGATGACAACCAAGTTTCTCAATCCTAAAACCTTGGTTATTATTTTCACCCCTAATTTCTTCACCTCCCCTGCTCCCCATCATAAAAAAAGTCCTGGTAACTTAGCCTCTGTATTAGTCTCTTGCTACTCGAACAAATTACCACTGGTTTAGAAGGCTAAAACATCCATTCTCCCATTTCTGAAGGTCAGAAATCTGGCCACCATGTGGCCCAACTGGATCTCAACCTAGAATATCACAAGACTAAAAATCAAGATGTTGGTAGTGATGAATCTCCTTCTGGAGAGTTCTGGGGGTAAATCTTTTACTGAACTCATTGAGACTGTTGGATGAGTTCAGTTTTGTTTTGTGATGGCAGGACTGAGGTTCCAGTTTCTTTCCTGGTTGTCAGCTGGGGCTGATCTTTGATACTGGAGATTGACAGTCCCTTCCCACACCTTCCATGGAGCTCCTCCACCACCAGCAGCTCCAGTTCCCCCTCATGCTCTGACTCTCTGACTTTTCTGCTGCATCCCTCCTCTTCCAGCTGGAGAGAGTTCTCTGCTTTGAAAGGCTCATGAATAATCCAGGATACTCTTCCTGTGTTAAAACCAGCTGAGTAATAACTGTAATTGCATCTGTAAAATCTATTTTTCTGTGTAATGTAACATATTGACAGGCTTTGGATTCAGGCTATGGTCTTCTTTGGGAGGACATTATTCTGCCTACTACACACTGTAAGCAAACACATAAATACCTCTCAACACACATTAATAGCAATGTGACACTTTGGTTAAGAGCACAGTTGATGGACCTGGACCCCTTGGGGGGTTCTACCTATTGGCTATTGCCTTGGACAGGTTACTTCTCTGTGCTTCAGTTTCTTCACTTATAAAATAGAAATAATAATGTTAATCATACTTACCTCATAGATTCTTAGGAAGATTAAATAAATAACCATGTTTAAAGTTTATAGAAAATGCTTAGTACATAGTAATATATCTATATATACTTGATATGTATTTTGAAGGTTGCAATAATAATGGCCTCCAAAAAATGGCTACACACTGATATCTGAAACTTGTGAATGTTATGTTAGGTGGCAAAAAAGACTTTGCATATGTAATTAAGGTTATTGGCCTTAAAATATGGAGTATCTGAATTATCCAAGTGGTTCAATCTAATTACATGCATGCTGCACACTGTTTCAGTTGTGTCAAACTCTTTGTGACCCTAACCTACCATGGACCATAGGTACCAGGGTCCTCTGTCCATAGGATCCTCCAGGCAAGAATATTGGAGTGGGTTGCCATGCCCCTCTGGGATCTACCTGACTCGGGGATCAAATGCACATCTCTTGCATCTCTTACACTGGCAGGTGGATTCTTTACCACTAGTGCCACCAAGGAAGCCCCAGTCTAATCACATGAGCCCTTAAAAAGAGAACTGTATCCAGCAGGAAGCAGGTGAGGGTGAGAGACGTGATATGGGAAGTCAGAGATTGCAAGAGTGGGAAGGACACGGCATCACTTTGCTGGCCCTGAAATGTAAATGTCCTTGTGCCAGGGCTGGAGAGAGACCTTCAGAGAAGTTCAGGGAACCCCCCGTTGATAGCCAGCAAAGAAATGGGCTTCAGTCCTACAGCCACGAGAAACTAGAGNCGGCATCACTTTGCTGGCCCTGAAATGTAAATGTCCTTGTGCCAGGGCTGGAGAGAGACCTTCAGAGAAGTTCAGGGAACCCCCCGTTGATAGCCAGCAAAGAAATGGGCTTCAGTCCTACAGCCACGAGAAACTAGAGTCTACCAACAAGCTGAATGAGCTTGAAAGGAGATTCTTCCCAAAGCCTCCCAGTAAAGGCCCAGCTGGCCAATACCTTGAATTTGGCCTTGAGAAACCAGGAACTGAGAAAGCAACTGAGCAAGCTGGACTTTTGCACTGCAGAATGGTGAGAAATAAGCTGGGTGTTTTGTTTTCTAAGCATCTATTTTGTGTTAATTTGTTTTTGCAGCAATAAGAAACTAACACATATACCCATTAATGTCAGTCTCCCTCATACTGTGGGTTCAGTAAGTATAGGGACTGTGTCTCCATCACTGAGACCTAGGACAGTTCTTGGCATATAGTAAGCATTCTAAATGGATTTTGTTAGAAAAATGAGGGAATAGTGTTTACTTAACTTGCTTCATGTCATAGAGTTAGTGTTTGAACTAAGCCTTGAGCTTGTGCCATAATACCATGCAATATATGTTGTCATTTTGAACATTGCTGCTGCTGCTGCTGCTAAGACACTTCAGTTGTGTCCGACTCTGTATGACCCCATAGATGGGAGCCCACCAGGCTCTGCCATCCCTGGGATTCTCCAGGCAAGACATTATAAGAGTATATATAAAGCCTCTGATATAGAGATCAAATTGCCAACATCCACTGGATCATGGAAAAAGCAAGAGAATTCCAGAAAAACATCTATTTATGTTTTATTTACTATGCCAAAGCCTTTGACTGTGTGGATCACAATAACCTATGGAAAATTCTGAAAGAGATGGGAATACCAGACCACCTGACCTGCCTCTTGAGAAATCTGTATGCAGGTCAGGAAGCAACAGTTAGAACTGGACATGGAACAACAGACTGGTTCCAAATAGGAAAAGGAGTACGTCAAGGCTGTATATTGTCACCCTGCTTATTTAACTTCTATGCAGAGTACATCATGAGAAACGCTGGACTGGAAGAAACACAAGCTGGAATCAAGATTGCCGGGAGAAATATCAATAACCTCAGATATGCAGATGACACCACCCTTATGGCAGAAAGTGAAGAGGAACTAAAAAGCCTCTTGATGAAAGTGAAAGAGGAGAGTGAAAAAGTTGGCTTAAAGCTCAACATTCAGAAAACGAAGATCATGGCATCTGGTCCCATCACTTCATGGGAAATAGATGGGGAAACAGTGGAAACAGTGTCAGACTTTATTTTTGGGGGCTCCAAAATCACTGCAGATGGTGACTGCAGCCATGAAATTAAAAGACGCTTACTCCTTGGAAGAAAAGTTATGACCAACCTAGATAGCATATTCAAAAGCAGAGACATTACTTTGCCAACTAAGGTCCGTCTAGTCAAGGCTATGGTTTTTCCTGTGGTCATGTATGGATGTGAGAGTTGGACTGTGAAGAAAGCTGAGTGCTGAAGAATTGAAGCTTTTGAACTGTGGTGTTGGACTGCAAGGAGATCCAACCAGTCCATTCTAAAGGAGATCAGTCCTGGGTATTCTTTGGAAGTACTGATGTTGAAGCTGAAACTCCAGTACTTTGGCCACCTCATGCAAGGAGTTGACTCATTGGAAAAGACTCTGATGCTGGGAGGGATTGGGGTTGGCCACCTCATGCAAGGAGTTGACTCATTGGAAAAGACTCTGATGCTGGGAGGGATTGGGGGCAGGAGGAGAAGGGGGCGACAGAGGATGAGATGGCTGGATGGCATCACCGACTTGATGGACGTGAGTTTGAGTGAACTCCGGGAGTTGGTGATGGACAGGGAGGCCTGGGGTGCTGCAATTCATGGGGTTGCAAAGAGTTGGACATGACTGAGTGACTGAACTGAACTGAACCAATACAGAGTAGGCATTTCATAGCTATTATATCCTCCATTTCCCTTATATCATCCTGACCCCATCTCAGAGTCTCCTCACTGCATTGTAGGCTAATAGTAACATCCTAATAAGTCTTATTGACACTAAACACTGTCCCTTCAAATTTATTTCCTGCCAGATTAATATTCCACAGACACTTCAAGTGAGATTGTGTCTTTGAAAGAAGAGGGGCACCTGTAAAGACTAGGAATTGTTACTACTATTACCATTGCTTCTGCTTTGATGGAGAAGGGAATGGTAACTCACTCTAGTATTCTTGCCTAGAGAAGCCCGTGAACAGAGGAGCCTGGCACGGTACAATCCACAGGGTCACAAAGAGTCAGACATAACTGAGTGACTAACACTTTCACACTTTCTACTTCATACCACATAATCTAGACTCTGAGCCACGCTTCTCCTGGACACTTGCCCTGTCTGCTCTGCCTTATTTCTCTCTGTTCCTTGGGATGCATGCTTTGTGCAGGCTAAGCCATCTTCTTTCTGTTAGAGAAGCATCCATAACTCCCTATTTTGCTAGGCCTTTGCTTATGCCCTCTCTGGCTTCCCTTTCTAAATATTGTCCAGGCATCAGCTTGAAAGCCCACCTTCTGCTCCATGAAGTCCTTCTTAACTATGATACCCATATATATATATATATATATATATATATATGTCTTTGATATAACAGTCATTTGTGCTGGGCATAACCTGTGACATTTGCCCAGATTTTAATGTTTTTTTAGTTTGCTGATGTGTGTGTAAGTCTTATCTCTTCCACTGTACTGCAGACTCCTCACAGAGCCCCCTAAGAGGTAAGTTCTGGAGTCCAACAGGCTGCATTCAGATCCTGGCTATCTCTTTTCAAAAAAATTATTTTGGTAAAAATCACATAATAAGACATTTTAACCATACTTAACTGTAGAGTTCAGTGACACTAAGTACGTTCACATTGTTGAGCCACGCTCACCATCACCCATCTCTCAGATTTTTCACCTTCCTAAACTGAAATTCTGTCCCTATTAAATACTAACTCCCTAATCCCCCTCCCAGGCCCCTGGCCTCTACCAGTATACTTTATGACTCTGTATTTGATTCTAGGTACCTCGTGTAAGTGGAATCAAACAGTGTTTGTCTACACCTACTATATATTGGAATACATTCCAATATACATTCGATCCTGGCTATTTCTTACTAGCCATTTCACTTTGGGGGACTTCCTTCTCTGAAACCTAAATACTTCATCTATAAAGTGAAGAGAATAATTGTATACTTCACTGGGTTGCTCTGGGAAATAAAAGGAGGGAACTCATGAAAAACTTAAAATACTCACTGACATCTACATACTCAACATTATCCATTGTTATTTTTTAACGCTATTACCTTTGCTGCTATCCTATACCTTCTACAATGTTTAGTATAACGCTGAACACATAGTATGTATTGGATAAATACCCTTGACTTAATAATTATTTAAAAAATAAGCTATATTAGCTGGCTAATCTAATAGTGCAGAATTGGGAGAAAGGTTCAAAGCAGTATTGACTGAACTGAGCATTCCGTTGACAGAAACCAGGAAATAATTTGGGAGGTGATGACAGCCGCAAATTATTCCATTATATATAAATCAAACTAAGTAAGGAACAGGAAAATTATAATCATTAGATAATTTTATTTTTCGAAAAATTTAATTGATTAAATTAGTGTGTGTTGTTAGTAAAAACGAAACTCCAGTAACAGAGAAGGGAAGGTAATAGATCCTCTCTCCTCACCCCTCACTATTCCCGCTGCTCAGAAGTACCTATTGTGAAGAAAAGTTTCATATCTGGTTTTACCTAAATTTTCCATGTGTAGTTAATTGCCTTTCGTATCCTCTTTCTCATTTTGAAAATTAGTTTAGTACAACTCCATCGTAGGAGTGTTCCAAAAATTTAATAAAGCACACAATATTTTATCCCAGATTAGTCTGAGAAATCTGTGTATCACTTTATAGGCACAGAGGCAAAAGAACAGAGATTTGTTAGAGTACTTGCAAGGTGAATCAGCAATTAAGTCTCTTTAAAGTATTAACTCTCAGATGTATGCCCTTTGCTAAATCCATTTAAATGAGTACATTGTTCAAACAGGAAGTTGCAGAAGAAAATAAATATGTGCATTTATAATCATTCATCACTAAGTCAATTAGCTTGCCACATTTAAAGCATGTTGTTTGGTAATCAGAAAAGCTGATGAACAACTTGAAAAACAACTCACAGAATAAGTCAATGAATAAGCAGTTACTGGAGAACAGATACCAAAAGGGTGGAGTAGGAAGTAAGGCATGGCAGCCAGGCATGATGTGCAAGGTCTTTGCCCAGCAGTTGCCCTCTGAGCGAGACCAGCCTGGTGATCTTCCCCTGACCTCCTCCTCCACTAGCTGTACACCAGACACAGAATAAAGTGGACTTCAGCAGCCTTCATTTTCCACAACTGTCTTCATCTCTTCCTGCCTTGCTTTACTTTCTAGACTCCTAATTTGCCTCTCAATCTCCTATGATGATGATAATGATGACAGTGGTTTAATTGTGTATGAATAGCCGTCCAAAAACTCGCCTCTGTAAGGAATGTACCTTTATTTTATTTTTCTACACCTAAACTGAATGTATATTTCCAAGTTTCCATTCTTCCAAAGTGTCTTGAAATCTCCAGGAACTCTTTTCCTAGGGCTTTGTCTGCATAGTTGTCAGTGACAAGGCAGTGGGGTGCAGGAGGCATGCCCTTTGGGATTTATCGTTCTTGCAGTCAAGCTTCTATTCCTCTCTAGACCTCAAGACCTTCAGAAACTCCTTAACCATCTGGAATTTCAAAAACTCACTAGGGCTATCTCTCATCTTTAGCATTTTCAAGACACTATGGGGCATGCAGGAGACATTCTACTATACCTGCCCACCTTGGGACACCTGGGAACTCTGAGCTCTGTTAGACCCCTCAATGAGGCACAGCCTGTCCTGTGCTCAGGGGCCAGCAACACCCCATCCAGTCATTCTCATACTTGGACTCTCTGACTTCTCCTTATGGCATGTCACTGAAGTCTTCTGCTCCAGCTGGAGATAGTTCTCTCCTTTTGAGGGCTCATGCAATTAAAGTATAACCACTTGGGTAGGCCAAGCTTTTCTCCTCAATTGCATCTATAAAATCCCATTTTGCATTCAAGAGAACATATTCACAAAATCTGAAGATTAAAGCATGGACATCTTTGGAGGGAATGAACTATTCAGACTATCACAAGTTCCAAAATATGTCTCAAATATTATGTTCACATCAGCCTTTACCATGGACTCCAAATTAGTTTTCCCTGATTTGGTTCTTGCTCTTTTCTAATCTCCTCTGACAGAGTGCCAGAGTGATCTCTAAAGTTTGTTATTCAAGTCCTTTCACTCTGTAGCTTCCACTGTTCTGACATGTAAGTCCTTCATTCTCACCACAAGGACTTATGGAATCTGATTTCCTTTATCTTCTCTGTGCTCTTTTTGCCTCACTCTTCAGTCACTCAGTCATGTCCAACTCTTTGCTACCCCATGGACCGCAGCACACCAGGTCTCCCTGTCCATCACCAACTCCCAGAGTTTACCCAAACTTGTGTCCATTGAGTTGGTGATGCCATCCAACCTTCTCATCCTCTGTTGTCCCCTTCTACCCCTTCCTTAAATCTTTTCTAGCATCAGGGTCTTTTCCAATGAGTCAGCTCTTCAAATCAGGTAGCCAAAGTATCGGAGTTTCAGCTTCAACATCAGTCCTTCTAATGAACAGCCAGGACTGATCTCCTTTAAGATGGACTGGTTGGATCTCTCTGCAGTCCAAGGGAGTCTCAAGAGTCTTCTCCAACACCACAGTTTAAAAGCTTCAATTCTTCGGCACTCAGCTTTCTTTATAGTCCAACTCTCACATCCATACATGATTACTGGAAAAACCATAGCCTTAACTAGACGGACCTTGTTGGCAAAGTAATGTCTCTGCTTTTAAATATGCTATCTAGGTTGGTCATAACTTTCCTTCCAAGGAGCAAGCGTCTTAATTTCATGGCTGGAATCACCATCTGCAGTGGTTTTGAAGCCTCCAGAAAAATAAAGTCAGCCACTGTTTCCACTGTCTCCCCATCTATTTCCCATGAAGTCATGGGACCAGATGTTAGGATCTTCATTTTCTGAATGTTGAGCTTTAAGCCAACTTGTTCGCTCTCCTCTTTCACTTTCATCAAAAGGCTTTTTTTTCCTCTTCACTTTCTGCCATAAGGGTGCATCTGCATATCTGAGGTTACTGATATTTCTCCCGGCAATGTTGATTCCAGCTTGTGCTTCTTCCAGACAGTGCTTCTCATGATGTACTCTGCATATGAATTAAATAAGCAGGGTGACAATATACAGCCTTGACGTACTCCTTTTCCTATTTGGAACCAGTCTTTTGTTCCATGTTCAGTTCTAACTGTTGCTTCCTGACCTGCATACAAGTTTCTCAAAAGGCAGGTAATGTGGTCTGTTATTCCCATCTCTTGAAGTATTTTCTACAGTTTGTTGTGACCCACACAAAGGCTTTGGCATAGTCAATAAAGCAGAAGTAGATGTTTTTCTGGAACTCTCTTGCTTTTTCCATGATCCAG
>SJYV01047869.1:5446-20411 GCA_006410875.1 Neotragus pygmaeus | reverse complement strand
CCTGGCTTGGAGAATTTTGAGCATTACTTTGCTAGCATGTGAGATGAGTGCAATTGAATGGTAGTTTGAGCATTCTTTGGCATTCTCTTTCCTTGGGATTGGAATGAAAACTGATCTTTTCCAGTCCTGTAGCCACTGCTGAGTTTTCCAAATTTGCCAGCATATTGAGTGCCACACTTTCACAGCATCATCTTTCAGGTTTTAAAATAGCTCAACTGGAATTCCATCACCTCAACTAGCTTTGTTCATAGTGTTGCTTTCTAAGGATTCCCATTCCAGGATGTCTGGTTCTAGATGAGTGATCACACTATCATGATTATCCAGGTTGTGAAGNGCATCATCTTTCAGGTTTTAAAATAGCTCAACTGGAATTCCATCACCTCAACTAGCTTTGTTCATAGTGTTGCTTTCTAAGGATTCCCATTCCAGGATGTCTGGTTCTAGATGAGTGATCACACTATCATGATTATCCAGGTTGTGAAGATCTTTTTGTACAGTTCTTCTGTGTATTCTTGCCACGAAGCAAGGTCTGATGCTGTAAAGAGCAATATTATATAGGAACCTGGAATGTCAGTTCCATGAATCAAGGAAAATTGGAAGTGATCAAACAAGAGATGGCAAGAGTGAACATTGGCATTCTAGTAATCAGCGAACTAAAATGGACTGGAATGGGTGAATTTAACTCAGATGATCATTATATTTACTACTGTGGGCAGGAATCCCTCAGAAGAAATGGAGTAGCCTTCATGGTCAACAAAAGANTTAAATAAGCAGGGTGACAATATACAGCCTTGACAGTCTCCTTTTCCTATTTGCAACCAGTCTGTTGTTCCATGTCCAGTTCTAACTGTTGCTTCTTGACCTGCATACATATTTCTCAGGAGACAGGTCAGATGGTCTGGTATTCCCATTACTTTCAGAATTTTCCACAGTTTATTGTGATCCACACAGTCAAAGGCTTTGGCATAGTCAATAAAGCAGAAATAGATGTTTATCTGGAACTCTCTTGCTTTTTCGATGATCCAGCAGATGTTGGCAATTTGATCTCTGGTTCCTCTGCCTTTTCTAAAACCAGCTTGAACATCAGGAAGTTCATGATTCACATATTGCTGAAGCCTGGCTTGGAGAATTTTGAGCATTACTTTGCTAGCATGTGAGATGAGTGCAATTGTGTGGTAGTTTGAGTATTCTTTGGCATTGCCTTTCTTTGGGATTGGAATGAAAACTGACCTTTTCCAGTCCTGTAGCCATTGCTGAGTTTTCCAAATTAGGGTCTTATAATTTTCTGTGTATAGTTCTTTTGTCTCCTTCAGTTCAATTCAATTCAGTTCAGATGCTCAGTCATCTCCGACTCTTTGCGACCCCATGAACTGCAGCATGCTAGGCCTTCCTGTCCATCACTGACTCCCAGAGTCCACCCAAACCCATGTCCATTGAGTCAGTGATGCCACGCAAGCATCTCATCCTCTGTCGTCCCCTTCTCCTACCCTCAATCTTTCCCAACATTAGGGTCTTTTCCAATGAGTCAACTGTTCGCATCAGGTGGCCAAGGTGTTGGAGTTTCAGCTTCAGCATCAGTCCTTCCAATGAACACCCAGTTCTGAACTCCTTTAGGATGGACTAGTTGGATCTCCTCGCAGTCCAAGGGACTCGCAAGAGTCTTCTCCAACACCATAGTTCAGAAGCATCAATTCTTCAGTGCTCAGCCTTCTTTATAGTCCATCTCTCACATCCACACATGACCACTGGAAAAACCATAGCCTTGACTAGACGGACCTTTGTTGGCAAAGTANAGAATTCTAAATTCTGTTTTGTTTCATCTTTGAAAAATAGTGCTTACTTGATCACTTTACATTCATCAGCATTACTTCTTTTATTAGCCTGCCCTTCCTTATGTTAGACTCAGAGTTATAGGTTTTCCTTCATTTTTTCCTTTCTTTTCTTCCTCTGCTCCTTGCTTTCTATCTTTGATTTTATTTTCTTTCCTTCTGTCTCATTCTTTCCTTTTCCTCCTCCTCCCCTCTTCTCTCTCCTCCTTCTTCTTCATCTTCTCTCTCTCATTTTTAAAAGGAATCTACAATCCGAGAGCCCAAGGTATCAGTGGGTTCTAAGGAAGAAGTAACAGAGTCACTGTCCACTTCCACATTTATTGAGTACCTACTGTGTGTCGAGCACTGTGCTAGGCACTTGTGCTCTATTTATGCACCAAGATCTATAGATGAATCTATGGATCCTTTCCTCAGATAACCAGCTGTGTGGGTGATTGTACAATGTTGAATACTGTGACAAGGGGAAGTATAAGATGCTAAGTTGATACAGAAGAGGGCAGATGTAGAAAGCTTTCTGTGGGAGCCCATCGTAAAAGGTGATCTATATATGGGAATTCCCTCTTAAGAGATCCACATGAGTAAATCAGGAGTGAGTGACTAATGTAGTACAGCCCCTAGAATTAGAATTTTATCTGGGAAACAAATACTATATTATTATGCTTATATGACACAGGTATGAGAGTGTTTTTAGCCTCAGAAAAATCACAAACAATTTTTTCCATGGCAATGTAGTTAAACTTTCACACCCAGGAAGTACAGAAGGAGTCCTTTGCTTTTGAATGGGTAGATAAAACAATTCAAGCTCCAAGTTCAAGAAACAGACTCTCATTAGTCAAACTGCAGACGTCAATCTCATAGGCTAACAGAACTGCCCATGGTTTCTCTCCAACCACAGCATGGTGGCCTGAGATAATCCATTGCAAAAAATTGGGACAAACCATTACAAAAAGCATTATATTGCACATCAATATTTGAACCTCCTAACTGAGATGGGTGAAATAATGACCTGCAGATAGGATTGTTTCCACAGGTTCATTTTTCAATTTCCATAATATAAAGTGGAAATAATCACTTTGTTAAAATCCAGTTTATTAAGGTCATGTTTTACACCAGAATCCCCAGACATGTGCTTTTTATTAGCACAAAAGTGCAAAGTGAGAAAACAGACAATTCAAGGAACTGTAGGCTGCTGGGTATTTCTCTGTATATAGTACCACCTGTTTTCTTGGTTACACCCTTGGCTAGAGTGGGGCCCAGTGGATGACAGACTGCATGTACTCTTGGTTGTAGATCACAGCTGAACAAATTGCTCTGGAGTGTGAAAGGTCAGCGCAGTGTAAACAGAAATCAGCAGCGACCTATAGAGTCGTTGCAAGACATAATAAATATCGTCTTCATGCCCCCTCCCACCTTCTGCTGATTCAGGTCTTCTCCAGCGTCATGGGGCTTGACTCTGGAACAGTATTTCAAAGCCAGCAGATCATTGTATTTGGAGCAGATTTTCTAACTGTGCTTTAAACTTGGGGAAAATAGCTTTTAGCTCCTTCTGAAAATGTCATCATACACGTGGACCTTCATTGAGAAAGAGTGAAATACTTTTTAGAACACTCCATTAGCTTGGTGGCTCAGAGGGTAAAGCGTCTGCCTGCAGTGAGGGAGACCCGGGTTCATATCCCTGAATCGGGAAGATCCCCTGGCGAAGGAAATGGCAACCCACTCCAGTACTCTTGCCTGGAAAATTCCATGGACAGAGGAGCCTGGTAGGATATAGTCCATGGGTTCTCGAAGAGTCGGACATGACTGAGCGACTTCACTTTCACCATTAATTTTGCTATTCTGAAAGAATTTCTCCTAGGTTTAAGGGCTAAAAATAGGGTTCTTTTTTTCAATCCAGAATATAATTTTGTGGCAGAACCGTTAATTTTTTGTATCCTTAAAATCCCCCAGTGACCATTTAGACCTTCTGTCTGCCTTTATGAGGGCTATCCAGGCCAGTGCAACCTCTTGCCAAAGCAGCGATGGGCCCATACTCATCCTGTTCCTTTCCCTGGGACAATTGTGAATTTGTCAGGAGGGCCTATTCTAGTCGCTGCCCATGTTGGGCAAAAAACCCCTCTCAGATTCTGCTTTGCTGTCAGCTGGCTCATACTCACCTATGGAGGTGTTTTAAGACAATATTACTCACCTGGACCCTAGGTGACTGGATCTGGTGAGAGTGTGCTCCCTGTGTACTCCAGGGAGGAAAAGAAAGAACTTCAGGAGGCTATATCAACATCCAGGAGAATCCTTTCCAATTTCCATCTTGTGCAAGATTCACATAGACCTGTTTGTCCAATGGGCTAGCCTTGCAGAAAACCTAAAGCCACTCACAGAATAATATCTGACTCTGTGTTGCTCTGCAAAAGTGTAAAAGAGTGATAGGAGGGAAACTTTCCCACACTAAGCCAAACCAAACAGAAAGCTCAGTCTATAACTTAACCCAGATGGTCCTGTTTTCTTTAGATGGCAAACTACTTCCAGTGAATTCACTAGTTTTAGTGTTTCTTGTTTTCTATTTTTACGGTTAACGTTTGGCTTGCCAAGTTCTAGCCATCCAAGTAGAGGAGAGATGAGATGCTTAAGATTAAGCAGTTCAAAGTTAATGATATTTGGTTAAAATAAACAAATGGAATGAAACAGACTGCAGACTCACTGGTTCAAAAGTTAAAACTTGTTGATTCAGACTATGCTATGAGATGGTTGGTTTTATCTGAAAGGGAGGTGCTCATGAAAGATACATTTAATAACTGTGTCACCAAAGAAAAAAGAGGGATATTATGTTGAAGAAATGGTCCAGACCCACCTGTTGTGTGGCCCCATTTTAAGTCCCAGAAACATTTCCCAGTTAGATAAAACAACAAAAACAACAAGAAACTGAAATAGTGGGCTAGAATATGTTGGTCATTAACCTCTTTAACTTGGAGGCCTAGGATGACTCAGGGTAGGAAATCTGATGAGAAGAAAGAAAAGTTCAAAAGAATAAGAACCCAAAGAAATTTGACTTAGAGAATTATGTGCATGCATTTTTATTTTAGCATTTCTTCATCTTGTGTTGGATGCATTTAAAAATTAAAAGCAAGGGCTTATGACTGGCTAAAAATAACTTCAAGGCCTTTCATCAATCATTTTTACCTATCATCTCTTGGTTTCCAAACATACTCCTTTGCTTGGCAAATAAATATGTTCTTAGTCTATTTGAATACTATTTCTTTTGTGGTCTTTGTGTCCACAATGTATATGTGAACCTTTCCATGCTTAATCTCCTTTTTCTTCTTCATAGCACTGCTGAAGTCTGGCACCTGCCTAAAATTTTGCAAGGGCAAGATCCAGGTCTTTTGAAAGTTTGCATGGTTCCTACTCATGTGTCATGACGCATATGGGCATTCACTAAATGTTGAAGTGAAGTGAATAGCTTCCCAGTGCATTTATTGGCACATGTACTTTGGTAGGTCAAGATCCATCCTTTTTTGCAATGCTCAGTGTTTTTCTTTTTGAACGCATTCCCAACCAGGCCAGAGTTGTTGGATGTCTCTGAACATTGTTCACAGCTTCCTATACAAGGAAGCAGCATGACTGCATTGTTGTATTGTAGCTATGGCCCAGGTTTACAAATCACTTATATTGTATAAGTGGTTGTGCTTTTCTCTCTTGTTCTTTACTTTTTCTTCCTCCCTCCCTTCTTGCCTTCCTTTCTTCCTTCATCTCTCCCTCTTTCCTCCCCTCTCTTTTACTTGCCGTCTATCAAAGCTCTCTTGTGAAGCTCACTGATAAGAGGATCAACAGCCTTGAAGGGCTGTCTTTTTCAGCCTAGCCAAGCTAGACAAATGCAGCTCCAGAAGGCTGGCCTCATAGCTCCATTGAGGAAGGTGTCAGCAAGAACGAGCCGAATCAAGTCTGGCCCTGCTCTCTGCCTGGGGATGGCGCTGGCCTCACCAGTGGGAACACACGGAGTTTCTAGCTTCAGGCATTGAGTTCTCTCTAGAGCTCAATGGCTCACAACCCTTTTATGAGACAGCTGGATAACAATGTGCCTTTATGACTGGCTGACTCTTTTTTCCCTTTTCAAATCTTAAACTGTACTGTATAAAACATTCTGTCTCCTATCGTTCCATCAACGAGACCTGAATAGCCGAGCCAACAACACTCATTTATTCCCTTGGATTTTTTTTTTTTTTTTTAACAATAAAAGACTGAAAGGGAAAAGAAGGCCCAAGATGTAAGAAGTGGCTGGTAAAGGCCTCTGTGTGAGGTCCTTGGTGAGATAATCTCATTCTAAAGATCTGGGCGACTGGAATTTCCCTTCCTCCCATCCCCCTGCAGAAATCCCCTCCCCAACATCTTTCTAATACAAATCCTTAAGCATTAAGTCAGGCGGAAAATGAGTCTACTCTACATTTATCTTCCTGAATGACAGTCAACTCCCGCTTAATCTTTCAACATATATTTGTTCAGTGGATCAACAGATTGTGTAAGCAGCATGACGGTTGGGTTTAGAAATGTGTCTGCTCATGTTTGGTTTGTTCTGAACCATTGACCATTTTGTTTGTGAATCCATCATAAATTATATCTGTGAGTTACCCGGCACTAGGGACTGGGGACAGAGTAGAGTGCACATACAGGCTGAAAGACTTTTTTAGTCACTGTCATTTTCTGGCCTCGAGAATGCTGACTTATTTTGGAGTGCTTTTTAATCTTTCAAATTAGAAAACTTCAAAGTTAATTCCTTCCTCATTTTCCTAAGATGTCTCCTACATATTCTTCTGCAATCCTTTCCCCAGGAAAACAAAGTAGGCTCTGAAGATACCGAGGAAGTAATAAAGTAGTATAATGTATCAATAAGAAAGAATTTAAAATCTTGTAACTCTCCAATATCTTATATGAACATATTGGTTCAAATCACCACTTCTTAAAAAAGAGGAGATTTGGGTATTAGAATATTAAAGCGCTGATCAGTTAACTCATGACAAAACTGATTTGATTTTAAAAAAAATGAATTATTAGTTTGTTTCACTCAATTTTCAAGTTAACATTCAACCAGTCAACCAACTTTTACTGAGCATCTACCTCATTGACGGCAATGGAGAGAATACAAAAAGGGAAAGACAAATTTCCTGAACTCAATAACAAATCAAGTTGGAAGAGTGAAAGTGTTTTGAGAATTCCTGAGTATAAGTGAAGGGAAGAGAGAATTTGGATTATCATAGTATAGTTTGTGCATAAGAAGGAATAGGTTTTGAAGAAATTTTATTCATTTATTTGAAAACTGTTCAACAGTGTTTATTGAACACCTGGTATGTTTTGAGCACTAAGCATATAATGCAAAGTGAGATAGATTTATTTGATATCTTTATGATGCTTAAATTAGAAATAGGGAGAGTGGAAGTAGGGTGCAGATGAGGAAGGAAAGTTGATGTCAGCCATGATGTCCAGGGCATGCTCAACTCATGTCCAAGTCAGGCCAAGGTCAGGAACTGCAGGAAGACTTCACTAGCTGGTTCTCCTAAGTAGATTTGGGACATCACAGTAGAGATTTGTTAGATAAAAGGACATTTACTTGTTAGATATTTTAAATATCATATTCTTCCATTTCAAAACAGAAGTATAATCGTTACTTTGAAATTATCAAGGCAGAATTTTACAACATACTATTTAATAATATATTGATAGATAATATTTTTAATAGTATGTATTGTTTTTTAAAACCTACTGTTGATGTAGCATTCTAGCCATTTCATCACCTCTGTGCATATGTTGCCTTATTGACTCCCAGTAACAACTCTATCAGCTTGGGAAAGTGTTGTTGTCATCTTTAAAAAGATAAGAAAACTTCGAGTTCTCATGGACAAATACTGTATGATATCACTTTATATGTGGAATCTAAAAATAACAACAAACTAGTGAATATAATAAAAAAGAAGCAGCCCAGATATAAGGAATAAACTATTGNACCAAAGAATTGATGTTTTTGAACTGTGGTGTTGGAGAAGACTCTTGAGAGTCCCTTGGACTGCAACGAGATCCAACTAGTCAATCCTAAAGGAAATCAGTCCTGAATATTCGTTAGAAGGACTGATGCTAAAGCTGAAACTCCAATACTTTGGCCACCTGATGTGAAGAACTGACTCATTTGAAAAGACCCTGGTGCTGGGAAAGATTGAGGGCAGAAGGAGAAAGGGATGACAAAAGATGAGATGGTTGGATGGCATCACCGACTCGATGGACATGAGTTTGAGCAGGCCCCAGGAGGTGGTGATGGACAGGGAGACCTGGCATGCTGCAGTCCATGGGGTCGCAAAGAGTCAGGCAGGACTGAGTGACTGAAATGAACTGAAGTTGACCAGTGCAAAGCTGAATTTTCAACCCCTTCAGACAAGTGCTTTTCTGCAGTTTTCATTCAGCACAGCTGTCTGTGTGGACCCTGCATATAAGCTGTGTCACCAAAGAACTTTTTATTAGAATCCTAATTCTAATGAAAAGTGGGCAGGAAAGGGTGTGGAGAAAAGGGAACCCTCCTACACTGTTAGTAGGAATGTAAGTTTGTACAGCCACTAAGGAGAACAGTGTGAAGTTTCCTTGAAAACTACTATATGATTCAGCAATCCCACTCCTAGGTGTATATCCAGAAAAAAAAAAAAAACAAACGGGATTTGTAAAGCTACACACATCACAAAGTTCACTGCAACACTATGTACAACAGGCATGACATGAGAACAACCTACTTGCTCATCGACAGATGAGCGGATAAAGATGCGGTGCCCATATACAGCAGAATATTACTCAGCCATAAAAAAGAACGAAATAATGCCATCTGCAGCAACATGGGTGGGCCTGGGGATGATCATACTGAGTGAAGAAAGTCAGAAAGAGAAAGACAAGTATCATATGATATCGCTTTTATGTAGAATCTAAAAAAAACTACACGAATGAATATATTTACAAAAGAGAAACAGACTCACGGACATAGACCACAAATTTATGATTACCAAAGGGAAAGGTGGGGGAGGGATAAATTAGGAGTTTGGGATTAACATATACACACTACTATATATTTATAAAATAGATAATCATCAAGGACCTACTGTATAGAACAGGACGTCCTATGCGATATTCTATGATAACCTGTATGGGAAAAGAATCTGAAAAGGATAGATATATGGATATGTACAACTGTGAAACTTTGCTGTACCCCTGAAACTAACGCAACATTGTAAATCAACTATACTCCAATATAAAAATTGTTAAAAAGAGAGAGAAGCTTGGAGGTAAAAGAAATAATGTTGGCCTCGTCTCATTCTTTACACCAGTGGTTCTGCTTCTAGCTACATACTAGAATCACCTGGGGATTTTGAAGGCTTTGATACCAAGACTGCATGCCACAGAAATGAAGTAAGAACCTTTGAGAAGCAGGTTCAGGCACAACCATCTTGCTAAAGGCCCAGGAGATGCCATTTTCCAGCCCCAATTGAGAAATATCATTTTTTAACAGTTTACTTGGGCAATTCAGGCTTTCCTTGGAGAAGTTAAGTGAATACCAAGCCCTTGAGAGCTCTGTTTCTTCCCACGCTTAGTCTTCTCCAACTGCTCTGACAAGATACCTTAGACTGGTGCTCAGACAAGACAATTATTTCCTACAGTTCTGGAGACGGGAAAAGTGCAAGATCAAGGTGCCAGCCAACTCCACTCCTGGTGTAAGAACCTTCGCCCTGGTTTATCGATGGCTATTTTTTTAGCTGTGTCCTCATGTTAGGGGAGGGCTTCCCCGGTAGCTCAGAGGTAGAAAAACCACCTGCCAATGCTCTTGTTTGACCCCTGGGTCAAGAAGATCCCCTGGAGGAGGAAATGGCAACCCACTCCAATATTCTTGCCTGGAAAATCCCACAGACAGAGAAGCCTGGAGGGCTACAGTCCCCAGGGTCTCAAAGAGTCCAACATGACTTAGGTGCTGAGCACAGCGCAGCCTGTGAGCAGGGCAGGGAGGGCAGAGGAAGGCAAGCTCTTTTCTTAAAATGGACACTAATTCCTTCAGAAGGCCCCCACCCTCATGACCTCATCTAAGACTTACTACCTGCCAAAGGCCTCATCTCCAGTGTCATCACATTCAGGGTTAGGGCTTTAGTGTATGAATTTGTGGAAGAAGGGAGAGACATAACTCAGTCCATAGAACAACTCTTCTCTAAGATGTTCCAAAAAAGCATGATTTAGGGGTTGGGGCACAAGCAAAGGGGGCCTTTAGCTGGGGATGAGTGGGTATCTTCCAAGGAATGCTGGCTGGGTCCCATCACAGGGCTGGGTCCCATCACAGGGAGAAATCCTGGCGTCTGCTGCCCCAGGCTAGACTGTGGGCTCAGTCCAGGGCTGGAGACCTCCTAAATTGCTGCTATAGCCTTCCCCCAGGCCCTGCTGAGGCTACTCCCCAAGACTTACTTGAAAGATCACCTCCAGCCAAGTGATAATCTACCCACTAGCAGATAGCATGCATGAATGTCTTGGGAGTGTCTGCCATCTGCCTGTCCACGCCCCTGCACTGTCTTTCATCAGCAAAGGCAACTTTACAGAGCCCCCTCCGTGTGGAGTCCACGTCAGGCATGAGCGAAGGCCCTCCTCTCCCGTGTTCCCTGCATCTCACACCATCTCCGCTCCAGGCTTTCAGCTCCCTGGTTGAACCCCCATCACGACCCATCAAGCCAGAAAGCTTCAGGCTTTCTTTTCCCCTCTCTCAGTTGTCTTCAAGCTTTCTGATCACTTCTTTTCTGAAGGCATTCTCAAAACTGACTCAGGAGAACAGACTTCTGGTTGCCAAGGGAGTTGGGGGATGGGGAAGAGAAGGAATGGGAATTTGGGATTAGCAGAGGCAAACTATTATATATAGGATGGATAAACAACAAGGTCCTACTGTATAGCACAGGGAACTATATGTAATAACCTGTAATAAACCAAAATGGAAAAGAACACGAAAACAAATGTATATATGTATAGCTGAATCACCTTGTTGTATAGAAAAAATTAATACAACACTGTAAATCAACTATACTTCAGTTGAAAAAAAAAAAAAAACCATGCAGGGGACTTCCCAGCTGGTTCTACGGCTAAGACTCTGAGCCCAAGGCAGGCAGACCAGATTTGATCCCTGGTCAGGGAGCTAGATCCCACGTGCCACAATTAAATGATTCTGCACGAAGCAACGAAGATCGAAGAACTCAAGTGCCACAACTAAGACCCGGAGCAGCCAAATAAATAAAAATATTTTTAAAAAGAAAACTATGGCATATTTTACAAAGTCAGTACACCTGAAAATAATATATTGTAAATCAACTACACTTCAATTTAAAAAAATCAAATTGGTAGAACAGCTGAAAATGATGTAATATTTGCATACAGTAAGTATTGATATCTCAAAACAGTTTCATCACCCTAAAATTATCCCTAAAGCATATCAATACCATAATAATTTAATTTGATTTCCATCCATTAAAAAGAAGCCACGAACAACAGAATGGCAGTTTTACTTCACCCACTGTGGTTCTTTAATTCGCATTCTGCTCCCCCAACAATATTTTATCCTAAGGTATTATAAGTCTGTGCCTTAGAGTCTTTTATTGATCACTCTTTTGCCTCCTTGGAAATAATATGTTTAAAAATTGAAATTAATTTTTTTTTAACTTTCCTGTGACCAGGACTTCCCTTGGAGATCCAATGGTTAAGACTCCAACTTTCCACTGCAGAGGGTATGGGTTCAATCCCTGGGCTGGAAACTAAGATCCGGAAAGCCATGTAGGCCATAAGGAAATATATGTGTATAAACATAATTTATTTTTCAAAACGTTTCCTGTGACCAAAAGTGTTCATATTAAAAGTTTTAAAACTTTTGTTCTGGATCAATTAAAGGGGAATAATGGTTACCAATATCTCAAATTGCATTTTGGGGTGGTGCTATGAAAATATTTATAACTTGGGACAATGAACCATAATAAAAATTGCTCAGAATGGGGAGAAGTGTGACTTTCCTTTGAAAAGGGAGAGAACAGTTATTATGCAGGGTCAGTAGGGAAAAAAAAAACAAAACATCTGGAAAGAAATGTGCAAAGGGAAGTTGAAGAGCTGTACAGATTCCCTTAAACTCTCTTCGCAGCTCCCAAGGGGTACCTGCACCCTGGTTTGAAGCCTGCTGTTCTCAATCATGCCTGTCTTTTCCACAAGGCTCCCCATCCCAGGCAGGAGCCTGCTATGAGAGGCAGAAGAAGGCTTTCTACACTTTGTAAGGGACCATATGATCTCACTCTCCAGGCCAGGCCCTGGATCTTGGGCCTATAGAGTATTTTTATACATTGGTTTAATATCCTCCAAACACACACACATAGAGTTACACCTGCACATGCATATTTCAAAAGAACACACACAAAAAAAAGTCATTCCAGAGGGAATGAGTATGGTCAGCAGGTCAAGGATTTTAATTATAGAAATTTATGTTGCAGTTTGAGTAGTTTCCATATATATGCACGCCTTTTTCAGGGATAAATTAAAAGAAAAGCAAGCTTATAGGCACATCATGCAAAGCAACATGAGCTTCCTTTTCTGTTTTGTTTTCATACTAATACAATACACTCGGTATGAGAGTTAACGTCATGTGTCAACTTGACCCGACCACAGGGGCTTCCAAGGTGGTGCTCGTGGTAAAGAACTTGCCTGCCAATGCAGGAGACACAAGAGGCTCGGGTTCAATCCTTGGATTGGGAAGACCCCCTGGAGGAGGGCACAGCAACACACTCCAGTGTTCTTGCCTGGAGAACCCCCAAGGAGAGAGGAGCCTGGCGGGCTTCAGCCCATGGGGTCACAAAAAGTCGGACACAACTGAAGCGACTTAGCAGAGTCCAGACATGGTGTACCCAGATATTTCGTCAAACAGCATTCCAGCTACTGTTCCTGTTAGGGTGTTTTAAGATGAAATTAACATTTACATTGGTAGGCTGAATAAAGCAGATGGGCCTCCATAGTGTGGGTAGGCTTCGTCCAATCCTGTAAAGGCCTGGGTAGGACACAAGACTGACTCTCCTCCAGGAAGAGAGAATTCTCCTGCCTGCCAGCCTTCAAACTGAGACATGAGCTTTGCCTGGTTCTATGCTGGCCTTTGAACCTGCACGGGGACGTCAGCTCTGCTGATTTGGGCACACCAACCTTCATACTCAGGTGAGTCAATTTTTTATTTTTTACATAAAGATACACACACACACACACATATATATATATGTATATATATTCCATTGGTTCTGTTTCTTGAAAAAATCCTGACTAAAACACAGTTAGGTTCTAGTTTTTTTGGTTTGTTTTTGTTTTGTTTTGTTTTTGCTTCACTGTGCAGTTTGTGGGATCTTAGGTCCTCGACCAGGGATCAAATCCATGCCTCCTGCAGCGGAAGCACAAAGTCCTAACCACTGGACCACCAGAGAAGTGCCCAGATACTTTTTCTTTACATTTAAAAGAAAAAAAAATTGGGCTTCCCCAGTAGCTCAGTGGTAAAGAATCCGAACTGCCAAAGCAGGAGACACAGGTTCGATTCTCGGTCCAGGAAGATCCCACATGCCTCAGAGCACCTAAGCCCATGTGCCACACTACAGCCAGGGCTCGAGAGCCTGGGAGCTGCAACTACTGAAGCCCACGTGTCCTAGAGTCCAGGCTCTCCTACAAGAGAAGCCCCCACAATCAGAAGCCCCTGCACCCCAACTACAGAAAAGCCCGTGCGGGGACAAAGCCCCAGCATAGCCCAAAATAAATAATTAAAAATATCTCCTGTGCTTTCTTTCTTTCTTCTTCAACTTTGAGCTGAAATTTATATACAATAAAAATTTCAGTGCACAGTTAGATGAGTTTGGGCACCAGTATCCAGATGTGTAGCCCCTACCATCAATAAAACATTCTTCTTACACGCATATGTTTAAAAAAAAATCACGCCTGGCTATGTGTCAATTTTGACTCATTTTGGTGATGAGTGATACAAAAGTCACAGTGACTTAAGTAACAGAGGAAGAAGTCAACTGATACTGGAGACAGTCACGGTGCTTACCCTGGAAGGTCGATGCTTCAAACAAAAAAGCTAACTGTTCAGCCTACCTGCTTCTAAAGCTCATTTTTAGGAGCTTGGATTTTAACTGGTTTAAGAATAATCAGTTTCACTAAACTCTAGAGAAGATGCCCTGCGTTGATTGTCCAGCACAGTTACTGTGGGAGAGTGAGCACAGCTACTCTTCTTAAGATTTATGCATTTATTTATTTTTGGCTGCGTGGGGTCTTCGTAGATTTGCTCAGGTTTCACCAGTTGCAGGGAGCAGGGCCTACTCTCTAGTTGTGCTGCTCGGGATTCTCATGGCAGGGGCTTCTCTTGATTCAGAGCTTAGGCTCGATGGTTGTAGTACATGGGTTTAGTTGTTCCTTGACATGTGGGATCTTCCTGGACCAGGGATCAAACCCACATCTCCTGTATTGGCAGGCAGATTCTTTACCACTGATCCACCAAGGAAGCTCAAGCACAGCAGTTTTAAGGACCTTTGAATTTGCAATGTCCCACTTACCAGTCTCGCAGCTCAGTTGGTAAAGAATCTGTCTGCAATGTAGGCAGACCTTGGTTGGATTCCTGGGTTGGGGAGATCCCCTGGAGAAGGAAATGGCAACCCACTCCAGTATTCTTGCCTGGAGAATTCCCTGGACAGAGGGGCCTGGCAGGTTACATACAGCCCATGGGATCACAAGAGTCGGACACGACTTAGCAACTAAACCACCATAAGAAATTTTCAAGTGTACCCACATTTGCATTATTTGTTTTGTTGTAGAAAATTCTGACATTATTTTTGTAATTTAAATGATTCGATTATTATTCATTGAATTTGCTGTGGGCTGCAGCTTCTTGGCAGTTACCACACGTCACTTTGCATTCTTGCAAAGTGAGATAATCTACCCGACAAACTGCTTTCCATATATAGAGGCATTTTTACGAAGACCAGCTTTCACAATTAATAATGCTGCTATAAAATTCTGTTTTATAGTCATATTCATTCCTATTTTATGTTTTTTCTCTTTCTTTCGTAGTTTGAAGTCAGTACACTTGC
>SJYV01047868.1:10462-23849 GCA_006410875.1 Neotragus pygmaeus | reverse complement strand
AGCATGTCTTTTCTTATATAAGATTTTGGGTATTTCAACAATGAGGTTCAGATCAGAACCAGAAATCCACTGGAAAAAAAACAATAGAAGCTCTTTGGCATGCAAACAACATTTGCACACCCTGGAATACACAGTTATGCTGAGCATCAAAGAACCTATAAATAGACCTGATAAACAGCTCTGGCTCAGGGCAATGTGCAAAAGATTCAAAGTGCCTTGTTTCACTGGTGAAGCTTATGAAAGGCCAGGCTTCTCAAACAGGAGCTGATTGTTGAGGACCAACAGAACAGAGAACAAGAAAACATAGTTTGAGTAGTTCCACAGCTCCATCAGAAAGTGTGTCCACTCTAAGGGCTCTGGGAAAGCATTCAAACTGACCAAAAGGTATTGGACAGGAACTTTCCATGACTTCCACCAACAGCAGCCTTTGTGTGCTTGTTTCTATTTATTTTTTAATTTTCTGTTGCCTTGCCTTCTACAAATGTAAGAATTCATCCACAGGTAACTTAACTTCTGTTTATTTTTTTTTTNAATTAAATATGGATTGAGTGAATAGGAATAGGAAATGGATTGTGCAATAAAAACCACTATTGCGGGGATTTTGGAATTTTCTTTAAGTTAGAGTTTTTAATACTATTGAAATGGTTATTTAAAATGGAAAATTGCATTTGTTTTTTCCCCTCTGAATCATCACCCGAATGTAGATTCCCAGTGATGCCCCGTGGAAGGCACCCCTTGCAGAACAGTGGGACCTGATGACAATGAAGGAGTTGCTGGACAAGATCTGCTGGACAGAGTAAGACTCGCCATCAGGCACAGGCATTGACTGTGACCCGCTTTCAGATGTATTTAGCAATTCCATTCAGCAGCTCTGAGATAAAGAGCTGTTTTATGTCTGAAACCACAGTTGGTCAAGTGGAGGCTGAAAAATATTGGGATCATGTCTTAAAGGTGTCTATACATCAAACCTACTTCTTTGAAATAGTTTTGCATCACAAAGGTGATATTGGCCCATAAAGTCCTCAGGACAGTCTAGAACATGCCATCTCTTTTATTTAGAACAGCTTAAAGGGAGACTTCTCTGGTGGTCTGGTAGTTAGGACTCTGCGCTTCCAGTGCAGGGGGCATGGTTTTAATCCTTGGTGGGGGAGGCTAAGATCCTACATGGCATGGCCAAAATAAATAAATAATTAATTAAAAATAAATATGTGTTTTTTTAAAAAGGAACAGCTTAAAGATCTCATTTATCAAGCTGTTGAAGTAAAGATAGTTTTGTACTCCTTGCTAAAGGTCAGGTATGGAGATAGTGTATCAGGATATACATTTCAAACACATATGGGGGGTGCAACTCTTTAAGGCTTTGAAGAGGAACTTCTAGAGAAGTTCTGTGGATCATTCACAAGTATCCAGGAAACATGGATGACTGGACTGACTACTCCCCATTAAGGAGAAACATGTAGCATTGAAAGAAAGTATGCATGAGTCAAGTATTAAATTGCAGTTGCAGAGTTGTGGAAGCTGTATAGACAGACATGATGGAGAGGCCTCACTGATCTTGGACAGCAGGGAAAAGGGAAAGGATTAAATCTCAAGCATGTGGTGAATTTGTGGTAAACAAAGTAAGAAAATGGAATTGCAATGAGGGTATTTGCCCATGCTAAACAGCATTAGTTGGGAATATAACTCTGTGGTTGATATCTTCATTCTCTAGGCATTGGGGAGGGAAGTTGGAGCTCTGGCAACTAAAAGTAAAAAAGATTTTAGGGATATCTGAATCTGAGATACGGAAATAATCAAAAGACATAAAATGTACATACGTTTTCATATGTAAATTCAACTTTAAAAAATTTAGCTTAAAGAAGGAGAGAAAAAAGGAGAGAGAAAGGGAGATTCAAAGCATTATTATTATTATTTTGGCCACGTGGCTTGCAGGACCTTAGTTCCCTGAACAGGAATCAAACCCAGGCCCTTGACAGTGAAAGCAGAGTCCTCACCACTGGATCACCAGGAAATTTCCTCAAAGCATTATTTTTAAAAGGAAAATCAAAAGGTCCCCAAATTGAAGATTGGTTAAATTAATTATGCTTTGTCTGAAAATTGGAATACCCTAAAATCTTTAAAATTTTGTTGTAGAAGAATATTTAATGGCTTGAAAAAATTGTATTATTAAACAAATAGAAAAGCAGGCTATAATCAAGTATGTACAATGTGATCTCATTTCTAAAAAGAAAATAGTATATGCACTGCAAGCAATGGACATCCATCAGAACTTTTTTTTTTAAGATATATTACAGTGCAAACATTTATCCGAGTAATTAAAATTCTTCATCAAACACCATATTTCATGGTTGCAGACTATTCCATGAAAAGTGAATATTATAATGTGTTTATCTATTATCATTAGACATTTTAGTTACTTCCAGTTTTTAATCATTGCCATTATTATTATATAATAGTTTGTGATGGGCATGTACTACTCTTATGTTTTCAGCCTTTGAAAACAACCAATTCTGAAAGAGTAAAACCCTTTTATTGTCATGAAATCATGCCTATTATTAATTACATCATTTTAACAAATGTGATTTACCACAGTTTTTGAGAATGTAGCTTGTGATACAATGGGTTTTTTTGGTAATAAAATTGCAGTATTCAGTTTTAAATTTTATCATGAGATTTTCAAAATATAATGAGTATTTATTACCTGCATTTATTTTATAACTCCCATTATAAAAAGCTTTTAATAAATTCATGAGTTCTTCTCTCTCCAGAGAGCTTTAAAGCTCACTGAAGATAAGACTAATTATATTTCTTTGGTCTCATAGAGATCTGAGTTTTTGTCATAGTCCTTGGCCTTGTCCTCCCATTAGTGAATATTTCAGATTGTTGGCTGATGAAATACTGCTTTCTGAGATGTCAGGACTATATGAATACAAACTAATTTTTAAATTTTTCCCAAGCAAGATAACTATGATATCATTTCCTAGTTTCAAAGGAAGTAATCCTTGGGACTTCTCTGGTGGTCCAGTGGCTAAGCCTCTGCTCTCCCAATGCAGCGGGCCCAGGTTTGATACCTGGTCAGGGAACTAGATCCCACATGCTGCAACTAAGACCCAATGTAGCCAAATAAATATTTAAAAAATAAATAAAATAAAGGGAAGGGAACAACAGAGAGTGAGATGGTTGGATGGCATCACCAACTCAATGGAGATGAGTTTGGGTAAACTCCAGGAGTTGGTGATGGACAGGGAGGCCTGAAGTCAAGTGTGCTGCAGTCCACGGGGTCGCAAATAGTCAGACATGACTGAGTGACTGAACTGAACTGAACCGAACCAAATCCCCACCATATCCAACCTGCTGTGATTCAAACTAAAGTACAGTCATACATTCAAAGATTAATGTTGATTATTCTGTCTGTTATTATCATTTTATAATATGCTTTAAGAAACACATTGAATTTATGATATAGTCACAATTATGTAAATATACTTTTTAAAATCTATAACTAGAAAAAAATGCACCAAAATGAGTCTAAGGATTATCTTTGGGGGAAGCAGAAATGTGGAAGATACTCATTCTCTCATCTTTTTATTTTTATGAATTTTCCAAATTTTATATAATATATTTATTTTTTCCATGTAGAAAATATAGTAACGTTTACCTTTTAAAAAGTCAACAGGGCAAGGAACACAAAAATATTATTGCACTAGCTTCCTTGACCTTCCATCCCTCAGATATTTTTCTCCTAATTCTTTTCCCACTAAAGCTCCCAGGGTAAATCAAATAAAGCATTAGATATGGCCTAACCCTCCAGAGAGAATGACTTATAGATCTCCCTTGATTTCAAACCAGTTATTTCTTTCTCACCAAAGTGGCAATAGTAACAATCACAGCACTATTTTTGTGTTTGATGTTGGTTATTTAGCTGACTCCCTTTACCTTATATTGTCCGAATTCACCTATGAATTAAAGAACAAAGGAAACAAGACTTCAGGAAACAGTAAAGGTTATTTTTACTTTGAAGTAATATTTTAAACCATCCTTTGGATATTTGCTTTAGATAGATGGCAAAAATTGCCTCTGCAAAGAAAGCATGAGTCAGCAATTTCTGTCCCTTCCATTATCATGAGGAATCTTGCAAAACTAACTTTAAGTCACTTCAACATATATAGTACACTATTTTCAGGCTTAATGACAGGGACTATCACAAAAGTGCTACCAGGTGGTTATGGTTGCAAACGTTGTCACAAGTAACAGTGTGTGTTATGTGATTCTACAAACTTCCAGAGCTAAAGTACACTAGGGTAGAGAGGTGTCCCTTGGTCAGGGGATTAGTCCCTTTGAGGTCAGCTGATTAATTATAAAGCATTTTGAGGTATTAAAAGCATGGGGTTTGAATCATGTATGATGTGGTTTACAGTGATACCATTTAATGAGCTCCCTGAGACTTAGTTTTGGGGCTTGTGAACTGGGGAAAAATAATAACTGTCATTTTTATAACAAATCAGTAAGACAGTGGGTTTAAAAAACCATGGAGTATGAAAAAGTTCAATAAGTGGAAGACAGTATTATTTATCCCACGCATTGTCAGCATTGCTGCTGCTAAGTCGCTTCAGTCGTGTCCGACTCTGTGTGACCCCATAGACGGTAGCCCACCAGGCTCCCCCGTCCCTGGGATTCTCCAGGCAAGAACACTGGAGTGGATTGCCATTTCCTTCTCCAATGCATGAAAGTGAAAAGTGAAAGTGAAGTTGCTCAGTTGTCTCTGACTCTTAGCAACCCCATGGACTGCAGCCTACCAGGCTCCTCTGTCCATGGGATTTTCCAGGCAAGAGTACCGGAGTGGGGTGCCATTGCCTTCTCCGATTGTCAGCATTACCAGGTAGCAATTTCTGCCTCAGATGTAAAACAACATGCAAACTTTATGTCAAAGTCAAAAGTGGGGTTGGTCCTAATTAAAGATATCCCAGAGTACACATTACTCCTGGTGAATTTTAGGATCTGTTAGATGTCACTGAGTTGTTGGAATTGCATCAAATCTTTCACCTTCTGGTGTGGCTACAGGTAGGACATAACTTCTCATCATTTACCTGCCAACCTCAAGCAAAAGTTCATCTCTTTTTTTGCCTCCTCCATTCTTTGGGCTGGTCTTCCATTAGGTGGTAAAATAACTGAATAGCTAACTGTCACTAATTTTGTACTTGGTACATCACTTAGCATATCCTTTGAGCATTATCAGTTCAGTTCAGTCACTCAGTCGTGTCTGACTCTTTTCGACCCCATGGACTGCAGCACGCCAGTCTTACCTGTCCATTACCAACTCCCAGAGCTTGCTCAACCTCATGTCCATTGAGTCGGTGATGCCGTCCAACCATCTCATCCTCTGTTGTCCCCTTCTCCTCCTGCCTTCAGTCTTTCCCAGCAGCAGGGTCTTTTCCAGTGAAGTCAGTTCTTTGCATCAAGTGGCCAAAGTATTGGAATTTCAGCTTCAACTTCAGTCCTTCCAGTGAATATTCAGGACTGATTTCCTTTAGGGTTGACTGGTTTGATCTCCTTGCTTATAGATCATTTAAAAATAATGTTTAGGGAGTTCCCCCTAGTGGGAGTAGTTAAGGATTCCAGGCTGTGGCACAGATTCAACCCCTGGTTGGGAAACTGAGATCCCACAAGTTGTTTCATTGTTTAGTTGCTCAGATGTGTCCAACTCTTTGCGACCCCGTGGACTGTAGCCTGCCAGGCTCCAGCCTGCCCATGGGATTTTCCAGGCAAGAATACTGGAGTGGGTTGCCATTTCCTTCCCCATGGGATCCTCCCAACCCAGGGATCAAACCTGGGTCTCCTGCATCTGCTGCAATGGCAGGTAGATTCTTTACTCCTGAGACATGAGTGAAGCTCTGCAAGTTGTGTGGCATGCCCAAATTAATAAATAAAATGAAAGCAATGTTGAATTGATATTTCTCATCAGCGTGTGTTCATTCAGTCATATAACAAGTAATCTATTAAGTGCTTACTATGTGCCAGACTATTTTATTAAAGAGGACACTATGGTGAACAAAAAAGTTAAGATTCCCTTCTCACTGATGATATTCTAGTGTGGGAGACAGAAACTAAAAATAATAAACCAATAATTAAGATAAGACAGTGAAAAGAGTTTAAGTGATACTGTGGTAAAATGATAGAGAATGCCAGTGTGCTGGGAATATAGAAACTGGTGCTCACTTTCATGAACATGTAAGAGTTCATTTGGGGCTTCGCTGGTGGTCCATGGGCCTGGTTGCTCTGTGGCATGCGGGATCCTCCTCGACTAGGGATTGAACCCGTATCCCACATGCCATAGAGCAACTAGGCCCATGTGCCACAGCTGCTGAGCCCACACAGCCCACGAGCCCGTTGCTCCACAACAAGAGAACCACCACAGTGAGAAACCTGCACACTGCAGCTAGAGAGTAGTCTTCACTCGCTGCAACTAGAGAGAAACCCGCACAACGGTGGAGATCTAGCACAGCCAAAAGTAACTACAGAATTAACTAACTAAACAAACGTTTAAAAATTTAGTTTAAAAAAAGAGTTCATCTTTCTGAGGAGATATTAGAATAAGTAGAGAAGGTACGGGATGAAATAGAAAACATAGGAATGGGTTAGACCACTTAGGACTTTGAAGGCTATGGTAAAAGATCCAAACCTTATTTTGGTTTTGAAAGGATGCCACTGGAAAGTTTCAAGAAGAGGGATGACGTGACTTGATTTACACTTGAAAAAGAGCATCACAGAGGCAAAGGCAATAAAAAGATTTTGGCTTCAAGCATGGTAAATAGATATTAGGTGTGGACAAGTGGAACCTTGTCCAGGAACCAGTCTGGAGGAAATAATTGCAATAACCTTGGCAAGAGAGGTTGCCAAATTGGTAGTGAAGATGGAGTGATGTGGTGAGAAACAGTAGGACTTCCCAATGGATTGGATGGGAGGGAGAATGAGGGAAAAAGAAATTAAAGTTGATTTCTCTAGTGTTGGCCTTAGCAAGTGGATGAATGGTGATGCCTTTTACTGAGATGGGGATGACTGGAAGAGTAGCAAGTGTGTGGAGAGTCATGCCCGACTCTTTGTGACCCCATGGATTGTAGCCCACTAGGTTCCTCTGTCCATCGGATTCTCCAGACAAGAATACTGGAGTGGGTAGCTATTTCCTTCTCCAGGGGAATCTTCGTGACCGAGGGATTGAACCTGGGTCTCCTGCATTGCAGGCAGATTCTTTACTACCTGAGCCACCAGAGAAGCCTGATTTTGAGTTAGGTCTTTTGATGAAGGGGTAAATATATCTCTTATTCCCCAAATCTCTGATGTCATGTTTTATAATATTAAATTCTAGTGATTATGAATTTATGCAGCTTGCCAAATTGCATTCCACTTAGCCAAGTAAGTTTACTGTTTGCATAATTTCCAGACAATGAAGAAGATGCTCCCCTGAATTTGTCAATGTTGCTCTTATTTCTTCCTGAGCAGATCTTCGAAGCAGCTTGCTATTGTCTTTGTGAACCTTTGCGTCGCCGCAGAGATCCATGAGGTCTCTGCTCTCTGGTTCCTATGGTATGTGAAGCAGTGTGGGGGCACGACCAGGATCTTCTCAACATCCAATGGAGGGCAGGTACCTGTTCATACCCGGACCATTCCAATAAAAAACCACCACTGCCTAATTGAAAGATTGCCATCATCCATCCTTCAGTCATGAACAGACAGAGCTGGAGGCACGCTTGTGGCTTTTGGAGTTTAAGCGTAGCAGCTCAAAGTGACTTTTGAAAGAGGGAGTCTGTTGTTAGGTACCAAATGTGACAACCCAGTGGCCAATAGCATTTTAAAATTGGGCTTTCTAACATACTTTTGCAATCTTCCGTTTGGATATACATCCGATGATTAATATGTTTGCAAGAGACCATCCAATGAACTGGGTACTTCTTAGAAAGCTCAACAGAGAAAATCAGAAATATATTTTCAATTAAAAACACACACACCACATGGAATTCATTCATTGCTTTTTTTCCTGAACCCCAGCCTTGTATAAGGAGCTGTACTGGGCACTATAGGAAATGGATTAGAGTTCTTAGATAATCTGCTTGACAGCCATTTTCCTTTTCTCTCCTTACTCTTCCTCCCCCTTCCTTCCTCTCATCTCCCTTCTCCTTTTTCCACTCCATTCTCTTTCTCCTTCACCTTCTTCTTCTGAGAACTATTTGAAATAGTCTTTTTAAAATTTAGCTGAACTGAACATGTGGGAGGAAGTGGTCAGTTCAACTGTGTGTACAATCATGCAGAACATTTTGAAGTATATTCCTGGACTTGGGACAAGAGGGTGCAGGGAGGTGAAATGACCTCAGTGACCACAGAAACAGCAGGTACCTGACCCAGGGTGAGACAGACAGACTGTAACAGGGAGTAAGCTGGCCTGGGGACAGGTAGGCCAGCAAGGTTCTGAGACTGAGTGACAAGGAAAAGGGAAACAGGCCTATGTGGGCTCAGGCAAGTGGTTGACCCAGCAACCCAATCAAAGGATGCAGGTACGCACAGAGCGGGGGCAGTGGCCAGGCAGGTGGGACTTGGGAGTCAGGCTGAGGATGTCCACCTGAGTTTGGAGCCTAGGAGCCCATCAGAACATAGCATGAAATGTGACTGTTAGAAAACCTGTGATTTTGTTGAAAGGGGCTTCCCAGATGGCACTTGTAAAGAATCTGCCTGCAATGCAGGAGACCCAAGTTGGATTCCTGGGTTGGGAAGATCCCCTGGAGGAGGGAATGGCTCCCACTCCAGTATTCTTGCCTAGAGAATCCCATGGACAGAGGAGCCTGGCGGGCTGCAGGCCATGGGGTCTCAAGGAGTAGGACACGACTGAAGCTACTGAGGACAGATGCATCCATCATTAGTTAGAAAACAAAGATGAAAAAAACAGCCACTAGAGCAACATGAAGCTGAATACCTCACACAGTAAAGATGTGTGAGGAAAACTAGCAATTTAGCAATTTATATCTATTTTTATATTTCCTATTCATTCCTTGCATCCTTTTTTTTCTTTCCAGGAGAGAAAATTTGTGGGTGGATCTGGTCAAGTGAGTGAGCGGATAATGGAACTCCTGGGGGATCGAGTGAAGCTGGAGAGGCCTGTGATCCACATTGACCAGACAGGAGAAAATGTCCTTGTGGAGACCCTAAACCATGAATTGTACGAGGTAACCAAGAGCCTTAAACCAGATGGAGGAGACCAGAGTACCATAGGTAACCAGAGCGTAAATAAAGCCAAGAACATTCCAGACTTCACAGACAATGCCTTTGCCCAAAGTGAAAAAGCTACCTCTATCTGAAAGAAGGACAATGGAACCATAATAGTTGGGGGAAGATTTATAAAATATATATTATCAATCCTTTGTATTGGGCTGTTGCAGAATTAGAAAACCAAAGGAAGCATTGATTTGATACATATTAAGTGCTTCCTATGTGCCTGGCATTCTTCTAGGAGCTGGAAACATAGCAGTGAACAAAACAGATAAAATTGCTTGCTTTCATGTGACTTACGTTCTAGTGAAGGAGAAAAGCTGTAATCAAATATATAGTTAAAACATAGGCAATGCCAGATAGTGATGAGTACTGTGGAAAAAACCAAGCAGGGAAGGGACAGGGGGGTGATGCCAGAGGTGGGGTGGGCCATTGGTCATGCAATTTGAAATAAGGTCATCAAGGAAGGTCTCACTCAGAAGGTGATGTTTGAGGGCAGAACCCAAAGAGATGACAGGTTGAGCCAGGTGGCTCTCTGGGGAATAATTTTTCAGATAGACTGAACATCAGTGCAAAGGCTCTGAGGTAGGAGCAAGCCTGGCATAATGAAGTAATAGCAAGGTAGTAAAAATGGTGATATTAAGAGGATTGTGGGGAAGAGTAACAGAAGATGAGATAAGAGATGTGACGGGTTCCTCTCATGTATGGCCTTGAAAGTGACTGTGAGGAACTTGGCTTTGACTCCAAGTGTGATGGGAAGTTATTGGAGGTTTTGAACTAAGGAACAATCAGAGCTCATTTTGATTTTAACAGGGCCTTTCTAGTTTCTCTGTTAAAAAGAGATTAAGTGGCGGACAAAGGTAAAATGAGGGAGAAACATTAAAAAAAAAAAAAAGAGCAAAACCAACCCACCAGCAATGTTTAACCAAACCATTTTTTTTTCCAGGCTAAGTACGTGATTAGCGCTGTTCCTCCTGTTCTGGGCATGAAGATTCACTTCAATCCCCCTCTGCCAATGATGAGAAATCAACTGATCACTCGTGTGCCTTTGGGTTCAGTCATCAAGAGTATAGTTTATTACAAAGAGCCCTTCTGGAGAAATATGGGTGAGTACTTTTCTTTGATAGAAGGTCCAAGAAACTTGGTGCAAAGTTACACATTTGTGTATAACTGTTTTTGTTAGCATGCGGGCATAAATCATTCATCCAGGTTCTAAGGTCAGTTCCATCAAGTAAAGTACATTGGCACAAACTCATGGAATTAACTTTCCTTAGAATATGATTAACTCTTTTTATGATTCAATATGGGCTTCCCAGGTGGTGCTGGTGGTAAAGAACGCGCCTGCCAATGTAAGAGACCCTGATTCGATCCCTGGGTTGGAAAGATTCCCTGGAGGAGGAAATGGCAACCCACTCCAGTATTCTTGCCTGGAGAATCCCCATAGACAGAGGAGTCTGGTGGGCCACAGTCCATGAGGTTTCAAAGAGTCGTACATGACTGAGGCAACTTAGCACAGCACATTATAATTCAATATAATGTTTACTTAATCCTTTCACAAAATTTTGTGAAAATAGATTAACACTTTCTGATACAATTTTTTAAAAGTATGAGTTTATAGAGCCATTCACAAAGATGGGGATTCTGAAAATTTCCAGGCAATTTCTCCCTTGTGTCAGGATTCTACTGTGTAAAATAGATATTCAATAAGTGTGTTGCTCTGCTGGATAGAACATTACAGAGATGTCCACTAAAATACTAGATTCTGCAACGATGAAAATGTTCCAGAGTGATTCTCTCCAGTACAGCATCCACTGGTCACTTGTGTTGAGAATTGAATACTTGAAATGTAGCTAATGAGACTGAGGACCTGAATTTTTCAATTTTGTTTCATTTTAATTGCTTTACAGTCAAATGTAAGAAGCCACACATGGCTACTTCATTTTAATTGCTTTAAATTTAAAAATATTATGCAGCCATTAAAAAGAGAGAAATAATGCCATTTGCAGCAGCGTGGATGGACCTAGAGATTATCACACTGAGTGAAGTAAGCCAGACAAAGACAAATGCCATATGAGATGACTTATATGTGGAATCTAAAAAGAAAAAATACAAATGAATTTATTTACAAAACAGAAACAGACTCACAGAGAACGAATTTATGATTACCCTGTGGGAAAGGTTGTGGGGAAGGATGGTTAGGGAGTTTGGGATTGACATGTACATACTGCTCTGTTTAAAATGGATAACCAACAAGGTCTTAAATGTATAGCACAGGGAACTCGGTTCAATATTCTATAATAACCTAAATGGGAANAGGATAGTCTGGATGGCCAGGCAGAATGGCGGAAGGAAAAAAGATGAAGAAAACAGTCTCAGATCCCGCAAGACAGGTAAACTGCAATCTGTGCTGTCGGGAATACCTGTGAACAGCAACATGGTAGCTAAACACTGACCTGTCACCTCGTTGTCTTAAACCTCACACATCTGAAAATACCAGGTTTTGAAAGCGGATGTGCGAAAGAGAAGCTTCTTGCACTTTCTGGGATTTCCCAGTTAAGTCCATGGCATGCCTACATTTCAGACTCATGGCTGTGAGGCACATTCATCTCCCTGAGGTTAAGAGCTTGATTTGTATCAGTGCTTCCTGAGCTATTTGCATGGGACTTGAGCCTGAGGTTGGAGTAGGGGAGACTCAGCATAGGCTTCTGATGGTTGAAGAAGGAATGGCTCTCAGTTACACAGCATCCCATCATATTAGTGTGCCATCATTTATCGAGCCAGTTNTGTATCAGTGCTTCCTGAGCTATTTGCATGGGACTTGAGCCTGAGGTTGGAGTAGGGGAGACTCAGCATAGGCTTCTGATGGTTGAAGAAGGAATGGCTCTCAGTTACACAGCATCCCATCATATTAGTGTGCCATCATTTATCGAGCCAGTTTCCTGTCAGTTGATAACTGGGCCAGCTTTTTGGAACTTTGTGGGTCTCAACGGTACTGTGATGGTATGTGTGTGTATATATATATTACATGCATATATATATATATATATGTGTGTGTGTGTGTATATATGTACTCTTTGTGACCCCATGGACTGTAGCCCACCAAGATCCTCTGTCCATGGGATTTCTCAGGTAAGAATACTACAACAGGTGGCTGTTGCGTTTTCCAGGGGATCTTCCTGACCCAGGGATCGAACTTGAGTCTCCTGCATTAGCAGGAGGATTCTTTACCACTGAGCCACCTGGGAAGCCCACAGACATCCTTGTTGTTGTTGTGAACAACAACTGACTGTTGTTCAGTCACTAAGTTGTGTCTGACTCTTTGCAACCACATAGACTGTAGCATGCCAGGCTTCCCTGCTCTTCACTATCTCCCAGAGCTTGTTCAAACTCATCCCCATTGAGTCGATGATGCCGTCCAACCACCTCATCCTCCACCCGCCTTCAGTCTTTCCCAGCATCAGGGTCTTTTCCAGTGAGTCAGCTCTTTACATCAGGTGGCTAAAGTATTGGAGCTTCAGCATCAGTCTTTCCAATGAATATTCAGGGTTGATTTCCTTTAGGATTGACTGGTTTGACCTCCTTGCAGTCCAAAGGACTCTCAAGAGTCTTCTCCAATACCACAGTTCAAAAGCACCAGTTCTTTGGCGCTCAGCCTTCTCTACAGTCCAATTCTCATATTCATACATGACTACTGGAAAAACCATAGCTTTGACTATACATCCCTTTATTGGCAAAGTGACGTCTCTGCCTTTTAATATGCTGTCCACATTTGTCATAGCTTTCCAAGGAGCATCTTCTGATTTCACGCCTGCAGTCACTGTCCACAGTGATTTTGGAGCCCAAGAAAATAAAATCTGTCACTGTTTCCACTTTTTCCCCCATCTATTTGTCATATGATAATATATGTATTACATGTGTGTGTAGTGGCTCAGCAGTAAAAAATCCTCCTTCAATGCAGGAGACACAAGTTCAACGCCTGAGTTGGGAAGACCCCCTGGAGGAGGGCATGGCAACCCACTTCAGTATTCTTGCTTGGAGAATCCCATGACTGAGGGGCCTGGCGGGCTACAGTCCATGGCGTCGCAGAGTCGGACATGACTGAATTGACTGAGCATATATATATATATATATA
>SJYV01047868.1:0-10333 GCA_006410875.1 Neotragus pygmaeus | reverse complement strand
TTGAATACCTCACACAGTAAAGATGTGTGAGGAAAACTAGCAATTTAGCAATTTATATCTATTTTTATATTTCCTATTCATTCCTTGCATCCTTTTTTTTCTTTCCAGGAGAGAAAATTTGTGGGTGGATCTGGTCAAGTGAGTGAGCGGATAATGGAACTCCTGGGGGATCGAGTGAAGCTGGAGAGGCCTGTGATCCACATTGACCAGACAGGAGAAAATGTCCTTGTGGAGACCCTAAACCATGAATTGTACGAGGTAACCAAGAGCCTTAAACCAGATGGAGGAGACCAGAGTACCATAGGTAACCAGAGCGTAAATAAAGCCAAGAACATTCCAGACTTCACAGACAATGCCTTTGCCCAAAGTGAAAAAGCTACCTCTATCTGAAAGAAGGACAATGGAACCATAATAGTTGGGGGAAGATTTATAAAATATATATTATCAATCCTTTGTATTGGGCTGTTGCAGAATTAGAAAACCAAAGGAAGCATTGATTTGATACATATTAAGTGCTTCCTATGTGCCTGGCATTCTTCTAGGAGCTGGAAACATAGCAGTGAACAAAACAGATAAAATTGCTTGCTTTCATGTGACTTACGTTCTAGTGAAGGAGAAAAGCTGTAATCAAATATATAGTTAAAACATAGGCAATGCCAGATAGTGATGAGTACTGTGGAAAAAACCAAGCAGGGAAGGGACAGGGGGGTGATGCCAGAGGTGGGGTGGGCCATTGGTCATGCAATTTGAAATAAGGTCATCAAGGAAGGTCTCACTCAGAAGGTGATGTTTGAGGGCAGAACCCAAAGAGATGACAGGTTGAGCCAGGTGGCTCTCTGGGGAATAATTTTTCAGATAGACTGAACATCAGTGCAAAGGCTCTGAGGTAGGAGCAAGCCTGGCATAATGAAGTAATAGCAAGGTAGTAAAAATGGTGATATTAAGAGGATTGTGGGGAAGAGTAACAGAAGATGAGATAAGAGATGTGACGGGTTCCTCTCATGTATGGCCTTGAAAGTGACTGTGAGGAACTTGGCTTTGACTCCAAGTGTGATGGGAAGTTATTGGAGGTTTTGAACTAAGGAACAATCAGAGCTCATTTTGATTTTAACAGGGCCTTTCTAGTTTCTCTGTTAAAAAGAGATTAAGTGGCGGACAAAGGTAAAATGAGGGAGAAACATTAAAAAAAAAAAAAAGAGCAAAACCAACCCACCAGCAATGTTTAACCAAACCATTTTTTTTTCCAGGCTAAGTACGTGATTAGCGCTGTTCCTCCTGTTCTGGGCATGAAGATTCACTTCAATCCCCCTCTGCCAATGATGAGAAATCAACTGATCACTCGTGTGCCTTTGGGTTCAGTCATCAAGAGTATAGTTTATTACAAAGAGCCCTTCTGGAGAAATATGGGTGAGTACTTTTCTTTGATAGAAGGTCCAAGAAACTTGGTGCAAAGTTACACATTTGTGTATAACTGTTTTTGTTAGCATGCGGGCATAAATCATTCATCCAGGTTCTAAGGTCAGTTCCATCAAGTAAAGTACATTGGCACAAACTCATGGAATTAACTTTCCTTAGAATATGATTAACTCTTTTTATGATTCAATATGGGCTTCCCAGGTGGTGCTGGTGGTAAAGAACGCGCCTGCCAATGTAAGAGACCCTGATTCGATCCCTGGGTTGGAAAGATTCCCTGGAGGAGGAAATGGCAACCCACTCCAGTATTCTTGCCTGGAGAATCCCCATAGACAGAGGAGTCTGGTGGGCCACAGTCCATGAGGTTTCAAAGAGTCGTACATGACTGAGGCAACTTAGCACAGCACATTATAATTCAATATAATGTTTACTTAATCCTTTCACAAAATTTTGTGAAAATAGATTAACACTTTCTGATACAATTTTTTAAAAGTATGAGTTTATAGAGCCATTCACAAAGATGGGGATTCTGAAAATTTCCAGGCAATTTCTCCCTTGTGTCAGGATTCTACTGTGTAAAATAGATATTCAATAAGTGTGTTGCTCTGCTGGATAGAACATTACAGAGATGTCCACTAAAATACTAGATTCTGCAACGATGAAAATGTTCCAGAGTGATTCTCTCCAGTACAGCATCCACTGGTCACTTGTGTTGAGAATTGAATACTTGAAATGTAGCTAATGAGACTGAGGACCTGAATTTTTCAATTTTGTTTCATTTTAATTGCTTTACAGTCAAATGTAAGAAGCCACACATGGCTACTTCATTTTAATTGCTTTAAATTTAAAAATATTATGCAGCCATTAAAAAGAGAGAAATAATGCCATTTGCAGCAGCGTGGATGGACCTAGAGATTATCACACTGAGTGAAGTAAGCCAGACAAAGACAAATGCCATATGAGATGACTTATATGTGGAATCTAAAAAGAAAAAATACAAATGAATTTATTTACAAAACAGAAACAGACTCACAGAGAACGAATTTATGATTACCCTGTGGGAAAGGTTGTGGGGAAGGATGGTTAGGGAGTTTGGGATTGACATGTACATACTGCTCTGTTTAAAATGGATAACCAACAAGGTCTTAAATGTATAGCACAGGGAACTCGGTTCAATATTCTATAATAACCTAAATGGGAAAAGAATCTGAAAAAGAATGGATACATGTATATATATATTAATGTATTAACTGAGTCACTTTGCTATACCATTGAAAATATCACATTGTTTTTTTTAATTAATTATTTTTTTACTTTACAATATTGTATTTGTTTTGCCATACATTGACATGAATCCGCCATGGGTGTACACGTGTTTCCCATCCTAAACCCCCCTCCCACCTCCCTCCCCATCTCATCCCCCAGGGTCATGCCAGTGCACCAGCCCCGAGCACCCTGTCTCATGCATCGAACCTGGACTGGCAATTTGTTTCACATATGTTAATTTACATGTTTCAATGCCATTCTCCCATATTATCCCACCCTCTCCCTCTCCCACAGAGTCCAAAAGACTGTTCTATACATCTGTGTCTCTTGTGCTGTCTCGCGAACAGGGTTATCGTTACAATCTTTCTAAGTTCCATATATATGCATTATTATACTGTATTGGTGTTTTTCTTTTTGGCTTACTTCACTTTGTATAATAGGCTCCAGTTTCATCCACCTCATTAGAACTGATTCAAATGTATTCTTTTTAATGGCGGAGTAATATTGCATTGTGTATATGTACCACAGCTTTCTTATCTATGCGTCTGCTGATGGACATCTAGGTTGCCTCCATGTCCTGGCTATTATAAACAGTGCTGCGATGAACACTGGGGTACACGTGTCTCTTTCAATTCTGGTTTCCTCGGTGTGTATGCCCAGCAGTGGGATTGCTGGGTCATAAGGCAGTTCTATTTGCAATTTTTTAAGGAATCTCCACACTGTTNTTGCCTCCATGTCCTGGCTATTATAAACAGTGCTGCGATGAACACTGGGGTACACGTGTCTCTTTCAATTCTGGTTTCCTCGGTGTGTGAAAGTATCACAACATTGTTAATCAACTTTACTCCAACATGAAATTTAAAAGCTTAAAAAAAGAAAAAAAAATTCAAATGTACAAAAGTCACACATGCCTACTATATTGAACAGCGCACTGCTAGAGTCTTATCACATTTACCCTCATCACAGCTCCTTTTCTTCCAGGAGGAGGCCAGGTAAGAACAGTCAGTACCTGAGACTGAGGGAAAAGGGAAGGGTAGACTGAAATGAGGACCTAGATTACAGAAGATGAGAGGAAGGTTGTGCTGCAGGCAAAGGGGGAAAGTTCCACATTTTTCCCTTTGGACAGTTCTTACTGTATCTACCCCTTTCCACCACATTGCAGCCTCCTAATCCTCTGCCTTTGCAGGACATTCTGTTTAGGACTGTTACTGGGTTGGTGCATCAGTTGAGCAAGTAATCTATCTTTTCCAAAGAACCGGACAGTGACCCATCATGGAGAGCTTGCTGGTGCTAAGCTGCTTCCCTCCGTGACCACAGACATTTCTCCACATCTTGGCATTTAAATCTACTTTATTTCAACAAGTGAATAAACAATAATTCCCTGTATGGCTCTATCAAAATGTGTCCAGTAGTTATGCTGATAATAGGCATTTCCATTGTTTTTAAGTTTTTACTATTATATACGATGCTGCAATAAACAGCTTGTTCTGTATCGCTCTGAAGATTTGAATTGGAGCATTTCTTTTTGATAAAATCTGTAACTTTTATCATTAATAAGGCTTCAGAACTATGTAAAATCATTTTGTCAATTATCTCTTTATCCTGTGCTCATTAATTTTTTTTCTGCATCTGTTGCAAATATTTTCTTCCAGTGCATCATTTTAAAAAATGTGTTTATGATGGTTTCATCTTACTAGGAAATATATCTACATGCGCTTTTCTGGACCAACCATTCTTTTTCTCTCATCTTTGTCACTGGGTTACAAATGTGTTTTTTTGTAGCACTGTATATAAAAGGAACTTCCCCAGTGGCTCAGCAGTAAAGAATCTGCCTGCAGTGCAGGAAGTGCAGGTTGGATTCCTGGGTCAGGAAGATCCTCTAGAGGAGGGCATGGAGACCCACTCCAGTATACGTGCCTGGAAACTCCCATAGACAGAGGAGCCTGGAGGGCTACGGTCCATAGGGTCACAAGGAGTCACACAATACTGAAGCAACTTAGCACGCATGCATATTCTCTCTTCATTATTTTTCCTATAATTTTGTCCTTGGTAAATATCAGTCATTCTTCCAGATGAATGTGATCATCAGCTCAGCATTCCTCCTTCCACACTCCCACACTAAAAAAAGCTTCTCATGTATTATTTGATTCTGAATAGTCCTCTTTGCATGCATGTACTAAGTCATTTCGGTTTTGTTCGCATCTGTGTGACTCTATAGACTGTAGCCCACCAGGCTCCTCTGTCCATGGGATTCTCCAGGCAACAATATTGGAGTGGGTTGCCATACCCTCCTCCAGGGCATTTTCCTGACCCAGGGTTCGAACCCACATCTCTTACATCTTCTGTGTTGGCAGACAGGTTTTATTTTTTTTTTTTAAACCACTAGCACCACCTGGGAATAGTCCTCTTTATCACTGACCATAGGTACAATATCTTCTCTTTTCTCCCTGAGGATGTTACTTGCCACTTTTGGGGGTACTTCTACTCTTTGTCTTTTTTTCCTGAAGGTTCCTTTTTGTTTGTTAGTTTGTTTCTACTTTTGTCTGCTTCTTTTGTTTAAGGACTTTGTTAAATGTCTAGATGTCCTTGAATGCCCCTTTTTAAGAGTAACACTGGACCAAGTTAATCAGAAGTCCCCTATGCATGCACAGAACTCCTCAGCTTTCTACCTACAAATGACAGAAACTGTTGTCACATGACTTGTCCTGGCGTCAACAGGACTCTTCTCTCTGCCCCTTGGTCCTTTGCTTCCTCCCAGTGCACCTGGGTGGTACAGAGGCCAAGCAGCGTCTCTGCCCAGGAAGCAAGGCCTCCACCCCAGCCAGTTCAGCTGACTGTGTGACCAGTGTGCCCTTGCTCTTTTCTCTTATCACATCTTGTCTTCTTTCTTGTCTTCTTATAACATGGTGATTCCTTAGCTATTTCTCTTGTATTCTTAAATCTTCTTAAATTCTCGGACAGACTTTAAACATTTCTTCTCCCCGTAGTTCAGTTTTTCTCAATGTTTTTTCTAGCCCCAGTACACCTGAGGGGTGTGCAAGTGCCCCTCAATCCAGTGACCAACTAGGATGTTGATTCTCACAGATGCAAAGTGGGGAGGGTCATGAAGGGAGACAGAGAAGCAAGTGCAGGTTAAAAGGTCTACAGGTGTGCCTGCTCACACAGGTTGGGGACATCGCATATCCTCCAAGTTCTTTCTCTAGTCTTTATTCCTCATTTTGAAGCCCTCTCATTGGATTTTCTATACAACCTTTGTTCCAAGGTGTCCCACCATAATTTTGTTCAAACAAGCCCAATTTCCTAGTAAATGATGAAGCAGGAAGAGTGGTACACTGTAGTCGAATCTTATTCTAACATTTAAAATTCTGCCCTGACATTTTCACCATTGCTCTGTTGTATTCTTTTGATAAAATTACATATCTTTTTTGTTCAGGAGGGGAATCAGATAAGCACGTTTGTCCAGAATGAGCTGAAATTGTTCCCTAAGTTATTCTGGAGGTGCTGTATGAAATGTTCTCTGCCCTATCTACAGATAATCAAGAACTAGTTAGAATAAGTATGTGTGTACTATGTCACTTCAGTCATATCTGACTCTTTGCAGCCCTTTGGACAATAACTTCCCAGGCTCCTCTGTCCATGAGATTCTCCAGGCAGGAATATTGGAGTGGGTTGCCATACCGTCCTCCAGGGGATCTTCCTGACCCAGGGATCGAACCCACATCTCTTATGTCTCCTACATTGACAGACAGGTTCTTTATCTCTAGCACCATCTAAGTGGCCCCTCATAAAGTGTGAATGTTCAGTGCCTTCTATTTTACAGGAATAGACTAGCATGTCTTCAACACATCTTTGGTTTTATGTAATTTCTTGTGAAAAAAGAAATGGGGACACAGGTGGTAACAGTAACGGAAAAAAAGATTTCATTTAATGGTGGCCTAGATTAATTCATGATATCACATTGCTTCTTTGCAGAGAGGAACTTAGCATTTGAGTTTTTCACCAAATGTTGGCTCCTTCACTTTCCAAACATCAGTTTGATTTGCTTTCATATATTTAGAGTATAGGTCTTATTTTCATCCTTTGGGCTTCTCAAATTGAAAACTGTATGCTTCATTGTAACTACTACAGGTAGTTTTATAGGGTGATGAATGTCTTTTTCCATTTTGTTTTTCTCCAAGATTACTGTGGAAGCATGGTTATTGAAGGAGAGGAAGCTCCAGTTGCCTATGCATTGGATGATACTAAACCCGATGGCAGCTATCCTGCCATAATAGGGTAAGGCATGCTTGTGGTGGTGTGATGATCTTCCATATTGACAATATATTTTTATGCTATCAATAATTGTGTCCCAAACTTTGTTCAATAATTTTTTACCCAATGTCACTTTTCTCCAAATCCAGCAGTAAGAAAGATCTTATTGATTTTTTACCAATAATGTCTTCTGGCAATTCCGATAGTCCACTGGTTAGGACTCCCCACTTTCGTTACAGGGGACACAGGTCCGATCCCTGCTCGGGTCCTACAAGCCACATGGCAAGGCCAAAAAATAATTTTAAATAATATCTTACAATGAATAAAAATTTAGAAAGGAATTAAAATATCAATAACATTTTGAAATGTGTTATACTAGTTTTCTTCATGTTTGCCACTGGGAGTTGATATATTATGGTAAGCTATTTTTTGTGAAAGCATGATACGAAGATTTGACTTACAGTGTTCTGCTAAGAAGGCTTCTTGTGGAGGCTACATGAGCATCGATGGTACTTACGTGGGATGCTGAGATTTCCCATAAGAGAGAAGCCAAGACCAGCCCAGTCCTCAGTTTGATAGGGAAGAGCAACGTAGATGCGGATGTCATGGGGATGGAGAGGTGGTGATTACCTGGAGCAGCCCAAACTGAGATGGGTCTTAGGATATGTATGAGTTTATTTCAGAGAGAGCCAAAGGTCAAAAGAGGGGGATCAAAACCAGTTGGTTAGTTGAAGACAATTTAGGGCTGGAAATGGAGGCAGATTCTAGAAGGCTGGGCATTTGGGAGAAGCATATTGAAGACAGAACCAAAGAACAAGAACTGGATGGAATTGTAAAATTTCAGGCACATCTTAGATAGGCATTTGAGACCCAGGGTGTATTCCTATTGACCACCAGCCATATATGGGGAGATGGCTTAGTCATGGTATACCCCTAGGCAAAAATTAAGGCCAGTGATCTGTTTTTAGTCCCTTGAATTCCTAAAACTAGAAGGTATCTTTTAATGTCAGAAATGTAACACCTAAATAGTAAAACATGGAACATAAAATAAGATAATGTATTGTTTGTTTCTTCTGGTTTACTTTTAATTTGTACACTAGACACATGTGTAGCTATAGAAATGAGGCCAAGATGATAGCATCCATTGATTTTCCCCCATTTTCTTGTTTGTATGTTTTAGATTTATCCTTGCCCACAAAGCCAGAAAACTGGCCCGTCTTACTAAGGAGGAAAGGTAAGGAAAAAAGTATCTGTTCTTTCTTCCCTCCCTCTCTGCCTCCCTCCCTTCCTTCCTTTCCCCCTCTCTCCCTTCCTGCAATACCCCATACCCCTCTCCTTTTTTTCTCTCTGTTTCTTCTTTCTACCTACTTTCAACTTCACTTAACTTTTTAACTTAAAGACTGCTTAATGTGTATTCCTTACATGACATGTCTGTTATGTTTCATCATAAGCGTCTTATAGAGAGGCACAAGGCTGATAACTGAAGAACAAAATATTCAGAATAATATTTGTTGAGTTTATCATACATAAGATACCATGCAAGGGGCTATGGAGAATACAAAAATGGATATAGCCCAGGAGCTGAAAACTTACTGGGGGAAGAGATAACCAGGTAAACAAACGACCCCTTGCAGGGCAGTCTGCCATACATCCTGCATGAATGATGCATAACAATGAAAAAGTATAGGTACAGACTGACTAGGTTCCCTGGAGGTAGCAATTTCTTTTAGCAACTGGTATTCACCACTACTAACTATTTATTCCCATACCACCCCTGATAACACAGTGTGCTTCTGGCATGGTGTGCGTGCTTAGTCATGTCCGACTCTGCAAGTCCGAAAACTGTAGCCCACCAGACTCTTCTGTCCATGGGATTTCCCAGGCAAGAATACTGCAGCAGCTTGCCATTTCCTTCTCCAGGGCACATTCCCAACCCAGGGATCAAAGCCATGTATCCTGTGTCTCCTACTGTGGCAGGCAGATTCTTTACCACTGTGCCACCTTGGAGCCTCCCTGATGACATATTTACCTACTAAGAGACCCTGGAGGGCTTCCCAAGTGGCACTGGTGGTAAAGAACCTGCCTGCCAATGCAGGAGATGCAGGAGATGTGGGTTTGGTCCCTGGGTCGGGATGGTCCCCTGGAGAAGGAAATGGCAACCTACCTCAGTATTCTTGCCTGGAAAATACTATGGACAGAAGAGCCTGGTGGGCTACAGTCCATGGGGTCCCAGAGAGTCAGAAAGGATGAGCATGCACACACAAGAGCCCCTGGATACATTATGGCACATCCTCTCCTGCCTCCATTCTTAGCTTGCTGCTTTATGTCTATTGCCACCACTGTGCTTGGCCAGGGCTATGGAGGTCTGATTGGGCCACTTACCTAAAAAATGTCCCCACTAGAATATTAAGATCCAAGGAGGGATGGATTGGGAGTTTGGAATTAGCAGATGCAAACTCTTATGCATTGAATGGATAGACAACAAGGTCCTGTTGTATAGCACAGGGAACTATATTCAATATCTGGTGCTAAACCATAATGGAAAAGAATATGAAAAAAAGAATGTACAAAAATTACATACAATAAAACATGCTATAAACCAATAAGAAAGTAGTATTATCTATAAATATTAATAATTGCAGTATTAAGTAAAATGAAATGTTGCAAAACAGTAAAAAAAAAAAAGAAATCCATGAAAGTAGGAAGTTTTGTCTGGTTGGTTCACTGCTGAATCTCCAGTGCATGGAACAGATCTTTTCCCAATATGTCTTTTGATCATATTTATGGCTTATTCATTTTATACTATAATAAAGATTTAGTTTTTTATGAAGTTAGGTTGATCTGTTTTTAAAATCATTGCTTCTGAATGGTCTATCATGCATAGAAAAGACTTTTCCATTCAAGATTGTTTTAAGTTACTCATTTTCAGTGCTTTTCTGTTTTCGTCTATTCTGTGTAAATCTTTGATCCTTCTGAAATATATTTTGGTGTAAGAAGTCACATAGAAGTCCAATTTTGCTTATTTCAGGGTNTGCATAGAAAAGACTTTTCCATTCAAGATTGTTTTAAGTTACTCATTTTCAGTGCTTTTCTGTTTTCGTCTATTCTGTGTAAATCTTTGATCCTTCTGAAATATATTTTGGTGTAAGAAGTCACATAGAAGTCCAATTTTGCTTATTTCAGGGTAGCCATTTGTCCCAGTGTTTTTTTTTTTTAATCAACCTATCTTTTTCTTCATGAGTTAAAATGCCTACCTTTATGATTCTAAATTCCCTTATATATTTGGTTCTATTTAATTTTCTTTGTCCTGTCTGACTATTCCTCTGCTTCTGCTAAATTAGTCTGTTTATGTAAAAAGAAATTAGAAAGAAAAAATGAAAGAGAGAGAGATGGTAGAGTAGAA
>SJYV01047865.1:0-10576 GCA_006410875.1 Neotragus pygmaeus | reverse complement strand
GAAAGAAGGGGCAGTTGTTAGATTAGACAGCTGCTTCTGAAAGGAAGTTTGAGATGTAATACTATTATGTGAATCATCACACGTTGGTGCCAGTTAAATTGTGGGGTTTGAGAAAATATGTGGGAAAGGAGTCTGAAAAAAGGTTTGAAATAAATCAATACAGGTTGTTAAAAACATTGGAAATTTCAGATGAGTATTTAATAAGTGACTTACATCTTCAATCAAGTATTTAGAATGTGTCGCTTGAAATACATTGCCATAGAGAGACTAGGACCTGGAGGAGGTCTCGAGAAGCAGGTGGCAGCTGTGGTAAGAAGAAACATTTTGGGAGAGAATGGAATAGAAACATCAAGGCAAAATAGACTTGCAATTTTAACGTATAGGTATGGAGAAAACGAAGACTTAGGTAAATAACCAAGAACCCTTAAATAAAGGACTGCTAGTGACTTTGCAAAAAGATGACCCCAAACCCCTCAAGTTCTAATTATGTTAAGTAGGAAGAAGAAGAAACAACAGATGTCACTGGAAAAAAATCAGAGAACATTTTAGTAAGAAAAATCCTCAAGACTGTTTGTCTGAGGGACTTCCCTGGGTGTCCAGTGGCAAAGACTCCACACTCCCCTGCAGGGGGCCCAGATTTGATCCCTGGTCAGGGAACTAGATCCCACATGCTGCAACTAAGAATTTGCCTGCCACTGATAAAGATCCTGCATATCATAACTAGGACCCAGAACAGACAAATAAATAAATTTTAAAAATCCTGAAGTTGGGATTCAGTTCAGTTCAGTTGCTCAGTCGTGTCCGACTCATTGCGACCCCATGAATCGCAGCACGCCAGGCCTCCCTGTTCATTACCAACTCCCGGAGTTCACTGAGACTCATGTCCATCGAGTCAATGATGCCATCCAGCCATCTCATCCTCAGTCATCCGCTTCTCCTCCTGCCCCCAGTCCCTCCCAGCATCACTGCCTTTTAGTCTGTGTCTTACAACCACCATTAAAAAAAAAAAGAATGGTTGTCAGGCTGCTTTGCTGAATGACCTTCATATCTGACACCCTTCGTAATGGAGAGTATCTCATGTGGCCAGAGAAGGAGGCAGTTAAAAAAATCAAGTTGGCAAGAGTAAATAGTAGTATCTTATAAGGACAGTGTGTTTCAAGCCAAGCACTTTGTTTTGTGCAAAAGTATGGAATATATAGGTTAAAAAATAATTTGTATAGCCATGAGTATTCTAGCCATGAATATGTGTCATGGAACATCTTGAGGGTGGTATTTAAAATATAGGTCCTGTTTCATGTTTTATTATCACCTATATGTGCACATATATTTTTAAAAGTACAATATCACTTTTGAGGATGATTTTTTGCTTTGAAATAGAAAAGATGATCAGGGAGTTCTAAAAGTAACAAGTAGTCAAGAGATGATCCAAAGTGCTTCTCAAGGTTATTATTGTATTCTAATGCAACTATAGAAGAAGAGTTAATCTTCAACCTTAAAAAGTGAATGGCATGAAATAAAAATTTACACATACAAGTCAGACTGCATTCAGGAGAATATTCACTAGAGGATAGAGTGAAGCTTGACTCCAAAGGAGATGTTTATGATTTGTTTAATATATTAAAAATAATCACTCTGTGTCTTAAAACTGAGTGCTATTGCAATACAAATACAAATTTCTTCATGTTTCATGTTTACATTTACTCTTTATATACCCTGAGATTTTATAGAAGAGACTTCTTTGACTCCAGTTGCCAAACAGTGGTGAAATATATATAATTGAAACTTTAAAAGCAAAACTAAAATAAGTATTTTCCTTGTGGTATCAGAAACACATCCATAGCCAAGACACTTTCTGGTACTACTTCTTCTAGAGTCTGAGAGGGAAGACAACGCCAACAATCCAAAATCCATTAATCTTCACTCATTAACAAGATTGCCTCAGATTCCTCCCATTCAAGGCCATCTTTTCAAAAGCTATTTTCACACAGTAATTGTCATAGCAGATTATAAATTGGGTATGCAGTGCCTCTAGGCATCAGTTTAAGCTTCGGGTCACACCTAATGGCCAGGAAGGGAATGGCCCAGTCTTGAGGTCTGGAACAATTATCTTTCTGAGCTGTTCTTTCACCTGTTGACTGGTACTGAAGGATTGTATAAAAGATCCATATTAAGCACTCCAGTGTCATTATTGAAGAGATGCTCTTGAAGCTGACCATGCCATTATCCCAGGCTTCCTTTAAAGCTACTCATGGAAGAAATTTTAGAAGAAAAGTTAATCTTCAAAGTTAGTCTAATGGAAAAAAAAAATTTACAGAAAATAAGTGTGCTTCTCCTATAGACATTGGGAGTGTTAGAACCACTGTGCTTTCTTTGTTACTGTGTGTTTTAGGATGCCAGGCCTGCCATAATAAAACAGTATAGACTGAGTGGCTCACACAGTGGAGGTTAATTTTCTTTTAGTTCTGGGACAGAGTGAGTTTTTCCTGAGGCTTCTCTCCTTGACTTATAGATTTCTTCTTGCCGTGTCCTCACATGGCCTTTTCTTTGCACACACATGTGGCCCCTCTTCCTAGTATAAGGTCACCAGTCCTGTTGGATTAGGGCCTCACCCTTATGATCTCATTTAATCTTCATTACCTCCTAAAAGGCCTTATTTCCAAATAGAATCACATCTGGGGATTAGGGCTTTAGCATATGAATCTTAGGGGAACACAGTTTAGGCCACAATATTTTGATAGCTAGAAATTTGAGAGACAAATCCATGTAACACATTAAGCAAAAGCAGAAATGCTTGACATTATTTTTCTATTCATATTTCCTTTCAACATGATATTATATTTTTTTCTTTTTAATACATACTGTATTTTTGGAAGTTACTTTAATATTTTTATAAGGACAAATAAGTAAGTAAATAAATTCTTATCTGTAGTAGATCTTTATGGATATTTGTTCACTGAAATAATCAGTAGTAGTTATATTTCTGGGGGCCAGAAGATGCTGAAGGAGGTTATATGATCATATGCTGCTGAGTACACTTATTTATATATATTTTTAGGCTCATAATTGGGGCTTCTCCAGTGGCTCAGTGGTAAAGACTCCACCTGCAATGCAGGAGATGTTTCGATCCCTGAGTCAAGAAGATCCTCTGGAGGAGGGCTTGGCCACCCACTTGTGTTTCCTTGCCGGGGAAATCCTACAGGCAGAGGGACCTGGTGGGCTATAGTCCCTAGGGTCACAAAGAGTCAGACATGACTGAAGCGACTTAACATGAGCACATTAGACATACGTATGTATATCATTGTTCAGGCTTGTAATATATAGTATAATCAGGCTTTTAATATTTAGTATAATGGAACAGTTCTTTCTTCCTTTGATTAATATAATAGAACATCAATGGAATTAAAACTTTATTGACAGTGAAGTTGTTTTCCTAATTGTGTCAATTCTTTCTTTTCTTCTAGAAAAACTTTATTAAAAAAGAACAACAATCTGTAAAGCCAGAGTCAAAGCCACAGCCCAGGTACACCTTTTATATGATAGCATGAATGTTTAAATTAATCTGCTTGCTTTGGTTTTATCCTGACTTAAGTGTCTGGTTTAAAGAAGTGTAGGTTGTTGAAAACTCACAGTATGAACAAATCTTTTTCAAAGTTCCCATTTAATTTGACTGAAGCAAGGGAAAACAATTCTTTTTTTTGAGTGCATATTGCTCATTCAGTAAACCAGGCTATGGTTTACAGTGGCTAGTAAAGCACTCTATAAACAATGCCACATGATGTCTCAGTTGTTTGGTTTATTAGAAGCTATGATTGCAGCCATAAAATTAAAAGACGCCTACTCCTTGGAAGAAAAGTTATGACCTACCTAGATAGCATATTCAAAAGCAGAGACATTACTTTGCTGACTAAGGTCCATCTAGTCAAGGCTATGGTTTTTCCTGTGGTCATGTATGGATGTGAGAGTTGGACTGTGAAGAAGGCTGAGAGCCGAAGAATTGATGCTTTTGAACTGTGGTGTTGGAGAAGACTCTTGAGAGTCCCTTGGACTGCAAGGAGATCCAAACAGGCCATTCTGAAGGAGATCAGTCCTGGGTGTTGGAAGGAATGATGCTAAAGCTGAAACTCCAGTACTTTGGCCACCTCATGCGAAGAGTTGACTCATTGGAAAAGACTCTGATGCTGGGANAGTTGGACTGTGAAGAAGGCTGAGAGCAGAAGAATTGATGCTTTTGCACTGTGGTGTTGGAGAAGACTCTTGAGAGTCCCTTGGACTGCAAGGAGATCCAACCAGTCCATTCTGAAGGAGATCAGCCCTGAGATTTCTTTGGAAGGAATATGCTCAAGCTGAAACTCCAGTACTTCGGCCACCTCATGCGAAGAGTTGACTCATTGGAAAAGACTCTGATGCTGGGAGGGATTGGGAGCAGGAGGAGAACGAGATGACAGAGGATAAGATGGCTGGATGGCATCACGGACTCATGGACATGAATCTGAGTGAACTCCGGGAGTTGGTGATGGACAGGGAGGCCTGGCGTGCTGCGATTCATGGGGTCGCAAAGAGTTGAACACGACTGAGCAACTGAACTGAACTGAACTGAAGAATGTTGTGTACAGCCTGAAATATACAGGGTATCTCATTCTTAAGGCTTTGGCCTTTAAAGGTGTAAGACTTTTCCATTCATATAGAGATGAAAAGTTGCAGATCAGAGAATAACACTTGTCTTGTTGGAGGTTCACAGGAGCATTCATGACCTGACCCACATGGAAAGCAGCAAGAACAAAGGATTCTGACACCGAGAAGCTGCAGCAACCAGCTGCATCCCCTCCACTTTCAGTGTGAAAGAAGCCTGGATTCTCACTCCACATACTTGGAGGTTGCACATACCTCAAGAATGAACTAAAATCTTAAGAGACGTCTTTCTTGGGAATTCCTCTGTTCTGTTGTAAAGGATGAGGTATGAGCACCACACCTCATTGGAATTTTCCCAGTAGAGATATTTTGGAAAAACTCTTCTTTTAGTGGAGTTTTTTTAAGCTTTTGAACTCTGTGGAACTGAAACATTTAAAATTAAAGAATGAATTTTGGAATATAAATGAAGAATGCTTTATATAATTCTATTGGTTTTATTTTTTACTTTGAGAATTTTTTTTTAACCTAATAACCTTACTTTGATTCTGGAAAGATACTTATAAGTAAATTCAGTTTAGCTATTTCATTGTCTTAGCATACTTCATAAAATCAAAGCAGATATCACATTTATTCATTTTCTCACTGCCCCCTTCAATATCCTCTCTGAGTAGTTTGGACAGGCTTCAAAATACCTCTTAGTTCTTCTGTAATACTAAACTCCTAATAAATCCAATTTTGAATCTTCTTTCCTCCCTTGTTTCCCCATACCCTGGAACTTCAACCAGGTTTGGAAGCCTGAAGTGGGGACAGAGCCTAGGAGGCCATCTTCATTATTATCCTGCTTTAGTTCACCTTGCCTGCTAGCTTTTATTTCTGGTCCTGCAGGGCTTGTATGAGACAGAAGAGGCAGGGATGTCTCACCTGGCTGGTGTGGTTGTCACCTAGCAGTGGACATCAGTCATGCACAGTTTCTGACTTTGTCTCAAGGGTACCTTGGAGGCTTCATGAGATCTTCTTTCCATCTCTCAATGGGGTCATTGGACCACTCCTCATTGGAGGATTTTCCATCTTCCCTCTACCTGGTGATTTCTTAGGTGTGTTTCCTTTTGAGAGGGTTACAGATTTGTTCCTTTCTGTGATATTGGGGAGGCCTGTGACCTTTCCCCACTTTTGGAAGAAGTTTGGCCCTCTCCTGATGCTGCACTCATCTTTCTGTTCTGTGTCTTAGATGTCCTGAACTTACCCTTTGCCTTTAGACTTCTCTTGGCTGAGTCAGAGAAGTTCCTGCAAATTGCACACTCCTGGAGGTCTCGGCGTGACCTCTGACTGGTTTTCTTAATAACCTCTCTACCTGGTATCAAGTGAAGAGGTGTCATAGCCCTTGTGTCCACTGGGGTAGTGCCCCTGCGTGCCCACAATTCTTCCCACAGGGACTCCTTGATGGCTGCCTTGCTCTCAGCCTTGCTCTTGGTGTTGACTTGTTTAATTAATACTTGGAAACTAGTTAGGTAATCTGAACATAAATGTGGTCCAGAAAGTGTTAGAATTTGTGGTAGCAGCTGAGTTGTTCATGGCCTGTGGGGCCTCTTAGAAAACTCACAGGGAAAGAGGGCCCCCAAGAGGTATGGCCAACTGCTTGGTACCCTGGTAATTATTGAGGTATTTTGAACATATAGAGGGGACCACGAACTTTGTTTTCATGCTCTGTGGTGGGCACACAGCACCTGTAGATGGAAACTTGAGGATGGAAAGGAATTGTGATATGTTTCATGCATTCATAAAACCCACATGCATGCCCTTTCAGGCCAGGCTCCCACAAATCTGGCAGATGCTTAGTCCTTACAAATGACAACCGTGACACAGAGTGTCAACACCAGGCCTGGGCTGCCCTTCAAGAGTAATTCTTCTTTATGTTGTCTAAGGTGGCTATTTGTCTTTCTAGTATCTATTGCCCTTCTTCCTTTGTAACGGAATCTTGGTTTTGTTAATATGTCTGAATAAAACCTTCACTTCTCTGCCTCTTGTGCAACTCCTACTGCCAAGCGATGCAGTCTTGCTGATAAGTTACAAGCTGATGGTTTCCAGTAAAGCTTTTGCTTTTATGACCTGGGGATATTCTTTCTCTGCTTCGCTCTTGTTAGTAGACAAAGATGTGGCCAGAGGAATAGCTATTTGTGGCCAGAAGTGGGGGCATGTGTCTGCCTAGTACTTTCCCCTTGGGGATTTATTGTTAGAGATAAGTACCCCTTTATATTTAAGCTACTATGATTTGAGTTTTCTTTGGCTTGGGGCTTCCCTGGTGGCTCAGAGGGTAAAGCGTATGCCTGGAATGCTGGAGACCTGGGTTCAATCCCTGATCTTAGAAGATCCCCTGGAGAAGGAAATGGCAACCCACTGCAGTACTCTTGCCTGGAGAATCCCATGGAGGGAGGAGCCTGGTGGGCTACAGTCCATGGGGTCGCAAAGAGTCGGACAGGACTGAGCGACTTCAGTTTCTTTCTTTCTTGGCTTATGGCTGAATGTGATCCTGGGTGTCACTCAGTTTTTATCAGTTAAGATAAAGTCTTGGCTAAGCACTTTAGCGCTGTGTTCTTTGCTAACATAAAGTTCAGTCAATTCATGGAGGGTGGGGGTGGATGGCAGTCTGTGTCATTATCCACTGACCCAGGCTGGACTCAGCTCCTGGGATGCCCTTGGCATTGACATATGGCTCCAGACAGTGGAGAAGAGCACACTGCCTCCATTCACATTCCATGTCACACAGCATAAACTACAAAGGCTTCAGGGAAATGTATTTCTTATTTGTGCCCGGGAGGGAAAGGAAAGGGTTTGATAAACAGCTCACTGGCCTCCACCATAGTGTTGCTGTGAGAAATGAGGGATCAAATGCATGATGGCACTTGGTTTTCACAACGTAAGGTGTCCTGACTTCAGTGAGGTAGATTTTCCTTCAGCTCATGCTCCCACCTAGAAAAACATCTGTCTTTTCTCTACCAACTGAATCAAAGGGATTGTCTTTCTCAGGGGAGAGCCCAAATTCCCAGCTTGCATGAAATGAGATCTTTCTCTCCAGTGGTGAATAATGTGATGTCTAGAGAAATCACCAAGGTATTCTCTACATCTGTTTGAATCTTGTTCTCAGGTTGGGGCTGTGAGCTGAGCTGAAGGACACTGACAAAACTCCATGCCCAGGTTTTTGTTTTTGTTTTTCTTTCTTTCTTTTTTTTAGTATAAGTAGATGCTGGCTCAGTGTTTTTTATGAAGATCAGATTTTTAGACACTTGCTTTAGTTTATAAGGATTTCCTCAGGACGTCCCTGGTGGTCCAGTGGTTAAGAATCTGCCTAGCAATGCAGGGGATGTAGGTTTGATCCCTGGTCAGGGAACTAAGATCTCACATAGCAACCAAGATCACACTGCCACTACTGAGCCCACATGCTCCGGAGCCCAGGTGCCACAACTAGAGAGTCTATATGCTGCAATGAAAGATACCACATGACATAACAAAGACTCATGTACTGCAACTAAGACCCAATGCAGCAAAACAAACAGAGTGTCCTCAAGCACATCTATGGTCAATTAATCTTCCACAAAGGAGGCAAGAATGTACAATGGAGAAAACACAGTCTTTTTAGCAAGTGGTGTGGGGAAAGCTGGACAGTTGCATGCAAATCAGTGAAATTAGAACACTCCCTCACACCATACACAAAAGTAAACGGAAAATGGCTTAGAGACTTAAACGTAAGACATGACATCATAACATTTTTAAAGGTGAATATAGGCAAAACATTTTCTGACATAAATTGTGCCAATGCTTTCTTAAGTCAATCACTTGAGGCAAAAGAAATAAAAGCAAACATAAGCAAATAGGACTTAATCAAACTTATAAGTTTTTGCACAACACAGGGAACCATAAACAAAACAAAAAGACAATCTATGGAGTGGGAGGAAAACTTTGTAAATCATGTGACAAACAAGGAATTAATTTCTAAAGTATGTAAACAACTCATACAGTTTAATATCAAAAAAACAACCTATTCAAAAAATGGGCAAAGACCTAAACATTTCATCAAAGAAGAGATTCAATGGCCAACAGGCACATGAAAAGATGCTCAACATTGCTAGTTATTGTTGTTGTTTAGTTGCTAAAGGGTGTCCAATTCTTTAGTGATCCTATGGATTGTGGCCCAATAGGCTTCTTGGTCCATGGGATTTCCCAGGCAAGGATACTGTAGTAGGTTGCCATTTCCTTCTCCAGGGGATCTTCATGACCCAGGGGTCAAACTCATGTCTCCTGCATTGGCAGGTGGGTCCCTTACCACTGAGCCACCAGCCTTGTCTAACTCAACGAAACTGTGAGCCATGCTGTGTAGGGCCACCCAAGATGGATGGGTCATTGCGAAGAGTTCTGACAAAACATGGTCCACTGGAGAGGGGAATGGCAAACCACTTCAGCATTCTTGCCTTGAGAACCCCATGAATAGTATGAAAAGGCAAAAAGATATGACACTGAAAGAAGAACTCCCCAGGTTGGTAGGTGTGCAATATGCTAGTGGAGAAGAGTGGAGAAATAACTCCAGAAAGAATGAAGAGATGGAGCCAGAGCATAAACAATGCCCAGTTGTGGAGGTGATTNAGGCAAAAAGATATGACACTGAAAGAAGAACTCCCCAGGTTGGTAGGTGTGCAATATGCTAGTGGAGAAGAGTGGAGAAATAACTCCAGAAAGAATGAAGAGATGGAGCCAGAGCATAAACAATGCCCAGTTGTGGAGGTGATTGCTGACGGTAGCATCTGATGCTGTAAAGAACAATATTGCATAGGAACCTGGAACATTAGGTCCATGAATGGAGGTAAATTGGAAGTGGTCAAACAGGAGATGCCAAGAGTGAACATTGACAGTTTAAGAATCAGTGAACTAACATGGACTAGAATGGGCAAATTTAATGTAGGTGAACATTATATCTATACTGTGGGCAAGAATCTCTTAGAAGAAATGGGCTAGCCCTCATAGTCAACAAAAGAGTCCAAAATGCAGTACTTGGATGCAGGCTCAAAAACGACAGACTGAACTCTGTTAATTTCCAAGGCAAACCATTTGATATCACAGTAATCCAAGTCTGTGCCCCAGCCAGTAGTGCTGAAGAAGCTGAAGTTGAATGGTTCTATGAAGACCTACAAGAACTTTTAGAGCTAACACAAAAAAAGAAAAAAAAATGTCCTTTTTTCATAGGAGACTGAAATGCAAAAGTAGGAAGTCAAGAGATACCTGGTTTAACAGGCAAGTTTGGCCTTGGAGTACAAAATGAAGCAGAGAAAAGGCTAACATAATTTTGCCAAGAGAACACACTGGTCATAGCAAGCACCCTCTTCTAACAAGAGACAGTTCTACACATGGACATCACCAGATAGTCAATACAGAAATCAGATTGATTACATTATATTCTTTGCAGTCAAAGATGGAGAAGCTCCATATAGTTAGCATAAACAAGACCAGGAGCTAACTGTGGCTCAGATCATAAATTCCTTTTGGAAAATTCAGACATAAATTGAAGAAAGTAGGGAAAACCACTAGACCATTTAGATATGATCTAAAGCAAATCCCTTACAATTATACAGTGGAAATGACAAATAGATTCAAGGGATTAGATCTGATAGAGTGCCTTAAGAACTATGGACGGACATTCATGGCATTATACAGGAGGCAGTGATCAAGATCATCACCAAGAAAAAGAAATGAAAAAAGGCAAAATCATTGTTCAAGGAGGCCTTACAAATAGCTGAGAAGAGAAGAGAAGAGAAGTGAAAGGCAAAGGAGAAAAGTAAAGATATATCCATCTGAATGCAGAGTTCCAAAGAATAGCAAGGAGAGAAAAGAGAGCCCTCCTCAGTGATCAGTGCAAAGAAATAGAGGAAAACAATAGAATGGGAAAGACTAGAGATCTCTT
>SJYV01047864.1:58947-156423 GCA_006410875.1 Neotragus pygmaeus | reverse complement strand
TTTTCTGGAACTCTCTTGCTTTTTCAATGATCCAGCAGATGTTGACAATTTGATCTCTGGTTCCTCTGCGTTTTCTAAATCCAGCTTGAACATCTGCAAGTTCATGGTTCATATACCGGTAAAGCCTGGCTTAGAGAACTTTGAGTATTATACTTTACTAGCGTGTAAAATGAGTGCAGTTGTGTGGTAGTTTGAGCATTCTTTGGCATTGCCTTTCTTTAAGATTGGAATGAAAACTGAACTTTTCCAGTCCTGTGGCCACTGCTGAGTTTAGAAAGCTGCTGGCATATTGAGTGCAGCACTTTCACAGCATCATCTTTATGATTTCCTATTCTACTAAAGAACATTTTTTAAAAGGAAGAGTGAAATAGATAGTCTTAAAGGAATGTTATAGAATAAAATATTTCTTAAAATATTATGATGTTGCCACATGTGGCCAGATGCACAAGGCTAACACCCTGTGAAGGAGGGTCTGAGATATCCAGTCCATCATTGCTAAATGCACTTGTGTGGAAAACTTAGAACAATCTGTTCATGGCATGGAGAACAAGAAACATCCGTTCTGGAGTCTGAAGCCTATCTTTCCATTTTTAAGACTCCGGGTAGAATAACTGAATCTCTTGAAGACAATTTCCTTATCTTATTCTTAGGTAGGAATAAGGATACCTACCTTGCGAGATTGTTGTAAAGACTAAAAAAAATACTGTATAAAGTAACCAGCATATATCTTTGCACTTACATTGAATTAGTAAATGATTTCGATTACAACCATAACCAGGAAATTTATATTTAATCCAAGGCTATAATAAGCATTACATGTTACCTTTTACTTGGTCGTAATTGTCACAATTCACTATTCACTATGATATGAAGTGTGTCTGATTTATAAGAAAGCAACAGTGAGTTTTTATGTACTGACTGGAGTTTGTCTGTTTCCTATAGGCCCCCACAACATGTATATGTCACACTTGTCACACACAAACTTACACTTTAATGCTTGTCTTCCCTGCTAGAGTGTGAGCTCTATGCTGGCAGGGATCATGTATGTCCTACTCATCTCCAGTGCCTGCTGAATAATAGAGCTCCCCAATACCTACTGGAACAATGAATGAGGAGAGATTGGGCTGAATTGAGAGTAAGAGGAGCTTGGAAGTGGGAAAACCTTCATTCATTCAGTGAAAACTGAGTATTTATAGTGTGTAATATCCTCAGGGACTTATAATTTGGCTGAGAAGACAGTAAGACTTGCACACAAATATCAAGCCACAGTGGATGTGCTGTGGTAACCAGAACGGCAGAAAGTGCTATAAGTATTTTGTTTTATCTTATTTTATTGAGTATAGTTGACTTACAATTTGTTAGACTCTGATGTGTAACATAGTAATTTGATTTTTATAGATTACACACCATATAAAGTTCTTATAAAGTGTTGACAATATCCCCTGTTTTGTGCATTACATCTTTGTAATCTTGTTTTATAACTGGTAATTTGTAACTCTTAATCCCTTCACCTATTTTCCACCTCATTCCACCCCTCTCCCTTTTGTTAACCACTAGTTTGTTCTTTGTATCTGTGACTCTGTTTCTATTTTGTTATATTTGTTTATTTATTTTGATTTTTAGATTCCATACATAAGTGAAAATATACAATATTTGTCTCTGTCTGACTTATTTCACTAAGCATAATACTCTCCAGGTCCATATGTTATCACAAATGGCAAGATTTCATTCTTTTACACACACACACACACACACACACAAACACACACACATACATATGTTTGTCCATTCATCTGTCAATGGACACTTAGGTTGTTTCCACATTTGGGCTATTATAATTAATGTAGCTATAAATATTGGGGTGCATATATCCTTTTGAATTCATATTTTAAATTTTTTTGATAAATACCCAGGAATTGCTGAATTGTATGGTAGTTCTACTTTTAATTTTTTGAGGAACCTCCATACTGTTGTCCATAGTGGCTGTGCTGATTTACATTCCCACTAATCATGTATGAGGATTTCCTTTTCTCCACATCCTTACCAACACTTACTATTTCTTGTCTTTTTGATGATAGTTATTCTGACAAGTGTAAGATAATATCTTATTGTGGTTTTGATTTTCATTTCCCTATTGATTAGTGATGTTGAGGCTATAAGCAATTTTAAAAGAAAATTATTTAATTCAGGCTCAAGTGATCTGTGAAGGGTTTGTGGACACAGCATCTATGTCAGTCAATGCTAAAGGAAATCAACCCTGAGTATTCATTGGAAGGACTGATGCTGAAGCTGATGCTCCAGTACTTTGGCCATCTGATGCAAAGAGCTAACTCACTGGAAAAAATTCTGATTCTGGGAAAGACTGAAGGCAAAAAGAAAGTGAAAGTGAAGTCTCTCAGTTGTGTCCAACTCTTTGTGACCCTGTGAACTGTAGCCTACCAGGCTCCTCTATCCATGGGATTTTCCAGGTAAGAATACTGGAGTGGGTTGCCATTTCCTTCTCCAGGGGATCTTCCCGANGAAAGTGAAGTCTCTCAGTTGTGTCCAACTCTTTGTGACCCTGTGAACTGTAGCCTACCAGGCTCCTCTATCCATGGGATTTTCCAGGTAAGAATACTGGAGTGGGTTGCCATTTCCTTCTCCAGGGGATCTTCCCGACCCAGGGATCAAAGCCAGGTCCCCCGCATTGTAGACAGACACTTTACCATCTGAGCCACCAGGCAAGTCCTTCCCACCAGGGAAGGCAAAAAGAATGAAGGTGGCAGAAATGAGATGTTAGCATCACTGATTCAATGGACGTGAATTTGAGCAAACTCTGGGAGATAGTGAAGACGAAGGAACCTAGCATGCTGCTGTCCAATGGTCTCAAAGAGGCGGACTTATCAGCTGAACAACAACAAGCATCTATGTTAGGCTTAAAGAAAGAGAATTCGGTAGAGAAATTAAAGGGCGATTTTTGATGGAGAAATTTTCAAAAGATGTCTTCAAAGATGTAGAGATGGCCAATTGTGAAACCAATTAGGCAAGAGTAAGTATTCAGTAGCTTTTTTTGGATCAGCATAGAGATGTCACATTAAAGGAAACATTAAGAGATTGAAGAGCTAAAAAATATACATTGCCAGTTGTATAGAGCCTCAAATGTCAAGCTAATGAGTCTGTACTTTATGGTTTAGGCAGTTCAGTTCAGTTCAGTTCAGTTCAGTTCAGTTGCTCAGTTGTGTCCGACTCTTTGCGACCCCATGAATCGCAGCGCTGCAGGCCTCCCTGTCCATCACCAACTCCCAGAGTTTACTCAGACTCACGTCCATCGAGTCAGTGATGCCATCTAGCCATCTCATCCTCTGTCGTCCCCTTCTCCTCCTGCCCCAAATCCCTCCCAGCATCAGAGTCTTTGCCAATGAGTCAATTCTTCGCATGAGGTGGCCAAAGTATTGGAGTTTCAGCTTTAGCATCATTCCTTCCAAAGAAATCCCAGGGCTGATCTCCTTCAGAATGGACTGGTGGGATCTCCTTGCAGTCCAAGGGACTCTCAAGAGTCTTCTCCAACACCACAGTTCAAAAGCATCAATTCTTCAGCGCTCAATTTTCTTCACAGTCCAACTCTCACATCCATACATGACCACTGGAAAAACCATAGCCTTGACTAGACAGACCTTTGTTGGCAAAGTAATGTCTCTGCTTTTCAATATGCTATCTAGGTTGGTCAGAACTTTTCTTCAAAGGAGTAAGCGTCTTTCAATTTCATGGCTGCAATCACCATCTGCAGTGATTTTGGAGCCCCCCAAAATAAAGTCTGACACTGTTTCCATTGTTTCCCCATCTGTTTGCCATGAAGTGATGGGACCAGATGCCATGATCTTCGTTTTCTGAATGTTGAGCTTTAAGCCAAATTTTTCACTCTCCACTTTCTAGATGTTGTTAAAGGTTTCTGATAGGGATGTGATATAGTGATGGGGGAAGGCGTGGCAACCCACTCCAGTATTCTTGCCTGGGGAATCCCATGGAAAGAGGAGCCTGGCAGGCTATAGTCCATGGGGTTGCAAAGAGTTGGACATGACTGAAACAACAGCATAGCACAGTGACATAGTGAAAGCAGTGTCTGGTGGAGATTTGTCAACAGTGGTCCATCTGGAGGGTGCTTTAGTTGTAAAAGATCTGGAATAAGGTAATCTTTAAAAAGTTATTGAGGCTTGCATATCATGAATTGAGTTTTAGAAATGTTGAATTTGAGGTGATGGCATGAAAATATATTGAAATAGCAAACTTTTAGAAAATTATAAAGAGTTTGGCAGAGAAGTCAGAGTTAGATAAATATTTGTGAAATAATCCAGAAGTGATAGGTGAATCCTGGAAGTGGAAGAGATTTCTGGGGGGGAGGTGGTGGGGGGGAGTCATCTACAAAGAGAAGCTGTCTAACAGCCACAGTTTTTAAAGCAAGAGAAAAAGAAAAAGAATGTAAAGAGGGGAAAAAATGAATCGTTATCTTGTGCCCTGTTGAATAAGCTCAAGGGAAGGGAGTTTCTAAAACATGGAGCTTGTCTTGTCAACCACATCAAACAGTGACCACGAGCATTTTCATACATGTAGCGCTGAACTGCAACATTGATAATTTCTATCCCCCCTCTTTTTTTTATTATTTGCCAGTAACTCAAGATCTGTAATACTAATGTTATTTCTAATGACTGGGAAAAAACTCTTACTTTAATATGTGTTAAATAGAAAATAGTTAATAAATATACTTTTACTTCTTTGATTGCTGTGTCTCTGGTCATATAAGTAAGTGTATACTGTGTATATAATACAGAGTTCCCATAAATTAGATTTGAGAGAAAACAGCTTTCTAGGAGGTCACATTTTCTCTTTTCTTAGCTACCCAAGCACTTGACTCTTTCTGTAATCCATTAGGATGTTCAGTATATATTCCCTTGACTTCTCTGCCTTAACTAAAGTAAGAGGAAGAAATAAGTAGAGCATTAATATTGTTAAGGGAGCTCTCCAGAAGATTTAAGACTTAGGCTATGAATTTTACCTTAAGATGTTTGGAGGTGTTGTACAAGCTAAATTAAATGACAAAGTGAGGAACAATGTCAGTACATAATTAAAGACAAAATGTGAAATTATTTTGAAATTCACTTACAGTTAAGATTCACTGTGTTTTCTCTATGGATTCTATTTATACCTTTAATCCTGAATTCTCCATTTCTACTTGGTTTTCTTAACATTTCTCTGCTACCTTCACCTTTTCCACTATAGTTTTTCTTACTTTATCATTCCATTCTTTCCACTCATCATAGAATCTTGCACATTTTACTTAATCTCTGTCTCTTTGGTCTCCATATTGAGGAAAGAATAACTATAAATGCCTGAAATTATTAGGCATTTAAATGGCTAAAAAGATATTCTAGCATATCATTTTGCTAACAAAATAGTAAAAGTGTGTGACTTCTGCAAATCCAGTATCTAATATTTTAGTTCTCATCCTGCCTCAAGAATAGTTTCTTTTTTTCTATTTTAAACTGTAGTTTTAGTATGAGAGCAGCTTGACTCTTGAATATCTTAGGTGAACCTGAAACCTTTCATGTAGTGTTAGAAATTTCCTCTTACTGATGATATTTATTGGTGACTCTTTCAAAGTCAGCCATCAGGTTCATTTATCCTTCCTTCCTTAAATTCTTTTGCAAGATTTCCCAGAAAACTCTTTAAGAAATTAAAACTAGAATTGCTTGGAATGTTTGTACTAAATGGCCAGATTTTCTAAACAGATCTTAGAGTGTGTTGATCATGATTATTTTAATAGCAGTGAATTTGGAAGCACAGCATTTGAAATGATCAAACAAAAGTGTAATGAATTGTTCTTTTAAAAATATTTAAGTCATCCTACCTTAATATGAAAAGTATATAAGTTCATTAAAAGAACTTAATCATATTTTTAAGCTAAATTATGGTTGGTTATTAAGTTACTTTTCTCAAAGGCACTTAATAAGTGTTAATAAATTGCTATAGTGTAGTAGGTTTTTAAGATGAAAATGATGTTCTCTGATTAGATAAGGATGAAACCACTCATGAGAACTAATTATACTAGACCCTTGACATTCACAAAGTATGCAACCTTAGATCTTTGTGAACCCTCAAATTTAAGAAATTTCCAGTTCAAAAATATAGGAGATCTGTGCAATCTTTCTTCCAAAGACTCTCATTCTGAGTCATGCTACCATCATCACGTACAGAGTGTAAGAAAAGTTAACTTTCCAGCTTTCAATAAAATTTACTTTTTGATTAATGTCAATTTTTTATAATGAAACATTTTTTTTTTCATAACGCAGATTTTTTCTAGATCAGTGACAACAGGTAGAAAACCCACAAAACTTCATTTATAACGGAAGAATCCCTAAGGTAAAGGAGTTAGTTTATGTGTGTGAGGAATCAGTAATCTAAAGACTAGCTCAGCTCCCAGCATGCTTGATTTAGTTTTATGGCTTGGCAAATTCCACAGGTATAATGTCATGGAACTTGGGGGTAATTGGAAAGTAATAAGACCAATCCTCAACATTTGTGAATTTTAAGATCTTGCAATCTAGCATCAGTTAGGAAAATCTAAGGTGAACCAACAAGTGCCCTCCACTTTCTCTGCTGGTATTTTATTTGAGGAATTGAGAGAGGCACTCAATATTAATGTTAATATTTTCCTCCTTCTTACTTGTAAACATCTAATAACATCAGTAGATAACCTGGGGTATTCCTTCAGAGTACAAGTTATCTGGAATGCTTTTGAAAGGCATGGGGGAAGAGACCTCATTGAAGTTCAACAGTAAGTAGAAGCTTTATTTTAATTACCATTGATTGTTGACTGGTTTGGCCCAAGCATTCTGAACTTAGTGTTTTATCCCTCAAATTAGGGTGACTCTGTTTAGATTCAGTTCAGAGTTGAAGGTCTTGACACATCCAGCTTGGCTAAAATTATTTGCTGGTTACTTTAAAAGAAAGGATTTGTTTGATCATGTGAGCTTTTATCGTTTTATCTTCATAGACAGGTTTTAACTTGTAAAACCTAGTAGTTAAGCATTTTGGTAACACAAAATAGACAATTCCTTTGCACAGTATATAAATTCTTACACTTCTAGTGTTAACACTTAACATTGCTATAAAAGCTGCCACCTTGATATCTTCTACTGCTAGTGCTACTGCACCTTCTCAAGTGACAAACCAGGGAACACATTGAATATTATGATGTGCTGACATGAGGAAAATCTGGTGTCTCAGGAAAACTGGAGAAAATTCGTTCATAAAATATCCCTGTAAAAAATAAACAAAGTAACACAGAGGAGAAAATCAATCTCTCTATTCCACCTCCTTCCTATAGAGCCAAGCATGTAATAGACATTTAAAACATATTCTTTTGTGATGAAAATATGATTAAAGTTCTAGTTTCTCAAAAATGTAGGCATCATTTAAAGTTTTTATTTTATCCCAGGAGAGTTTTATTTCCCTTAATCAATAACCATAGTTACTCGCCTGGATAGTCTTAGAGTTCACTTGCTGCTGCTGCTGTTGCTAAGTCACTTCAGTCGTGTCTGACTCTGTGCGACCCCATAGATGGCAGCCCACCAGGCTCCCCCATCCCTGGGATTCTTCAGGCAAGAACACTGGAGTGGGTTGCCATTTCCTTCTCCAATGCATGAAAGGGAAAAGTGAAAGTGAAGTCGCTCAGTTGTATCCGATTCTTCGTGACCTCATGGACTACAGCCTACCAGGCTCCTCCATCCATGGGATTTTCCAGGCAAGAGTACTAGAGTGGGTTGCCATTGCCTTCTCCAAGAGTTCACTTAGGCTAATAATATTTTTTTTAATCTAAGAAATTAGTTGAAAATCATCTAAAAATGGGGAATCTTGAATTCAACCAAGAACATTGAGTTAAATTTTGAGGGGATGGAATCTTAGCAAATCAAAATATTTTAAACTCTCCCAGGAGATTCTAGTGCGGCTGGTCTACAGAGTAGTAAGTAGGGACTCTGCAACTCTTCTGCAACACAGAAGTGGTTCCCTGCAATAAAAAGTAGCTAACCTGAATTCTCATTAATGTGCTATGTTGTTTTTCCTCTCAAGAACTCAGTTTTCCAACCTATGCAATGAAGCAATAGTTGAACTAGTGATATCTCAGTTTCCTTACATATGCAACAGTCTTTTGATCTCAGTTCTGTGTTTTATTTGTGTGTGTGTGTGTGTGTGTGTGTGTGTGTGTGTGTGTGTATCTTCATATCTGAGCTAACTAAAAAGTTCCTTGAGCAGGTTTTTTGAGATACCTGTCTCTGTTCATTCTTTCCAGGGGCATTTTCAACAATATTGTGAGAAATTTTATGTAAAATCTTAAGATCTTATATTTGATTTTTTTTTAATAGTATCTGCTTTCTAAAGTCTTCAGCATATATCTCCTATGCTGGCCTCCTTTTAGATATTGGAAGCTTAAAAAAAAATAATAAAGTTCATTGTCTTCAAAGATAGCTATCCAGTGCCGTGGTCTTGCATGCTGATCTCATTGTCCACCATCCACTTTTTACAAATTATATAAGCAGCAGTGTCAAACTGCTTAGGGCTCCTCCAAAATTGCTTCATGTTGCCATACAGGTGACCTTACCCTTCTCTTTTTTCAGTATGCCCTTCTGTCTTTCCACCCTGAAAACTTCTCTGAAGCTTTTAAATCATCTTGACAGGTACTCTATGAAGCCTTCTTTGAAACCCTCACCTGCCATACACACGATGTAGAATTAATAACTCCTATCTATTTTGTGTCTATGTCATATATATATATATATATATATATACACATCTTTTCCTACATGAATCACACTGAATCATATATAGTATACGTTTCTTGAAGGTTAGGAGTATCTCATTCATCTTCACATTTCCAGCATCTGGTACGTGGTACATTTTGCATGAATGTGCCGAGTCCATGTTGGGTTTACCCTATGGCTCAGCAGTAAAGAATCCACCTGCAATACAGAAGACAGGAGGACATGGCAACCCACTCCACTATTCTTGCCTGGGAAATTCCACGGGTAGAGGAGCCGACCCAGCTACAGTCCAGAATGTCACAGTCAGACATGACTGAACACAACACATGTGAAGTCCGTAGATCAGTGATAATCCTGTCGAGTTCCTCCTTTCTCTTAGGCTCCAATGTGATTTTTTTCAGTTGCCTATTGGGGCATCCCCAAATCAACCCTATCTCAAACCAGAATTATGTCTTTCTCCCCACAATTTTCCAGTGTTTTTGTCAACTTTTCCTAATAGTCTCCAGCTATAAACCCTTCTGATTAGATTGGGCCATATTCCTCTGCCCTAATATGAAAGTTGCTCTGGTTTTCAACCTTATCAGCATGGCGCAAAAGGCTGTAAATCATCATACATCTGTTACTTTAAAACCATGGTTTAATCCTCATTGCTTATTGAACTTACTGTTTATTCTTTTATTCATCCATTCATCCAAACTACAAAAAATGTTTGTAGTTTGTGTCTTGTATACCAGGCACTCTGCAGGGCACTGTGAACTATAACAACTAACATTTCTTTGTATTTGTTCCTGTTTCTCCATCTATTTAAAAGTCAACCCCATCCCCTTATCTAGTTGCCAGATTTTTACACAGACCTCAAGATCCTACTCCTTACAGTCTTCTCTGACTCTTCAAAGAGAAGTGATCCCTCACCTATGTGTATATAGAACCTGTATCATACCTTTATTATTCTACATGTTCTAGTTACAAAGGTAGAATATACTGTATTTTATTACAGTTATTTGACTACCTTTCTAGTTTTCTCAGACTCAAAGCCCTTTCAGAGGTCAGAGATTACATGTTGTTTCTAATATAATGCTCGGTACATGATTGATGCTCAATAAATCTTTGCAGAATTGAATTAAAATAGGCAAATTGAATTGCTCCCTCTTTGTCAGAATAAGTTCAAGGTACTACTTTCAATCTGGTGAGACAAGTATGAAGGGGTGATGTTTATCAGCTTCTCTGTATTTTGTACAAACTTTTAAGCAGAAGTGGATATCTTTAGAAGACCTGATTCAGGCTGCGTCACCCCCTCTGCTCTTACGCTACTGATATATCTTGTCTTTGCTCTAGTTAGGCAATCTCTTTATAAGCAATACCTTAAATGATTCCTTTTCCTAGGTAGATAACATACAGGATACCTATTTAACAATAACAATGACCTCTTTCCTTTTATTTTTACCTAAATATTTTCCATTTTCTGATTCTGTTTTCTGGTTTATGAATTTTATATACATGTAAATGTGTTGCTTACAATAAGCACTTTACCCCTTCTTTAGTCTGCTTCATTATTCAGTACTAGTCATGCTTCTAACCCCACTAAATATCAATGATGCTTTTGCTAGTAAACTAGAAGAATTCTGCTTAATAAATGATATTGGAAATGTACAGGATACAAATGAGATATGAGGATTTCTCAAATATTATCCTGGTACTATCCTTGCTACATGAGTTATTGGTATATAAGTTTTATGAGTTAATTATATCTAGTGCTTTAGCCCTGGAGATTTTGGATGTTTCTACTAAAACACTATCTAAATTTACTGTGGAGTTTATATTAGTTGCTCTATTCAGGAATATAGATTTATTTTTCACATGAAACATGAACTCCTTAGGAAGGAAGTCGAGACAGGAAGTCGAGATTTGGGTGGTACTACTTCTCAAGGATGCCACAAAAGACCAATGTTTCTTTCAGCCTTCTATTCTGCCCCTGTGTAGCCTTTGTCTTCATGGTCACAATTGGATTGCTCTTTCTCCAGGTATCACGTTCATGTTCCAGGTAAAAAGAAGGGGAGGGCAAAATACCAAGAAGTGAAAATCAGCTGAATAACAAGTTTTAATAACAAGTTTGCCCACAGAATGGCTTCTCTTTACATTTCATTGGCCTGAATAGTATCACATGAATACCCATTGCTTCATCTGAGTCTGTGAAGCTGATTATATTCAGCTAGGCCTTTGGTCAAATTGAATAAAGTTTGGGTTCTTTTAGTAGAGAAAAAGAGAAGGATGAATTTTGAGATAGGAATCTTTACAGTGTCTGCCAATGACAATTTAATATAGCTGCTATTAACAACTCATGGGACCTAAGAAATCTGTGAAAAGAGATTTTTTTCTTTTTTAAGCTAAAAAGCAAAATCTTGTGTAAAGAGCTGACTTTCAGTGGATGGAAGAGAGGTAGCTACTCTGCTACATAGAAACAGAAAAGAGAATTTATGATATGACATACTTTAGTGACAAGAAATTTCTTTTTATTTTTTGTTGTTTCTTCTAGGAAATTTTAGAGAGACACAAATCTGTGTATTAATGTGACTAAAGATTGGTAGGCTTTAGGACTTTATTGCGATTTTGATATTTTTAATTATAACTGTTATTAAAGACTCCATAAATTTTGAGCACTGCAGCTGCTGCTGCTGCTGCTAAGTCACTTCAGTCATGTCCGACTCTGTGTGACCCCATAGACAGCAGCCCACCAGGCTCCCCCATCCCTAGGATTCTCCAGACAAGAGCACTGGAGTGGGTTGCCGTTTCCTTCTCCAATGCATAAAAGTGAAAAGTGAAAGAGAAGTCACTCAGTTGTGTCCAACTCTTCGCGACCCCATGGACTGCAGCCTACCAAGCTCCTCTGTCCATGGGATTCTCCAGGCAAGAGTACTGGAGTGGGTTGCCATTGCCTTCTCCAGTTTTTAGCACTAGTAGAGTACAATGCAAAGTACACTGTTTTCTGCTAAAATGCTTCAGTCATAGCTGACTTTTTTCAACTCTGCCCGCCAGACTCCTCTGTCCATAGGATTCTCCAGGCAAGAATAGTGGAGAGGGTCACCATGCCCACCCCAAGGGCTTCTTCCTGAGCCAAAGGGATCGAACCTGCCTCTCTTATGTCTCCTGTATTGTCAAGTGGGTTCTTTACCACTAGTGCCACCTGGAAAGCCTGCAGAGTACGCTAAGCCTAAGTGCCTCTTTCCCTCCAGGAAATTGCTACTGAAGCTAAGCAATGCTGGTGAGTCAACCCAATTGAACATGTGTAGGCAGTGGATCACTGGAAAATATAAATATTTTGAAAGTACAGAAGCACGTGTTTTTGAAGGACTATGAAAAAGGTAGTCATAGAAGGTATCAGTTACTCAAAATAAAAAAAGTTTATATTTGGTTATTATATTTCTGGAAAGTTATCAATTTCCTTCATGACGCAGATAACCATGATGATGTGATCACTCACCTACAGCCAGACATCCTGGAATGCAGAGTCAGGTGGGCCTTAGGAAGCATCACAACAAATGAATCTAGTGGAGGTAATGTAATTCCAGTTGAGCTATTTCAGATCCTAAAAGATGATGCCAGCAAATTTGGAAAATTCTGCAGTGGCCACAGGACTGGAAAAGGTCAGTTTTCTTTCTAGTCCCAAAGAAAGGCAATGCCAAAAAACGTTCAAACACAATGAGCACAATTGTACTCATCTCACACTAGCAAAGTAATGCTCAAAATTCTCCAAGCCAGGCTTCGACAGTACATGAACTGTGAACTTCCAGATGTTCAAGCTGAATTTAGAAAAGGCAGAGGCACCAGAGATCAACAACATCTGTTGAGTCATCAAAAAAGCAAGAGAGTATTAGAAAAACAAGTACTTCTGCTTCATTGACTATGCTAAAGCCTTTGACTTTAGAGTAGAGACATCCTTTTGCTGACAAATTTCCATCTGTTCAAAGCTATGGTTTTTCCAGTAGTCATGTATGGATGTGAGTTGGACTATAAGGAGCGCTGAACACTGAAGAATTGATGCTTTTGACCTATGGTATTGGAGAATACTCTTGAGAGTCCTTTGGACTGCAAGGAGAACAAACCAGTCCATCCTAAAGGAGATCAGTCTTGAATATTCATTGGAAGGACTGATGCGGAAGCTGAAACTCCAATTCTTTGGCCACCTGATGCAAAGAATTTACTTGCTGGAAAAGACCCTGATGCTGGGAAAGATTGAAGGCAGCAGAAGGGGACAACAGAGGATGAGATGATTGGATGGCATCACTAACTCAATGGACATGAGTTTGAGCAAGCTTTGGGAGTTGGTGGTGGACAGGGAAGTGTGGCGTGCTGCAGTCCATGGGGTCACAGAGAGTTAGACACAGCTGTGTGACTAAACTGAACTCAGCTGTTAGAGAAGTTAAGAGACATATTCCATACTTGTTCTTTCTTTTCTGCTGTAATCTGCACTGTAAGCAGCTACACTAGAAAAATAGATGCTTGGTGGAGCATCTAGAAGAACTTCCAATGAACCCTTCTTGCTCTTCCTCAACTCCATCCCTAGAGACACTCACAAATTCATGCTGTGTTCTAGGCGCCAGGTACCTTGCCCATGATTGGTCATCTTATCTCCAAATAAAGCCCAAGATTGGTCAGTACTGTCCATATTTTACCTGTGAAGTATCAGAGAACCAGCAAGGTTCAATAACTTTCCCAAGGAGTCAGGGCAGAATGTCAGATGTGACTTGTAAACAGATCATTTTTTTCACCACCTCCCTTTATATTTGAAATAAATGGATCATTTCTTCAGGAATTCTCAGCCTCAGGACAGGCAGGAGGACAGAATGGGCAGACATTCCTTATTCTGTGAAGGCTGCCTGTCCGATGGAAGACTGACTGCTCTTGGGAGTAAAAATGGGAAATCCCAGTGCTGTGTGTGATTCTTCCCAACAAAACCAGGATTATTCTTGTGAGTGTTTGTCATCACTTCATCCAGGGCTCCATGAGAATAAGAATTAGTCATTGGTTTGGATCTGAGATACTGTAAATGCATAATGATTTTTTTATAATCTTCCCGTCTCTAATAGGTCCTGCATGCTTTCTAGTAATTATCCAGAATGAAATTAAAATGAAGTGAGTCCATCTTCTTAAAATGTGTGATTTATGCAATTAGTGAGATTGGATTTTATCTTTCAAACAAAAGAAACAGTATTATTATTAATGTAATGAACTTTCTTTAAAGAAATGCATCATAAATTTAGGAAGCAAAAAAGTAAGCCAAATAATTATAGTATTTTCATTCTCTGTAATAAAACTGTGAATGTTTAAAGATATCTAGCTATTTTTTGTCAGTTCTACATGTATATGGTTTCTTTTAATTTTATTTATAATATTCATTTGCAGTAGCCATTTTGCATATCATTAGACAAGGAAAGTCAGACTAATGCATTGTCAGTACAGTCGGGTATATATATGGTGGACTAGGTGTAAGGTAGGAATATGAAATGGGCTTCCGTGATCGCTCCGTGGGTAAAGAATCTGTTTGCAATGCAGGAGACACAGGAGCCATGGGTTTGATCCATAAGTTGGGAAAGTCCCCTGGAGAAGGAAATGGCAACCCACTTCACTATTCTTGCTTTAAAAATCCTGTGGACAGAGGATCCTAGAGGGCTGGTGCTAATGATAAAGAACCCGCCTGCTAATGCAGGAGATATAAAAGACTCAGGTTGGATCTCTGGGTTGGGAGAATCCCCTGGAGGAGGGCATGGCAACCCCCTCCAGTATTTTTGCCTGGAGAATCCCAGGGACAGAGGAACCTGGTGGACTATGATCCATATGATCACAAAGAGTGAGACATGACTAAAGTGACTTAGCAGGCAGTAGGAAATAAATTGTACTTAAAACCTCATTTACCCTCTGAAGAAAGTATTCATTTCTCTTCCTCTGTAAATCTCTCCCTTTCCTGCTCTCTCCATCTCTGCTTGTTTCTCTTTTCCTTTCTCCCTCCCTTGCTCTCATTTTCTGGCTTTCAGGCCCCATATTGCACCCCCTTCTTTGAACCCTAGAACACTGAAATCAATCTATGAAATATAAAAATGCCATACACACCAAGGAAACCAGAATTGAAAGAGACACATGTACCCCAATGTTCATTGCAGCACTGTTTATAATAGCCAGGACATGGAAACAACCTAGATGTCCATCAACAGATGAATGGATAAGCAAGCTGTGGCATATATACACAATGGAGTATTACTCTGCCATTAAAAAGAATAAATTTGAATCAGTTCTAATGAGATGGATGAAACTGGAGCCTATTATACAGAGTGAAGTAAGCCAGAAAGAAAAACACCAATACAGCATACTGACACATATATATGNGGAGATTCCCTTGTTTAAGTCTTAGTTATCTTTTTTTTTTTTTTTAAAGTAAGGTAGCTTTTAGTACCAAATAAAATAATTTCTTTAAAATGTTTTACACAGATTCAAATAAGCAATGATGTGAGCTTATCATTTTTAATTGTTATGTTGTTTAAATAGAAAGGTAGTCCATGACCTGAAGATGGACTTTATTCCATGACCTGAAGTGGATTTTATTCCACTGGTAAAACTGTGGAATAAAATTAATTACTGTTATGTAAGAAACGAATCACCAGTCTATAGTTGATGCAGGATGCAGGATGCTTGGGGCTGGTGTACAGGGATGATCCAGAGAGACGTTGTGGGGTGGGAGGTGGGAGGGGGATTCGGGATTGGGAGCTTGTGTGCACCTGTGGTGGATTCATATCGATGTATGGCAAACCCAATAGAGTATTGTAAAGTTAAATTTAAAAATAAATAAATTAATTAATTAAAAAAATTTAAAGAAAAATAGTAATCATGCATTATATATAAAATATATGTAGATATATACATAAAATATATGCTAGAATAGCATAAATACTGGAGGGGAGAAAACATATATTTTGAGGTAACATCACACAAATGTGATGTGTAATAGATATATACTAAACTAAAACAAACAAACAAAAAAATGCATTGCATACAGTAAAAACAAACAAGCAAACACACAAATACTTCCGGCTAGTGATTCCTGAGTCTTTTAGGAACTAGAACTAGCCGTGAGCACGAGATGTCAAGTTTCTGATGAAGGACTATTAAGTGGGTTATTCAGTGCCAAGATGTAACCTGTCATCACCAAAATGTCAAAATAGCATTGCTTGACAGTGTCATATGAAATACAAATTCTTTGAAAGAAAGACCTATTCTAGTATAGTGAGGACTAGTTCTTAGGAACCACATCAGATGGCCATCCAGTGGTTAAGACTCTTTGCTTCCATTGCAGGGGACACGTGTTCCAATCCCTGGCCAGGGAACTAAGATGCCACATGCCGTTTGGTGCAGCCAAAAAAATAAAATGTTAAATTTGTTTAAGAAAAAAAAGAAGAAGCACTCAGAAATGAGTACTTAGGCAATTGATGCAGTTATGGTATTTGGTATTTGGCAGTCCTTTCAAGAATTTGCAACACTGCTGGACTAGAGCAGAGGTTAGTTAATATATTTTATTCTCTCTCTCCCACCTTTATCCTTGCTATTCTATTCAAGGAGTTAAAAACAGTAGTAAGATTTCAAAACTCGTTTACAGTATTTCCATGTATTAGAATTTATGTCCTCAGTCAATCAATCCATCAGAGAAACATGACTAAATGCCCTCAGTGTATTAGACATTTTGCTAAGCAGACACCAGGTACCATAGGGGATTCAAAGATGTTCCTATCCTCAGGGAGCTGGCAATCTGGCTAGATAACAATTCAAGATAATAACCATTGTTCTAAGCCATTTTAAACAAAACTCAGCGGGTTAAGGTTAAAAATTAAAAAAACCTCCTTGACAGTTATGGCTTTTTATGGGATAAATTGCTTCCCCCACCCCCCAAATGTTTAGTGAATCAGCCATCATTTATAGACTGAGCAGAGTAAGGTTTTCTTCGTGTTTGTTCCTCCTAAGCCTTCGTTTGTGGTTCCTTAAAATTTGTTTAGGGCTGAGTTCCAGAGTCTAAGGGATATTGAAGTGTGAAAACAAGTCTAAATGTGAAAACAAGTAACATAATGGAGATAGTTAAAGGGAGAAGGGAGAGCTGATCACAAAGTGAGTTTATTCAGACTGAAAAGAAGAAAGGAGAAAAAGAATATTTTAGTAGTATCTTCACATTCATGCCAAAGGTAGTAGTCATTTATTTTTCCGCATTACTAAGTAAAAAATATAAATTGTTTTTTAACTAATCAGAGTACTTATGTGCTGAACCCTGATGTCAAAAGGTTTGAAACAGTAAACGGTGGCTCCGATGGTAATGAAGCTGCCTGCGGCAGGCAGGAGACTGGGTTCAGTCCTGGGTCAGGAAGATCCCCTGGAGAAGGCATGGCAACCCACTCTAGTGTTCTTGCCTGGAGATTCCATGGATAGGAAACCTGGCGGGGTACAATCCGTGGCGTCGCAAAGAGTCAGACATGACTGAGTGATTAACACTTTCGCTTTTTTGTTCATGCTCTGTAAGAAACATTTATGATCACAATTCTAAGTCCTGATTGCAAGTAACCTTATTTTGAGTGATTATTAAAGCAATATATGCTTACAAAAATAATTCGGACTACACATAAAAATATGAAGGACTCAAACTCACTTGAATTCCAACCTCCCAGTGATCTTATTAACATGTATCTATGTGTTTACCAGCACTTTGTGCATCCGTGCAGCATCATCTTACCAACATAGAAATGAATGCAGTTTTATATTTCGTGGGGCTTCTCTGGTGGCTCAGATGGTAAAGAATCCGCCTGCCTTGCAGAAGACCTGGGTTTGGTCCCTGGGTCGGGAAGATTTACTGGAGGAGGAAATGGCAACCCACTCCAGTATGCTTGCCTGGAGAATTCCATTGACAGAGGCTGGCAGGCTACAGTCTATGGGGTTGCAAACAGTTGGACACAACTGAGCAATTAGTACTTTATATTTTATAGTTTATTTTTGATCATACGAATCCTTTGTACCCAGTCGTTGAATTATAGCTTAATTTCAGTTCAGTTCAGTCACTCAGTCATGTCTGACTCTTTGCGACCCCATGAATCGCAGCACACCAGGNTTCACTTTCTGCCATAAGGGTGGTGTCATCTGCATATCTGAGGTGATTGATATTTCTCCCTGCAATCTTGCTTCCAGGTTGTGTTTCTTCCAGCCCAGCGTTTCCCATGATGTACTCTGCATAGAAGTTAAATGAGCAGGGTGACAGTATGCAGCCCTGATGCATCCCTTTTCCTATCCGGGACCAGTCTGTTGTTAGGACTATGGAGAAGCAGGCACATGTTTGTAAGTGCCCTGTTGTAGTTCGGTTTATGCTTTGTTGTGAAGCTGTGAGCCCAGACTTTGTGGTGTATGGGAGAGGCCCTAGATTCCAGGACTGACCCCAGCACTCACTAACTGTATGAACTTGGCAAGAGCAGTTCAGAGTAGCCTCATTTACCTTTCTGTCTACTGAGGAGTTTTGACTCAGCCTCTAGCTCTAAAAATTTGTTATCTGAATGCTTTATTTTTAGAAAAAATATATACCTTTATAGCAGCTTATATTTACAAAAATTAACCTTCTTTATTACATTTTACAAAGCTTGTAATATAAACTTTGAGAGTTTTTGCCTTTGTAGTAAAAAAAAAAAAAACAAGATTATTTTAAAATTTGTAAATGTGTGACTCATTTATTAAAGGTTAAAATGTTCTGATAACTCAGAGAAAAAGTGAAATTTGTTGTTAGGATATTATGCAATGTACATATTCATCACTTACAAATATAGTTTTCATCCTATTATATTCTACATGCCCCATGACATGCCAGCATATCTGTTCAGAGTACTTGCTATGTGCTCAACTGTACATGTAAGGTTTCTAATGAAGAAAAACAAAATAAGGAATATTTAGAAATATAATTATGTAGAGGTCACAACTGTGAAAATTGCTTCTCTCACAATCACTATAATGACTTTATTGCCTAAATTACATAGTAATAAAATTATTTTTATACTCCTAGAGTAACTAGCCTTGGTTCTTGGTAAGAAGTTGCAATCTATTTATCTAAATAGAAAATAGTTCTGTTATTATAGTCACTTTGGAAGAAGTATTTTCTAGTACACTTGAAGCCATGAGTTGAAATATTTAAGATACTATAAAATTTAAAAAAAAAACTTTATTTCATTAGTAGAAATGTTTGCTACTGTTTGTTTATCATAATCACTATTTTTCATTCAGATCAATCTCCATGAGTTATGGGGAGGATTATAAAGCTGGAGTCAGGATAACTGGACCATAACACTGTTAGGTTGTGAGAATTCGGGCAAATCACCTACCTCTCCTGACTCTCTTTTCACTTATATGTTGAGAGTTCCTAAATAATGTGCATGAAAATGTTATAGAAGTGTAAGCTACAACTAATTTATTTAGTATCTTTTCTTCCTGGTAGTATGAAATGGCTTATAAAATTCAGAATGAAATAGTAAACTGAGAATTCAGTGTTTACCTCTTCACAGATCAACAGCATATAAGTACACAGATTGGTTTTGTTAATTGCTCCTGCTCATTACTGTGCTTACTCTCATTCATTTTTTGAGGAAAAAAATAACATTTTGAGAAAGCTCTAACTTCATTTCCCACTTGTGAAAGAAGATTAAAGAGAAACAGTTTGTTGACAGATTACATGAGTATCTTATATTACACCAGTTGGAATCTACTAAATGATTTAAATACATGTAGTTGAAGAATATATATTGTAATAAACTGACTTCCTTTCTGATGGCATTGAGCGTGTGAATATCCATAAACACAAAATGGAATTTTTAAAGGGTGAAAGTAAATCTATTTGTTTAACTCTGATATCTTATTGTTAAAGCATAAATGGAACCCAGTTTTGAAAAGGTGTTCCAAAAGATGCCACAATTACCCGAGCTACAAACATATCTCCCAGCTTCCCTGATGACTCAGTGGTAAAGAATCTGCCTGCCAGTGCAGGAGACATAAGACATACAGGTTCAGTCCCTGGGTGGGGAAGATCCCCTGGTGAAGGAAATGGAAACCCACTCCAATATTCTTGCCTGGGAAATCCCATGGACAGAGAAGCTTGGTGGGCTGTAGTCCATGTCACAAAAGAGTTGGACACAACTTAGCAACTAAACAACAACCACTAACATCTCCAGATGATCAGCAGATTTTGTGTCATTTTCCTTTAAACATTTGCTTTTTGTTATTTATAAGGATTATACTCCTTATTGAAGTTTTCTAGTTATATTTTTATTGTTCTTTTTAATCCTTTTCCATTTGAATACATATTATTTAATACATATTATTTGTATGTTTAAATAATATATATCCATGTGAATACATACTATTTAAGAAAATTAACTCCACAGAAAAAATCAGTACTATCATAAGCTAGCAACAGAGGAAGCCAAAAATGTAAAGGATAACATTATTTGCTTATTCCACTAAATAATAATAACCAAATAAATATTATGGCTTCCACAAAATTTGTACCATTTTTTTAAAGTTAGGGAACACAAAAATAAAATATCTTCAAAAAATAATATGAGTGCATTATTGTTTGGGACTTACACATACCCATTGAGATTAGTAAGATGTGATTTGTCCTGCAGCTGCTTCAAATTAAGAACAGGTGTGGGAGACAGATTATGCAAATACTCATATTAATGTAATTGTCAAATTGGTGTGTTTACCATTGTGCTTTTAAAGGGTAGACTGTACTCCTATTTTAAATGTAAATTAGCTTCATTCTTGAGAGCAGCTTATTGGTCTATGGAAACTTGGTCCTGGCTTGGAAAGGAATAATTTCTAATAGATGATAACACAATTCTGAAATCTGACATTTTCTTTTCCAAGAAACTCTTTCACACATAAAAAAAAAAAAAAGACAAGTCTATATTATTTTTGGTACATATGTAGTCATGGAGGTTTGTGTAAATTTGAGTTAATTCTGGCACAAGACTACTCTTTTCTTTTTTTATTGTGGTGTGTGGTAATTACTATGATAGCTCTTGATCTCCTTCTATCTTTTCTAACTCAGAATTCATCTCAGCTTTCCATCTTTATAAATCTAAACAATAAAAAATATAGTCTTTGGAAAAAATTGAATTTTATTTAATTTAATCATAATCTTACCTCGTAGAATCTCATTACCTTCCATTGTATCTTAATATTTAAAGTGTTTAAACACTAATTTTTGTATTTTAAACTATGTTTTGTGAATACAGAGCAACCTTTTACTACTAGTTCACTCATGTATCTCTGTGAGGATTTTATACATGCCTAATGTCATGATATAGACACACCTCTGCCCCCAAAAGGGCTTTATCTTAGACCCTAACTAAATGTCCTCTTACACGTCTTAGTGACAATGTGTTGGCCATTATAACTAAATATAGCAAGGGTGACTAGGCCAGTGAAAAGAAACACTGAGGAGTCAACCAGAGATATTAGACAAATTACATTTCTCACATTCCCATCCTATTTTAATGCCTTTTCCCTAACAAAAGAAAGGTCACCAGGCTTTTATGATTTTGTTTCACTTGACTAACATATATTCAGGGCTTACCTTGTATACCGGGTACTATATTTCTGTTTTCTCATTTCACGGAATAAGAAACTGAGCTTTAGGAAGGTTGTTCAGCCGTCTTTCCAGCTCTTTGCAACCCCATGGACTTCAGCAAGCCAGGCTTCCCTGGCCTTCACCATCTCTCCCAGCTTGATCAAACTCAAGTCCATTGAGTCAGTGATGCCATCCCACCATCTCGTCCTCTGTCATCCCTTTCTCCGGCTTTCTATCTTTCCGAGCATCAGGGTCTTTTCTAATGAGTCAGTGCTTCACATCAGGTGGCCAAAGTATTGGAGCTTCAGCACCAGTCCTTCCAATGAATATTCAGGATTGATTTCCATTAGGATTGGCTGATTTGATCTCCTTGAAGTCCAAGGGACTCTCAAGAGTCTTCTCTAACAACACAGTTCAAAAGCATCAATTCTTCGGCGCTCAGCCTTCTTTATGGTTCAACTCTCACATCCATACATGACTGCTGGAAAAACCATAGCTTTGACTACATGGACCTTGTGGCAAAGTAACGTCTCTGCTTTTTAAAATGCTGTCTACATTGGTCATAGCTTTTCTTCCAAGGAGCAAGCATCTTTTAATATCATGGCTTCAGTCACACTCTGCAGTGATTTTGGAGCCCAAGAAAATAAAGTACATCACTGTTTGCATTGTTTCTTCCTCTATTTGCCATGAAGTGATGGGACCGGATGCCGTGATCTTAGGTTTTTGAATGTTGACTTTCAAGTCAGCTTTCACACTCTGCTCTTTCACTTTCATCAAGAGGCTCTTTAGTTCCTCTTTGCTTTCTGCCATAAGGATGGTATCTGTGGTTATTGATGTATCTCCTGACCATCTTGATTGCATATTGTGCTTCATCCAGCCCTGTGTTTCACATGATGTACTCTGCATGTAAGTTAAATAAGCAGGAAGACAATATACAGCCTTGACATACTCCTTTCCCAATTTGAACCAGTCTGTTCTTCTATGTCTGGTTCTAACCGTTGCTTCTTGACTGAATACAGGTTTTTCAGGAGACAGGTAAGGTGGTCTGGCATTCCCATCTCTTGACCAATTTTCCAAATTGTTGTGATCCACACAGTCAAAGGCTTTGGTATAGTCAATGAAGCAAAAGTAGATGTTTTTCCCCAATTCTTCTGTTTTTTCAATGATCCAACATATGTTGGCAATTTATATCTCTGGTGCCTCTTCCTTTTCTAAATCTGGATATCTGAAGTTCTTAGTTCATGTACTATTGAAGCCTAGCTTGGAGAATTTTGAGCATTACTTTGTTACAGTGTGAAATGAGTGCGATTCTGTGGAAGTTTGAATATTATTTGCATTATCTTTGTTTGGGATTGGAATGAAAACTGATCTTTTCCAGTCCTGTGGCCACTTTTCCAAATGTGCTGGCATACTGGGTGAAGCACTTTCACAGCACAATCTTTTAGGATTTGAAATAGCTCAAGTGCAATTCCATCGCCTCCACTAGCTTTGTTCATAGTGATGTTTTCTAAGGCCCACTTGACTTTGCATTCCAGGATGTGTAGCTCTAGGTGAATGATCGCACCATTTTGGTTATCTGGGTCATTAAAATTTCTTTTGTACATTTCTTTTGTGTATTCTTGCCACCTCTTCTTAATATTTTCTGCTTCTGTTAGATCCATACCTTTTTTGTCCTTTATTGTGTCCATCTTTGCATGAAGTGTTCCTTTGGTATCTAATTTTATTGAAGAAATCTCTAGTCTTTCCCATTCTATTATTTTCTTCTATTTCTCTGCATTGATCACTGAGGAAGGTTTTCTTATCTCTTCTTGCTATTCTTTGGAACTCTGCATTCATATGGGTATATCTTTCCGTTTCTCCTTTGCCTTTCACTTCTCTTCTTTTCTCAGCTATTTGTAAGGCCACCTCAGACAGCCATTTTGCCTTTTTGCATTTCTTTTTCTTGGGGATGGTTTTGATCATCACCTCCTGTACAGTGTTATGATTCTCCATTCATAGTTCTTTAGGCACTCTATCAGATCTAATCCCTTGAATCTATTTATCAGTTCTACTATATAATCATAAAGGATTCAATTTAGGTCGTACCTGAATGGTCTAGTTGTTTTCCCTACTTTCTTCAATTTAAGTCTGAATTTGGCAATAAGGAATTCATGATCTGAGGCACAGTCAGCTCCCAGTTTTGTTTTTGCTGACTGTATATAGTTTTGCCATCCTGGCTGCAAAGAATATAATCAGATTTACTACTGACCATTTGATTGATAGAGTTAATTCTTAAATAGGTTGATAAGGAGTTTGGGGCATTCAAGGAGGAGAAAGGGATCCAGAGTCCCCAAGGAGGAGACAGAGAGCCTGCACTCTCAAGGAGAAAAGGACAATTTTTTTTCTACATTCCTTCATCTTAGTCACATAAGACTTAATTTTCTTTATGCCCAGAGCTAATGATTATACAACAAAACAACTCATCTTTCCCAAGGGTATGTTTTTCCTTAAGCTCTGTACTAATGATTATATAGGAGAAGGCAATGGCAACCCACTCCAGTACTCTTGCCTGGCAAATCCCATGGATGGAGGAGCCTGGTGGGCTGCAGTCCATGGGGTCATGAAGAGTGGGACATGACTGAGTGACTTCACTTTCACTTTTCACTTTCATGCATTGGAGAAGGAAATGGCAACCCACTCCAGTGTTCTTGCCTGGAGACCCCAGGGACGGGGGAGCTTGGTGGGCTGCCATCTCTGGAGTCACACAAAGTCGGACACAACTGAAGCGATTTAGCAACAGCAGCAGCAATTATTATATAACAATATTGTATCTTGCAGGAGGACTTGTTTCTCCNTCTTGCCTGGAGACCCCAGGGACGGGGGAGCTTGGTGGGCTGCCATCTCTGGAGTCACACAAAGTCGGACACAACTGAAGCGATTTAGCAACAGCAGCAGCAATTATTATATAACAATATTGTATCTTGCAGGAGGACTTGTTTCTCCTTCTTAACAAGAGCCTTCTGACTAATCTTGTTATCTTAAGAAGTTTGTTGTGGCAATGGGTCTGGTAAAAGTATATAAGGCCTTGACAAGAGCAGTGAAGGAGGCACTCTCTGTCCCCCTTCTGATGTCTGTGTCAGAAGCTTTCTCTGTCCTTTTTCACCTAGTAAAACTTCTGCCACACAAAAGCTCTGAGTGATCAAGCCTAGCTCCTGATTGGAACCTAAATCTTCTTTGGAGATCAGTTCACTTCAGTTCAGTCGCTCAGTTGTGTCCAACTCTTTGCGACCTTTTGAATTGCAGCACACCAGGTCTCCCTGTCCATCACCAACTCCCGGAGTTCACACAGACTCACATCCATCGAGTCAGTGATGCCATCCAGNGACTGCAAGGAGATCCAACCAGTCCATTCTGCAGGAGATCAACCCTGGGATTTCTTTGGAAGGAATGATGCTAAAGCTGAAACTCCAGTACTTTGGCCACCTCATGCGAAGAGTTGACTCATTGGAAAAGACTTTGATGCTGGGAGGGATTGGGGGCAGGAGAATAAGGGGACGACAGAGGATGACATGGATGGCATCACTGACTCAATGGATGCGAGTCTGAGTGAACTCCGGGAGTTGGTGATGGACAGGGAAGCCTGGCGTGCTGTGATTCATGGGGTCGCAAAGAGTCGGACACGACTGAGCTACTGAACTGAACTGAACTAAAAGGCAATCACAAGCTTTTCACTTAAACTGCCTTCCAATGCCCATGGAGTCTAAAACACAGAGGCTGTAAATGAAAGCACAGAAATAAATTTGACAGAGAAAGCAGATCTGTTTTAAGTCTTCTTACTAGTTTTAACAAGAGCAGGTTTTTGTAAAGTATGATTTTAACGTTAACAAGATCTTTTCATACAAATAGGGTCTTTTTTTTTTTAATTTAAATGCAAAAATAGCCCGGTTTATGTTATGGGAAACCAATCTATGAAATATAACATTTTATACATATTTTTTCAGTTAGAGAAAAGGAAGAAGGAAAACAAACCCCTCAAATTTTCTTTTTTTTTTTTTTTACTTGTCCTTAAAAACACATTAACAACCTCCACTCAAATTTTAGGGGCTAAGTAGGTGAAATTAGTTATATTGTTAAAGGTTAAAATAGTTATAGGTTATAATACACATGCAAGCATCTCATAACCTAACAATTTCAAGAAACACATTAAGAACTCTCCTAAGCTCAAAAAAATCACAGTAAAAATGACAGCCGTACTGGAATCAAGTAGCTCAGTGATGGGAATGTTTTTCAGAGCAATGTAATTTTTTAAGATGCTTAAAGTTATATGTCAGAGGCTCAGCATTAAAGAAGCTAAGAGTTAAGCTAGCAGAGACTGCTTTCTGTATGCAGAGACTGACCCTGGAAGGATTCCCACAAATCCGGGAAATGGTTATCTCCAGGAAAGGGTACAAGGTGGCTAGGGTCGAGACCAAGACAAAGCCTTACTTTTACCATAGGATGCTTTTGTGTATTTTGAATTTTATGAATGGATTATCTATTAAAAATACTTTATGAAACCAGGCATATACACAAAAGAGTAAAGCTCAACTAAATTGTCTCATTACACCGCAATACAGTCATGGATACTGAAGAGGAAAAGAAAGGAAGTTAGGGGTTCCCCAAAACAGTAGGTGCACCTTCTAAGCCACATGTTGTCTCCAATACCTCCACAGAGCTTCACTGCCCACGTAATTCCTTTGAAATTGCTGGTCCGCCCAGAGAGTAAAAGTCCAGGGAGGCATAAAGGGTGTAACAGAGACAACACTGCTGCAAAGTTGATGCCAGCGTCTCTCTGGTTCCTTCATCTCTGGAGCCCTGCTAATTCTCCAAGCCACTCCTCCTTCCTTCCCTTCTCATAGGCAGCATATGTCTTACCAGGAAGAAGACTGGAGTGTTTGGAATCTGAGTCCCGCTACTTCTGAGCAACTGTGCATCTTAAAAAAAAAAAAATCTCTTCACCTTTTTAAGTATCTCTGCTTCTCCATCCGTTAAGTCAGAATAATAATAACTCCCACCTCAGAGGTGACTATAACATTCTCTATGAAAACCTAAAGATTGGAGTTTGTCTAGTTCAAAATATTGTCTGAATCACCATACAGTTTATATGACTGATGGAGTATTAACCTTAAGGCAGGTTATACCTTATTTGGGATATGAAACCTGCGGCAAACGGCATCCAGGTCAATCATGATAACCACCACCAGAGAATCTGGTCACGTCTCAAAGAAAGGAAAACAGAGGCTGGGGAACGAGCTGCTCTTTTGTTTGGGCAGGACTGCCAAAGCAGTCTGGTTAAAAGCAAACAACCAGATGGACACGAGCGTGGTTAACTCAGCCTTTCCATCTTAAAACATGTAAACAGGAGGACGATTTACTCTATCAACACAGGGATTAATTATTTTTTAAGTTTTTTTTTTTTTAAGTTCATTCCTATATATGGTAATCAGCTGGCTCCCTCCAAGACAGCCATGTAGCAATATTCTGAAAGGCACAGTCATCTTCCAGGTCATTCTCAAAGCAACAGGCAAAGTTACCCCTTCTGTGTGAACCTGCACTATGTGAAAGGCAGTCTGTAATTAATAATACTCAATCTTTTACCATTATTCATACTCTTTGTTACTTTGGTCAGCACTTGGTCTCTGTAAATAAGCCTAGAACCTAGGATGGGTGTCCAGTTTTGGAAATCAGTGTGCAAATATTTATATCACGTCTCTTTCATTTTCTGAGACATCATAGGATCTTTTAAAATCAAATATAAAAACTAAACTATTAAAAAACACAACCCATGGGATCATAATCATAGAAAAACAAGATAAAGCACAAAGAAATCAGAGAAATCAAAGGCAAAAGAAGATTGTGGAAAATAAATCCCAGTTAACAAATGAAAAGTTATGTTCTTCTATCTTTCATTCATTAAAGTATTCTGGACCATTAATATTTTATGCTGTATATGAAGAAAGAAAATGGAATTGAACCTATAAAGGTTTGAAACACACCTTATTCACTTATGATACACTAATAACAAACATATTCAAATAACAAGTACATTATTGTTCATGAAAGAACCCCAGATTAAAGAGTGGTTTGCAGTCCAAGTAAATATAGAAAAGCTGCCAAAACTGTCTGTTTGACTCTCAATGATCTCATTTGTTTTTAATCAAACAATATTGAGTTTTTTCAAATTAGATTAATCTTTTGCCCAGTTTTTAAGCTATTTGGATAAAAATGTATAACAATGATTAGCATAAAATAATCTGAACAGTGCACTGAAACATTTGCTTAAGAAGAATTCATTATAATTTATTTGCTTTTTCTGTTTTAAAGAATAATCTGGCTTCATAAAAGGTATAAGACTAATTTGGTAAGCAGTGTCATCCTATAAATACCTGGCACGGGATAAGTAAATACTTGAATGAATGAATGAATGAACGGAACATATGAGCAATGTGACTAAAGCAAACAAGAACACAAATCCCTATACACACACACACACACAACCTTTCTAACAATCCTTTTGGAAATAATGAGTTTTCATATTTCTAGCTTCAGCATATTTACTCTACTGCTTCCTTTTCAGTATCAACTTATTTTCTAAGGAAAATAAGCAGAAGTCATGATAGGATTCTTCATGTGCTTGTCTGACTCCTCTGCTTTCCTCCAAACAATTAACAAACAAAAACTTAAAAGCCCAGAAAATGATATTTTAACAAGTTCCCCAGGTGATATGAGTCGAAGGCAACGCCGAAGAAATATTCCATGACTTTGTGTGGATTATGACCTTCCCCTTCCCCACAACAACCCTTTTTTGGATGTGATGAACCCCTTCTTTATCACAAAAATGAGTCACCCCTTCTGGAAAGCCTTCCCCTGTGCACTCCACTTGTCCTCTACTCTCTGGCATACTCTCCCTAGAGAACTTCACCCACCAGATGGTAATTCTTTGTCCCTCTGGTACAGCAAGCTCCTTGAGGGCATGGACACCCTCTGGTTGCCCTCTGGGTCACTAACACCTTGGCAAATGAATTTAGTTTTCTAAGCCTTCAGTTTCCTCATATATAAAATGAGAAAGATAGAAATGGCCTTGCTTTTGTGAGGACTAAATGATGAGCATAAACCAAGTAACCCAGTGTCCACTTTTTATCACAGCAAAAGGTGAATGACATAGAGAAGATTTTGTTTTCCTGTAGGAACAAGGTCATAACTGAGCCTAGCCTCAAACAAAGAATAGCAATGACCCTTAAAAACCTATAGGGAATGAGCATGGTCTTTATGAATATAATAAATTGTGGTGGTGGTGGTGGTTTAGACGCTAAGTCATGTCCAACTCTTTGCAACCCCATGGACTGTAGGGATTTTCCAGACAAGAATATGGAATGGGTTGCCATTTGCTTCTTCACAGGATCTTCCTGACCCAGGGACTGAACCCAAGTCTCCTGCATTGCAGGCAGATTCTTTACCAAGCCATAATAAATATTGTTGTTGTTGTTGTTCAGTTGCTTGGTCATTTCTGACTCTGTGACCCCATGGACTACAGCACACCAGGCTTCCCTGTCCTTCACCAACACCCAGAGTTTGCTCAAACTCATGTCCATTGAGACGATGATGTCATACAACCATCTTGTCCTCTGTCGCCCCCTTCTCCTCCTGCCTTCAATCTTTCCCAGCATCAGGGTCTTTTCTAATAAGTCAACTCTTGGCATCAGGTGGCCAAAATACTGGAGCTTCACCATCAGTCCTTCCAATGAACGCCCAGGATTGATTTGCTTTAAGATTGACTGGCTTGATCTCGTTGCAGCCCAAGGGACTCTCAAGAGTCTTCTCCAATACCACGATTCAAAGGCTTCAATTCTTCAGCATTCAGCCTTCTTTATGGTCCAACTCTCACATCCATACATGACTACTGGAAAAACCATAGCTTTGACTAGATGGACCTTTGTTAGCAAAGTAATGCCTCTGCTTTTTAATATGTTGTCTAGGTTAGTCATAGCTTTTCTTCCAAGAAGCAAGTGTCTTTTAATTTCATGGCTGGAGTGACCATCTGCAGTGATTCTGGAGCCCAAGAAAACAAAGTCTGTCACTGTTTTCATTGTTTCCCTATCTATTTGCCATGAAGCGATGAGAATGGATGCCGTGATCTTAGTTTTTTGAATGTTGAGTTTTATTTTATTTGTTTATTCTGTAATTATTTAAAAGAATGAAATCTGGCTCCACATAATGATAGATAAATTATGAACACTAATTAAAAATGTTCCCAAATATACATCAGTACACATGTAGACATAAACATTAGCATAATTTAATGTGGGAATTTTAAATTTCCCCAATTAATTTTTACCCAAATTTCTTAACAGACTGTCCAAGAAAAAATGTGCTGATAATATGCCTTCTCTCTATGCTTTCCCTTATTAGAAGTATAAAAAAAAAAAAGTAATAACCCAAACAGTCTTCAAAGACCTCAAATGTGAAGAATGTTCGATAACTCAAATGACAACAATAATGATATTTCTCAATGAAAAATCATTCTTAGAAACAAGAGACATGTCATATATGATAAATCCACAGCAAACATTATCCTCAATGGTGAAAAATGGAAAGCATTTCCCTTAAAGTCAGGAAGAAGACAAGGGTGCCCACTCTCACCACTACTATTCAACACAGTGTTGGAAGTTTTAGCCACAGCAATCAGAGAAGAAAAAGGCATAAAAGGAATTCAGTTCGGTAAAGAAGAAGTAAAACTCTCACTGTTTACAGATGACATGATCTTCCACACAGAAAACGCTAAAGACTTCACCAGAAAATTACTAGAGCTAATCAATGAAAATAGTAAAGTTCCAGGATATAAAATTAACATACAGAAATCCCTGGCATCACTAACAATGAGAAACCAGAAAGAGAAATTAAGGAAACAATTCCATTCACCACTGTGATGAAAAGAATAAAATACTTAGGAATAAATCTATCTAAATAAACAAAAGACCTATATATAGAAAACTATAAAACACTGATGAAAGAAATCAAAGATGACACAAATAGATGGAGAACTATACCATGTTCATGGATCAAAGAATCAATACAGTGAAAATGAGTTCACTACCCAAAGCCATCTATAGATTCAATAAAATCCTATCAAGCTACCAATGGTATTCTTTACAGAACTAGAACAAATAATTTCACAATTTGTATGGAAATACAAAAAAAATAAAAAAACCCTCAAATAGCCAAAACAATCTTGAGAAAGAAGAATGGAATTGGAGGAATCAACCTGCCTGACTTCAAACTATACTACAAAGCTACAGTCATCAAGACAGTATGGTACTGGCACAAAGACAGAAAAATAGACCCATGGAACAAAATAGAAAGCCCAGAGATAAATCCATGCACCTATGGACACCTTATCTTTGACAAAGGAGGAAAGAATATACAATGGAGAAAAGACAATCTCTTTAACAAGTGGTGCTGGGAAAACTGGTCAACCACTTGTAAAAGAATGAAACTAGAACACTTTCTAACACCATACACAAAAAATAAACTCAAAATGGATTAAAGATCTAAACGTAAGACCAGAAGCTATAAAACTCCTAGAGGAGAACATAGGCAAAACACTCTCTGACATAAATCACAGCAGGATCCTCTATGACCCACCTCCCAGAGTAATGGAAATAAAAGAAAAAATAAACAAATGGGACCTAATTAAACTTAAAAGCTTTTGCACAATGAAGGAAACTATAAGCAAGGTAAAAAGAGAGCCTTCAGAATGGGAGAAAATAATAGCAAATGAAGCAACTGACAAACAACTAATCTCAAAAATATACAAGCAACTCCTGCAGCTCAATTCCAGAAAAATAAACAACCCAATCAAAAAACTGGCCAAAGAACTAAACAGACATTTCTCCAAAGAAGACATCCATCCAGATGGCTAACAAACACATCAAAAGGTGCTCAATATCATTCATTATCAGAGAAATGCAAATCAAAACCACAATGAGGTACCATCTCACACCAGTCAGAATGGCTGCCATCAAAAAGTCTACAAACAATAAATGATGGAGAGGGTGTGGAGAAAAGGAAACCTTCTTACACTATTGGTGGGAATGCAAACTAGTTCAGCCACTATGGAAAACAGTATGGAGATTCCTTAAAAAACTGGAAATAGAACTCCCATATGACCCAGCAATCCCACTGCTGGGCATACACACTGCAGAAACCAGAATTGAAAGAAACACGTATACCCCAATGTTCATCACAACACTGTTTACAATAGCCAGGACATGGAGGCAACCTAGATGTCCATCAGCAGACAAATGGATAAGAAACCTATGGTACATATACACAATGGAATATTACTCAGCTATTAAAAAGAATGCATGTGAATCCGTTCTAATGAGGTGGATGAAACTGGAGCTTATTATACAGAGTGAAGTAACTTAGAAAGAAAAACACCAGTATAGTATATTAATGCATATATATGGAATTTAGAAAGATGGTAACGATGACCCTGTATGCAAGACAGCAAAAGAGACACAGATGTAAAGAACAGACTTTTAGACTCTGTGGGAGAAGGCAACGGTGGGATGATCTGAGAGAATAGCATTGAATCATGTATATTATCATATGTAAAATAGATCACCAATCCAGGTTTGATGCATAAGACAGGGTGCTCAGGGCAGTGCACTGGGATGACCCAGAGGGATGGGATGGGGAGGGAGGTGGGACGGGGTTTCAGGATGGGGAACACATGTACACCCATGGCTGATTCGTGTCAATGTATGGCAAAAACCACTACAATATTGTAAAGGAATTAGCCTCCAATTAAATAATTTTTTTAAAAAAACAAAAAAAAGAAAAGAAAAGAAATAAGAGGCATGTAAAATAGCCCCCCTTTCTTCATCTAGCCTATATTTTAAATTCAGTTGATCCTATAATTGCAGTTCATCAGCGTGGGTTAAGATTTTGCAAAAATAGCATCATTCAAGTCTTGATTTATTGACAATTGTCAGTGCTTTCTACATATTGTTGAAAAAACATAAAAGTAATGTCTGGCCCTCAGCTAGGTTCTTTAAAAGGAGCTTGATACCATTTCTCACAAAACCTCAGAAAGGGAGAGAAAAATTCCCATTATACTATGGGAGAAATCCAGAATAGGAAGAACTTGGGACAGGAGTGTGCATGTAGCAGTTCCAAGTAAATAACTGGTTACATGGGCAGTGTAGGGGCAATGTGGCTATATGAGCAAGATTTTAAAGCAAAAACAGCTATAGAGATATTTTTACAAAGCAAAGAGCAAAAGAATAAGTACTATTTAATTTCATTTACGCTCAAAATCCTCCAAGCTAGGCTCCAACAATATGTGAACCAAGAACTTCCAGATGTACAAGCTGGATTTAGAAAAGGCAGAGGAAGAACCAGAAATGAAATTGCCAACATCTGTTAGATCATAGAAAAGGCAAGAGAATTCCAGAAAAACATTTACCTCTGCTTCACTGACTATGCTAAAGCCTTTGTGTGGATTGCAACAAACTGTAGAAAGTTCTTCAAGAGGTGAGAATACAAGACCCACTTTACCTGCCTCCTGAGAAATCTGTATGCACGTCAAGAAGCAACAGTTAAAATTGTATATAAACAATGGACTGGTTGGGAAAGGAGTACATCAAGGCTGTATGTCGTCCGTCACCCTGCATATTTAACTTATATGCAAAGAACATAATGTGAAATCCAGTGCTGGATGAAGCACAAACTGGAATCAAGATTGCTAGGAGAAATATCAATAATCTCAGATATGCAGATGACACCATCCTTATGGCAGAAAGCGAAGAGGAACTAAAACGCATCTTGATGAAGGTGAAAGAGGAGAGTAAAAACCTGGCTTAAAACTCAACATTCAAAAAACGAAGATCATGGCATCTGGTCCCATTACTTCCTGGCAAATAGATGGGGAAACAATGGAAACAATTTATTTTCTCCAAACTCACTGTGGCTCCAAAATCACTGTGGATGTTGACTGCAACCATGAAATTGAAAGACTCTTGTTCCTTAGAAGAAAAGCTATGACAAATCTAGACAGCATATTAAAAAGCAGAGGCACTACTTTGCCAACAAATGTCTGTAGAGTCAAAGCTATGGTTTTTCCAGTAGTCATGTATGGATGTGAGAGTCAGACCACAAAGACAGCTGAACACCGAAGAATTGATGCTTTTGAACTGTGGTACTAGAGAAGACTCTTGAGAGTCCCTTGGACAGCAAGGAAATCAAACCAGTCAATCCTAAAGAAAACAATCCTGAATATTCACTAGAAGGACTGATGCTAAATCTGAATCTCCAATACCTTGGCCATCTCATCTAAAAGAACTGACTCACTGGAAAAGCTCTGATGCTGGGAAAGACTGAAGGTAGAAGGGGACAACAGAAGATGGGATGATTGGAAGGCATCACTGACTCAATGGACATGAGTTTGAGCAGATTCCGAGAAATGATGAAGGACAGGGAAGCCTGGTGTACTGCAGTCCATGGGGTCACAAAGGGTCAGACACAACTGAGAGACTGAACAACAGCATATAAAATAAAGCCACACATACAAGATTACATATATATATATAAATGTTTATATATGTAATAAACTAGAAAAGTTCTGGGAAAGATAACAAATTGATAGCAATGGTTATTTCTTAGAAGATTCAGTTTTATAGAAAATACTTTATTCCCTCCTCCCCCGATGTTAAGTGGGAGAAGAAAATAAAACAGAAATAATTCAATTCGATGGTGAGATGCCAGCTGTGTGAGTGTTTAGTCTCTTCAGTTGTTTCCAACTCTTTGTGACCCATGGACTATAGCCCATCGATCGATCTTCTCTGTCCATGGGATTCTCCAGACAAGAATACTGGAGTGGGTTGCCATGCCCTCCTCCAAGGGATCTTTCCTGACCTACGGATCGAACCTGCATTTCCTATGTCTAATTGAAGAATCCACTGAAGGTGGATTCTTTACCCACTGAGCCACCAGGGATGCCCAAGATATCAACTAGGTAAACATCTTTACATGGAAAAAATACAGGAAAAATATATCAAATATCAACAATTATTTATTACTTCTGGGTGGTAAGATTATGAGTAATTTATTTTCTGTTTTTCCACAGTTTAGCCTATTTTTAAAAGCTTCTTCTGTGAGCATATGTAACTATTCTAATCAGAAAAGTATAAATAAACCAGTAGCTAAGAGCAAATACAACTGTGTTTCTTAAAACCCAGGAGACAAACATTGTATCATGGAGTAGAAATTGAGAAAATAAAGGAGGCATCTTTAAGATCCTCCTCTAGAGCCTGACAGGTCAGATTACTCACGAGCTTCTATCAGGAAGGTCCATCTTGAGGCAGGCTGAGGATTTTGACCTCCCCAGAAAGCCTTGACTTTACTGTCAGAATGAGAACTCAGGTGAGCTCCCTGTGGCTAAGACTCTGTGCCCTGGGTTTAATCCCTGGCCAGAGACCTAGACCCCACACGCTGCAACTGAAAAAAGATTCTTCCTGCCACAACTAAGACCCAGCACAGCCAAATACATAAATTAATTTTTTTTAATGGAGAACTCAGGACACTGAATTCAGTGGTCTATTCTTGGGTCCAGTTCCATTTGAAGAGCCTTAAGAGAAAAATGAATACTCAGGAAAAGTATCTCTCTCCCTTGGAAGATCAGGATGGTGGGAAGGGAGAATGATGATAAAGGAAACAGCAGGACAAGAAAGAAAGGAGATTACACACTAGAGCAACCCAGGTGCCCCCATCCCATGATAACAAGAGACAAACTGAAAGCCTTGGGCACGGTCCCTTCACACATTCTGCTTCCACCCTGTAGCATCCAATTCATCTCTCATTTGCCTTGCAAGATGAAGCTGGCAAATCAGCAGTTAAAAGATGGAGAATGAAATGGAAGAGGTTCTTTAAGGTGAATCAACAGTAAATCAGACACACATTAATTCAGCAAGGTATTCTTAATTGTAACTACTTTATCTGACCATCAGCTTGGGAGATTCCTAAGAAATTACTATTTCAAGTCTTGCATCCATAGCTCTCCGAAGTCATGTGAGTAAAACATCTGGCTCCCAACTCCGTAGGAAAGAGGTGAGAAGTAAATGACTGATTACTTCTCCTCCAAAAGGCTTTAGAAAATGCATTGTTATAGTCAAATCCATCAGGTATTTATAGAGTACCCACTATATTTATACTGAGAAGTGCTTACACACCAGGCACTGTGCTAAACACTTTGTTTCTTACCATTAGCTACCTCTTCAACACAATTGCTATCTTCGTTTAACAGGTGAGGGAAGGCGATAGAGAGGCTCCGTGTCTCTACTTGCTCAAGTGGAAACCTTAGTTTCGCAGGCTGCTGTGACAAATTATCACAAGCTTGGGAGCTTAAGACAACAGAAATGTATTCTCTCACAGTTTCGGAGACTAGAAGTTCCAAATGAAAGTGTTGGCAGGACCATGCTCCATCTGAAGATTCTGGGAAGGAACCCCCCTGGGCTTTTCCCAACTCTTGGTAGCCAGAGACATTCCTTGACTTGTGGCAACACAACTCCAACCTCTGCCTCATGTATTTATTTATAGCCTTAAACATTATAGTTTACTCTTATAATTATAGTCACTCACAAACAATTGGGCATTAATTCTTGACATGTGGACTTCATATAATAGTGTGTGTTGAAAAGTTCAAACTCTTAACTGAGTACAGAGACTTGGGGGTTGTCACTAGAAATGGTGCTTTAGTTTACCTGGTTTCTAAAGAACTGCTTTTGAGAGCTCTACAGAAGGGGCCCCTCTCTTGCTGCTCCAAAATTGCATTCTCTTCTGTGAGGGTAGTAATCACCAGGTCAAGATCTCTTTCAGAGGTCCCCACCCAGGCTGCATATTAAATCCCCCAGGAGCTTTTCAAAAAGACAGATACTAAGCTTCTCTTCCCAGAGCAAGTGAATACTGTGAATCTCAGCAACACAGCCCAGGCATTCATACCTGCTTCTCTCATTACATGGCCACCTCCTCTGTGTGTGTCTGTCTTCTCTTCATATAAAGACACCAGGCATAATATATTTGGAGCCACCCCTAATCTGGCATGACCTTAACTAATTATATCTCCAAAGATCCTATTTCCAATTAAGGTCACATTCTGGGGTTCCTAGTGGATGTGAACTTTTGCTAGGATGTGAACTTTTGGGGAACACTCTGCAACCCAGGATGCATCTTTGGGGTGAGAAATCTCTTTGCAACCCAGGACTGTTGGATCTGGACTTGGCAGTGTGACTCCAGAGCCACATCCTGAAGCACTGTGCTCATTTTGACATCTGCAGGACCACACTACATATACTAGGCATCATCAGAGCAGGACCTGGCTCCTGTCCTGAAGAGCTGACAATCTACTGAACACAAACGAGACAATGAAGAAGAAAAATCACATCACTGAAATGTCGGTGTGGCCTTCTGATGCCATAGAAACTTAGCTATGATGTGACGGATGAGGGCTGGGGGACCTTGAGAACAGGCAGCATCTAGGCAGGTTGGGAGGAAAGACCTGAGTAAAGGCAGAAGCAAGGCTAGAAGAACAGGTTCTAGAGAGATCAGCATGCTGGAGAGTCACAGGAGATAGGGCGGAGGGTGGGGGTGGTGGAATAAGAATATTTTAAGGATATTTCAAAGACAAAGGGAAGAACTTCAGTTTAATTCAGGAAAAAAAAAAAACTTTAATAGAGACCAAAATGATATAAACTGATCTTAAAGACTCCTCTGGCAGAGGTGGGCAAGCTAGAGCCTGGAAAAACTGAGTGCTGAAACTTCTTGACAAAACAGGCTTGTGTGTGTGAGTACCAACATGCAGGGGCATCGTGTTTACATCTCTTCTAGGACAGTTTAACAGCTTGCCTCAGAAAACAAGCCAACGATGCAGATGCTCTCTAGGCTTTCATCCCCCACTAGGAGATTCCTCCTTACCACCAGCCCCTCAACACTCACTCGCTTCCCTCCTGACACCCGCTTGCATCCCAGCCAAAAGCTGAATGAATAGAAAGGTGAGAGGAAGAAAAATAAAAATGCCTGCAGGAACAGCCAAAAAAAGGCAGCCAAGACATAAATCACCTTTGCACCGCTCGCAACAGGCTCCCCTCTGCTTGATGGCCAAGGCACAGTCTCTGGACAACACTGGGCACTTCTCTCTCTTACAGGTCACTTCCTTGTTCTAGGCAAAAAAAAAAAAAGACAAGACACATTTGAAATCAGCTTCAAACAGAATCCCCAGAATCCTAGCACACAGTTGAGCCTTTCCCAGCTTCCCTCTTCCTATCTTGCCTTCATCTTCACGAAACAACTCTGTGATAACCAACAAGATTTTGCTCTTTCTGGAGCGGGTATATCCATCCAGGAACAGATTGAGATTAGAGGCAGATGAACAGGATGGAAGGTCCCTTCTTGACCAGCCAATTTAACATAGATAACCAAACTCTGAAAGAGAGAAGCTTTCTTTTGCTCTACCATTTCTTTCTGGTACACACTATAGAAATGATAATATTTGTGTAAATCATATTTTGCCCATTGGGCTACCTGGGCCAGGACTGCATTGTGAGAACAAAAATATTTGCACATGGCTGTCCAACTATCCTTAATAGTAGAGTGCATTAAAATGCAGCAATCTAAAGTTCCAACTCAAATAATGACAAAGTTGAGTATTGAATCGGCTCAGTAAGAGAAAAAATAATATTCCCCATGCCAAGCAGAGACACAGGCGTCAGTGTTTTATAGCTGTGGGACAGCTGTACTATATTAGCACTTATGCTAATAAGTGTGGTGAGTATCTTTGGTTTTATCCAGAAAGGTTAGCTGTTAAAATGACTTTGAGAAGATCCAAACATGATGCATTACCTGTTTGCAGAACAAGATGCACACGAACCAAAAATACTATGTCACAACACTTCAACAGGACTGGGACTGGAAAAATGTCTACTAAATGCTAGGTGAATTCTTATTAAATTCCTGGGAGATAAATATTATCACTCTCTCATTTATGTACAGGAAAATTGCTGTTCCAAGTAGCTCTGACTTTTCGAAGATCATATAACTTTGCAATGGTAGAGGTGGATTTCAAAATTGAGCTCACAAACGTACACAAGGCCCATCTCCTACCCTGAGTTAAGGCTGGAATGACCACATTCATCGCCTGATTTGGGGACAGACTAGAGGGGAGCAACTGACCAGCTCTCTTACCTCGAGGTGAACACTCCTGGAACATGTGCAGGAAACTCAGCCCTGACAAAGACCTTGGGAAGATTCACAAGCGTGCCCAGTAGTCTTCAAAGTCAAGAGACTAAAGAAGATCTCTCCAGGTCTATTCTAGCACCAAGGAGAGATGCAAGGAGTGTCTGTAACTGTCTGAGTGTGTGTGTGTGCGCGAGAGAGAGAGGGGGTGGGAGGGGATGGTATGTTGGGGGCTGGGAATCCAAGTTCAGCCTATACACGAAATTCCAGCTCTAAATCAGTGCTAAGATAAAACAAGTGTCTACTAAATGGAGCATTTAGTAGACACTTGCTACAGTCTCAACCTTGCTGACGTGTTGTAACATACTATTTTTGGTTCACACATATCTTCTTCTACAAACGGGTAATGCATCATATTTGGATCTTCTCAAAATCATTTTAATGGCTAACCTTTCTAGATAAAATCGAAGATACAAATGCTCACCACACTTTCATTAGCATAAGTGCTAATATAGTGCTTCTCTCCAATCCCCTGGGAGTTGCAGAGCCTCTCAAGGTGCTCCCAGGGTCTGATTCTAAAATGAATCCAGACTGTCATCTCCTCCCTTTCTGAATGAGCAGAAGCCCTGAGAGTCTGAGAANGCTTCTCTCCAATCCCCTGGGAGTTGCAGAGCCTCTCAAGGTGCTCCCAGGGTCTGATTCTAAAATGAATCCAGACTGTCATCTCCTCCCTTTCTGAATGAGCAGAAGCCCTGAGAGTCTGAGAACTCCACACTCTCCAGCTCACCCATCACCTCTGCCCTAGAGCGAGGTACATGGAGCCTGGGGATGGGTGGGCCCCGCCATCCCAGCAGCTCTATTTCTGCACAGTCTTGTTGTCTCAGTACCCTGATGGCTTTGCAAAGCCACTGAAGCATGGGAATAATGAGCCCACCCCTACCGATGTTGCTCAAACATTCCCATTGGATGCCACACACAGAAAATAACCATCATTTCCAAGGCCAATTGTAAACACTCTGATGGGGTCATCCCAGGATCTGCCTGGCCACTGAAAGAGTGAGCATCAGTCTTCAGGCATTGTACCCATTCCTGCAAGGCTGGTAGACAGACTCCTGGTTTTCTCGTTTATTGGTTATTGGTGTCTGATCAGAAGGTGTAGTTGAGCTAAGTAATCCAGTCTCCTTTTCTTTCCCCATTTTTGGCGCCTGTTATGTGATAAGAGTTCTCATAGAGAATCTCATCAACCCCTTAAAACACTATGAGGCAGTGATTCTCAGCCTGGGCTGCTAATCAATCTGTGCGCAGTTCTTCAAAGCCTGGCACTGTCTCCCAGCCCCTGAAGCTCAGATCTGATTTCTCTCAGGACCAGGCTGCCCAGATAATTCCAGCGTGCAGCCCAGGCTGAGAACTACTGCCACGAGAAGAATGTTCTTCCTGCTGCAAGAACCAAGTGGGCTCAGGAGCTGTCCACAGTCCCACAGTCCCAGAGTGAACCCAGATATCCTGGCTCCAAGCCGGGCAAAGCTCCTTCCCTCGCCCTCTCTGTTTCATAATTAAGGTGGCATCATGACTCACTGTCAGTCTCAGCTCTGTGATTTATGTTCATACTTTCTTCTTAAATTACAAATGTAATACATAGTTATGGTCACCTTTCGAATTAAAGGAGTATATTTTTTTAAAAAATTATAGTGCCCTTTCGGAGAAGGCAATGGCACCCCACTCCAATGTTCTTGCCTGGAGAATCACAGGGACGGGGGAGCCTGGTGGGCTGCAGTTCATAGGGTCGCTAAGAGTCGGACACGACTGAGCGACTTCACTTTCACTTTTCACTTTCATACATTGGAGAAGGAAACGACTGAACGACGACGCAGCAGCAGCAGCAGCATAGTACCCTTTAACCACCACCAAAGTAATCGAGAACATCGATCAGGTACATACACTGCTCGGCATGGTGAACACTGACTTAGTTTCGCAAAGAGCAGTTACACAAAACCATAGTTTTGATACCAGATGTCCCCACCCAGGGCATTACCTCAGAGCATCTGTTAAATCAGCTTTATGCATTCAGCAAACCTGGCTGCAGCCTTAAGGAAAAGTCACTCCAAGTGCATCTCCTTTCTGAAAGGAAAACTCCTTAGACATAAGGAATTAAAAATTCTAAGGGTAGTCAGAGTGGATGTGAAGTCAAAATCTGCGATCTAATGAACAGGAAGACACATACTCTTACATGTCAGAACTCTGCTAAATTAGAAACCCAGCAGGCAGTCAAAAACCATAGATCCAAGATCCATAATAAATAGCTTGTAATTACAGTTCAGCACAAAAGTTATTTCAACCAGATGGTTTGTAGATTCACATCTGGAATTTTTTTGTGTACACACACACAGACAGAACAAACCTAAATCTTAGCTGTAGGTTTAGTGAGCTTTCCCCCACTTCTGATAACACTTGGGAGATTTTTTAAAATTTTCTACCGAGGGTCATGTTGGTACAAAGCTGCCAGATCTGATCATTTCCCTGTTGTCTGGTTGCGTGGATGTGGAGCACAAGCCCAGATTCCCAGACCCTCCAAGAAACAAAGAAAAACTTCAGAGAATCACTGGTGAAAGGCTGATTCCTCCATCCCCTTAATTGAGTCTAGCAGCTACAGAATTCAAGCACAGGTTAATTAAGACCACTCACTTTGCTTTCCCTGGTTTTGCCGAGGGACAAAAACACTGGTCTTCAAGCCAGCTGCTCTGGTAAGAAGGGGTACACACACAAAAGCCATGCCTTCAAGACTCCCTCTCCATCGGCCACCTCATCGCACGTGCACCAAGTGTCCTCTGCTCTTACTCAAGATCACGGCCCATTCAGTTCCTTTTTTCATTCAAGAAATGTTTTCTGTTACTGATTCATGCTTACCGAACACTTTCTATGTATCAGGCTCTGTGCTAAGAGTTGCATATGCATTATTGCACAAAAAAATCCACATCATCCCCATTTTACAGCTAAGGAACCAGAGTTAGTCAACTTGCCCAGGCCCCACAAGAGGCAGATCTGGAGTATTGGTTTGGCCCAAAAGTTTGTTCAGGTTTTTCTGCAACATCGTATGGAACATCAGTTGGGATGGGCTCATTATTCCCATGCGTCAGTGGCCTTGCAAAGCCATCAGGGTACTGAGACAACAAGACCGTGCAGAAATAGAGCTGCAGGGATGGCGGGGCCCCCCTATCCCCAGGCTCCATGTACCTCGCTCTAGGGGAGAGGTGATGGGTGAGCTGGAGAGTCTGGAGTTCTCAGACTCTCAGGGCTTCTGCTCATTCAGAAAGGGAGGAGATGACAGTCTGGATTCATTTTNTGGCGGGGCCCCCCTATCCCCAGGCTCCATGTACCTCGCTCTAGGGGAGAGGTGATGGGTGAGCTGGAGAGTCTGGAGTTCTCAGACTCTCAGGGCTTCTGCTCATTCAGAAAGGGAGGAGATGACAGTCTGGATTCATTTTAGAATTAGACCCTGGGAGTGCCTTGAGAAGCTCTGCAACTCCCAGGGGATTGGAAAGAAGCACTATATTAGCACTTATGCTAATGAAAGTGTGGTGAGCATTTGTATCTTCGGTTTTATCTGGAAAGGTTAGCCGTTAAAATGACCTTGAGAAGATCCAAATGATGCATTACCTGTTTGAAGGCATGCACTTAAATGCTCCACCAGCTATTTCCCAGGCATTCGGGATACTAACAAGAACTAAAGAACATCACAGTTCCAAGGCCCCAGGGGAGACTGGTGCCTTGCAGGTGGTTCCACAAACATGAAGTGAGCCCACTGACAAGAGCTGAGTAACTCTGAGGTACTGTGTCATCACCAACCATGACGAGGTCCACAAACACCAGCTTGTTTCTGATAACAAAGAAAGATGCACTATTTTGGACATGGGTAGTTATCTGTGCCTATCACATTGCTGATGGCTAGGCTCATATCTCCAAGTAAACCTTCCCCAAGATTTCAGCTTGAATTTGATTCTCCCAAATCTACGCCACAGAAATAGTGGTAAAAATGCGCTGGAGGAAAATGTCAGAAGATTTTTTTAAAACCCAACCTAGCCCATGCCTAAGGATAATAAACCTCATCACATTTCTCATTCTCAGTCTCTGTCTCCCCATGTTTTCCACTTTCTAGGGTCAGCAAGCCTGTCATTTACCTGTTGTCAAAGGCATCTGTTTGCATTAATGCCTTCTTTTGGAAAGACCAAATATATCAAAACTCAAAACACAGCCTCTGAAGGCACATGAAATGAAGTGCCAACAAACAAACGTTAAAGAAGGGCATAAGGAGTAAAAAGGAAAAAAAAAATTACATGGCTGGCAACAAAGCTCTACAAGGATGCAAGCCAAACCACAGCTCTGGCCACAGCCAAGTTCAAACAGGACTTCAGCAGCCAGCGTGCTGTGTCTAAGATCTGCCACTAGATGGCAGCACAGAGTACCCTGGGCTTAGAAATGTGGCCAGGAGACCTGCCAGTGCCTCCTGAGCATTTTTCAGTGTCTGGTGTGGAGGGAAATCATCTCTCACCGATTTGGGCTGGGTGGGGAGAGGAGGTTAGAGGAGACAGCAAATCGCCATTGTGAGAACTTCCTGTTTGCTTTTCTCAACGAGAAAAAAAAAGTTTTTGAGATGCTTTTTATTTCAAGCCAACATCTTGAAGATATTTTTTTTTCCTAAGATTCTTCTCCAGTCCCAATGCTATTATGGACTATGGAAAGTCCATACCTGACCTTTCATTTATATTTAAAAAAAAATAATGAAATAAAAATCTGGAGAAGAAAACACAGCAGCTGATATGATGGAGCGATCAGGGAGAAATGCTAGCTGGCAGATGCTGCATTTCTAGACTACGAAATGGCAACACACAAGTCTTGAAATAAGAAGGAAAATGAAAGTAATGGGTGCCTTGCCTGCTGATCCTCCTGTGATTAGCTATATTAGGAAGGTGGCAGACCATCTAGAAGATGGTGTGATTTTTCCCTCCATTCTTGTCTTTTATGAAAGCAAAGCCTGCCTTGGAGGCAAACAGCTGTCATTTGGCGAACTCACAAATTCTAAGTGCCAGATCCTTTTTCAGAAAATCAGGAAGGCTGTGAAGTTGTAATATTTTTTTCTGCCCCAAGTGAACAACAAAATATGTCAATAAGGTACATGGGCCAGGTAGTATCATTAGAGGGGATAAACAGGTAGAATTCTCTTTCCTAAATTAGAAACTCTCCAGACTACCAAAAGACAAAAACACTGGTTTCCAAGTCAGCCTCTCTGGTGAGAAGGGGAACATACAAAGCCGTGCCTTCAGGACTCCCTTTCCACTGGCTGCCTTATCCCACAGGTATTAAGTGTCCTCTGCTCTTGGTAGAGTCTGGAGTCTGTCCCTGCCAGACTACACTCCCCTACCCTGCATGTGTGCACACACTCTCTGTCATTTCATCACTGTAGCCTTATTTAGGGAGGGGATGGAGCCCCTATTAAAATACAAATTTCTATGGGGCTAGACTCATATTGATTCTGATTAAGGCGTTCCCTCTGTCATCAGCTCCAGTCAGGGGACATATGTCCAGGACAGTGACTTGGAGAAGGAGAGGAGGGGCAGCTCTAAAGTAGCCAAACCAAAGATATGGTCCATGTGCCACTGGCCCCAGGGCTAAGGGAGGGAGAAAGAAAGCCCGTAGCAAGCTTCCTTTCTCTGCTCCAGAGATCTCCTGGAGGAAACAAGACACCAGACACGAGCAGGATCACAAAACACTGCAGTGTAACTTCTGGCCCCAAGTGAGAATTACAGAAGAGAATTCCACCTTGACTCAAAAGCCCTCATGGATGGTGAGCACAAACAAGACACTTTGACCCTTAATCAAATTCTCTTTGTTAGAGAACTTGTTTGAAGTTCACACACAGTGAACTTCATAGTGTTTCGCTATTTGAGAGTCTTAAAATTGCTCACAGAGGAAATTTTTTTGAGGGATACAGATGTCTTCTGTCAAGTTTCCCAAGGAAGAAGGTGATCCAACATCAGCGCATGTATTCTCCTTGGAATTCCAAGTCTTCACACACATGTAGTCAAAGAGGTCAGCTTTTGCTTGAAGTGCCCCCATTGTAACCCAATTCCAGCCCCAAAAGAACCAAAAAGGAATTTTATGGTACTTTTGTACACCGGTCACAATTTCTTCTAGGCACTATTATAAAACGTCTCATAAACAGAAGAATAATACTTTATGTTTACATAGCACTTTTCTTCTAAAGAGCTCTGCAGACATTATTTCATTAATCCTCACAGGTTTCCTAAGATTTGCAGACGGAGGAATGGCACACAATGAGGTTAAGTGTCTCAGGTCCCTCAAAGAGCTAGCTAGCAGTGAACTTGGGAAGAAAGCCTGGTTCCCAGACTGGGATTAAGGGGCCAGCCAGGGAGGTTAGTTGCTAAGGCACAGAATTAAACTTTATGAGTGTATCATATTAAAACTAGGTTAGCTCCTACATGACTGTTGAGCGTTTAGGACTAGATTAGTATGTAGTTGAGCGAGTCTGGAAATTTTCTGGAAAGACAGGCCACCTGGGTCGGACATGTGAGGGCTCCTGTCATGTCCCTTGCCCTGTTAGAAGGTAACCTGTGAAAGATGCCACAGGAGAGATGGGTCAAAACTCAAATAAACAGACCTAACCGCAAAAATTACAGTTCTAGAATGCAGAGACACAGACAGAAGCTGAAAGAAAAGACCTGGTGCAGGGGGAAGGGTAGGTATCACTGATACCTGGTTGTGATCGTTGAAAAAGTGAAGTGATTCCCTCTCCAGAACACACAATCTGGAGAAATCGTGCAAGCTAGCCTGAGCCTCCGAGAGGAGACAACACAAGTTTGTACCTGCTCCTGCCGGGCTCCTCTGGATGAAATCTGTTCTTAATCTCTGAGAAAAGAATCATTGGAAGGTGAGGGAGACTGAGATAGCTCAGTGGTTGCCAATGGCAATACTAAACTTGATCGATGATTTATTATTTTAATTAAGCTTGGACTTGCTTGCTCTTTGTTACTGACAGTACAATTGACTTCATAACTCTTGCACCAAAAAAGCTAAGAGGGGGAAAAAAAAAAAGGCAATTTGGTCCACTCCAAAGCCTTAGTGTACAAGTACAAGGCTCCAGGACTCCAGACCATGTTTCTCAGCTCAATGAACGTTGAAAAAACACCAACACAACCATTGTTAAAGTGAATAAAGTGTGTTCAATAGGGAAAATGAACCAAACTTCCCAGCCAAGAAGAGGCTGGACACATCCAAGGTCAGTAGCAGTGAGGGGTGTCAATGGCCCTTGCTGTTAATGTAAAGTAACATTTCCAGACTTTTCTGAACGCCCCAACCCCCACCACTTTTGCAAATCCCTTCACTGTCAAAAGCCAGAGCTGACCCATCTCTAATGAAATTCTATGAAGTGGCAGTAATAGTTTTCCAGGCAGGTTGCTGAACTATTAAGAATAATAGTGCCCGACATTTATAGAAAATCTATCATTTGCTAGATTGCGCTGAACATGCTTTGTGTATTATGTCCTTTTTAACCCTCACAACAAACCTAAAGAATGCGCTGATTTACCCATATTTTATGGGTAAAGCTGGGGCTCAGAGAGGTTATTTTTTATTAGTTTTTATTGGAATATAGTTATTTTACAATGTTGTGTTAGTTTCTGGCTGTACAGCAAAGTGAATCAGTCATCCATATACATATGTCTACTATTTTCAATTTCCTTCCCAATTAGTTCACCACAGAGCATTGAGTAAAGTTCCCTCTGCTATACAATAGGTTCTCCTTAGTTATCCATTTTATATGTAGTTGTGTATATTCAGAGAGGTTAAAAGGCTCACCCAGCTTCACATAGCTGCAGCAGGGATTTAAACCCAGGTCTCGCTGAAATCAGAATCGGTGATTTCATCACTATACCAGCTTGCCTGGTTTAGAGGTTAAGATGAGCCATCTCTTCCTTGCAGCCAACACATTTAAATGCGTGCCTTTGTTAAGCACTTCCCCATTTTAAGACCATTACAAACCCTAGTTTATGATTCTGTTTTGAACACAAGAGTAAAAATAGTGCCTTGTAGAAAAAATAGATTAACTCTCTGACTTAAAAACGCAAAACAAGCGTCAGCCTCTGAGTGCCCTGTCATTTGCAAGTCAGACCAGAGCCCGGACCAAAATCCTCCAAGTCCTCTGGTTTCTTCCGTGATCTGGGGGCGCAGGGACAGAGTGTTCCTCTCCCAGGAGGCTGGCAGCATCCCACAGCCATACTTTTGGAGTCTTTACGTGAAAGCATCTTGCGAGAATATAGTTTTGGAGACTTAATGTGAAAGCATCTTGCAAAACATCTCACAATTCTTTGCACTCCATCTGGGAGTGTTATTCTTTCTGCCTCTAGTCTAGGCTCGGCAAGCCTTTACCCCAGAGTCCTGGACCCTGGCAAAGGCGGCCTTCTCCAGCCCAGCTAACGGCTCAAACTCTGAACAAAGCTGCCCTTGAAGCCCAGCCATTTAAAAGACTTTATGAAGTCCACTGGGGCCCCCCGATTATTTTGCAACAAGTCATATCCCATGAAGAAATTCACTTCTCTGCAACACAAAACAGAGGGAGATTAAAGAAAAAGGCAGAGGGGGTGCAAAGGGCTGGAGAAAAGAAGTAAGACCCCCTGTTGTTCTGTCTGGCCAGAATCGTGTCTTTTAGTGCCCATATCCTCTACCAGGACGATGTTCTGATGATATATGGCCCTAATACATCACTAAATGACAGTATTCTCCTGATACTGTACCTTGAAAATATGACACGTGCCAGCAGAAGCAGCGGGGGATTAATAAGGAGGCCCTTTTTATATTTAACTTACCTAACATTTCAATTCTATTTTAATGGGCTTTAGTTTGTTGGGGAGATTGTTTGGGGGTCCTAAGCTGTTTAAAGATTTAGGTCTGGCTTTTTCTGGGGGGGGGGGCACCTTTTCAAGGACCTCTCAGAACAAAGAGAAACAGGCCATTAGACTGTCCCAGCCACTCAAGTACAGCTCTGATTTAAAACAGGGCAATGTCAAACAGCTCCTCATTCTGTTTAATCATATTTTGAAATAGAACCAAAGCATTAGAGAAGGCAGAAGACAAAAGAAATAACCACCAAATAAAAATAGTAGCCCAAAGAAAGTAGCACTGCCTGGTTTTTATTAGACTATACATCGTATAAGCACGGGATCTGCTGGCAGCACCACATTAATGTAACTGGAATGGATTGAGCACAGAGCAGCCAGTGACTGAGTGCAGGGCACCCCGTCACAGATGCAGCTCTGGGACACCACTCAGGCTCTCAGAAGCAGACCGGAAAATCAGAGGGTGGGCTGACTGCGTCCTCTTCTACCAGCGAACAGGAGCCAGGCATGAGACCTTAGCGGAGTGATCGTCAGCATCCTTTATGTGGTCCACATTCCCAATTCAAATGATGAATCTATGACAGATTTTAGATAGTGTATTAAAAGGGAAAGACATCACTTTGCTGACAAAGGTCTGTCTAGTCAAAGCTATGGTCTTCCTGGTAGTCATGTATAGATGTGAGAGTTGGACCATAAAGAAGGTGGCGGGCCAAAGAATTGATGCTTTCGAAATATAGTGCTGGAGAAGACTCCTGAAAGTCCCTTGGACAGCAAGGAGATCAAACCAGTCAATCTTAAAGGAAATAAACCCTGAATATTCATTGGAAAGACTGATGCTGAAGCTGAAGTTCCAATACTTGGGCCACCTGATGTCAAGAGCTGACTCACTGGAAAAGATCCTGATGCTGGGAAAGATTGAAGGCAGAAGCAGAGGGAGCTGTTAGAGGATGAGATGGCTGGATGGCATCACCCATTTAATGGACGTGAACTTGGGCAAACTGGGAGATGGTGAGGGACAAGGAGGCCTGGCGTGCTGCAGTCCATGGGGTTGCAAAGAGTCAGACATGACTTGGAGACTGAACGACAACAATTCCTGAGTCTACCTTTTTCTCCTCAAAATCAAAAGGGATTCAAACAGCTGGGATGCAGGATGAAGTTGGGGCTGCAGAGAAAGCATCCACAGAGTGCCACAATGGGAGAAACCAGCGCTTCCCAGGGTGAAGGGGAACAGAAGCTGCAGAGGAACACAGTCTCGTGCACAAGTGGCCCCATCACCTTTCCCAGCATCTCTGACTATTTTACACGATGGGCGCCCTTCAGCACATGACAAGTAATAAATGAGCTTTTTCTCTGACCCGCTCCCCTAAAACATAAAAAAGGGAAGGGCGTGATATTCTAAGAATATTTTTATGCCTTTCTGGTGAGTTCTTTTGAACTAGCAAGGAGATGGAGCATCCAACCCCAACGACCAGCGGGATCTTCATCAGAGGGCATCATCAGAGGCATTAGCCAGGCTTCTCAGTCTTGGGACCAGGTGCTGCCTAGGCCAGCAGGAGCACTGGAGGAAGCAAGGTGTGAGGGTTCAGGAGTTAAAGTCAACAAGAAAAGTGGAGTTACTTCCATGGGAAAGCTCATGATATGGAGTTAAGGAAGGCTACCTGCAGATATTATTTCAGCAGCCCCTTTTCTGACTCACCACAATATAACAAGCTGGGCTCCCTGGCTACCTAAAGAAACTGCGAACTCAAGAGACCCTTTTAATTGTACACATAGATGATTGTCCAGGCAATGGAGAGTGAACGCATCCAAAACATGGAACTGAGTAAATGTCTTAGGCCCCGGCTGTGTCCTGCCAGCGTATTTGGTGGTAACAAACCACTTCTTCTCAAGACCTGTCAGCAGGGATCTCTGCTTGCATCTTCTACCCACAGTGAGTGGGACTCACCAGGTCCGCATTCGCCCCTCATTCCTGTGGGTCAACAGCAAGCCACTGAGCTGATTTTTCACAGAAGAGAACAGAAGATTTTCCACAGGTTGCCTATGAAAGTCCACGTGCTGTGGGGAGCTACAAAAATACCTAACCTTGACAAGTAAATGGAGCTGACATCACAGGGAACAGGCAGGGCAGAGGAACTGCTCACAGCCCATCTGTCATCTTGACAAAGTAACTTTCTGGTCACTAGTGAGACACTTTTAAAGACATCTGTACAATTGACCTTGACCACCAGCAATCACAGAGGCTTTCAAAGGGACCCCTGGGATGCAGGCATTAGAGCTGGTTCCTGCCGTCCTGCCTGCAGATAACGGTGAAGGCTGTCTGATGCATCAGGTGCTGGAAACATCCTTGCTCCTGGACTATATTCACTCTGGTGCTGAGCGTAGAGGGTGTCCAGTTAGCCCGAGGAATGTCAGGGAGAGCAACAAGCGGACAGGAGCCGGATGGAAATTACAAAACTGAGAAAGTGAGTCTCAGACAGCATCCCTCATCCGAAAGCAAGCGTGTGAGCTGGGGATGGTCTGACTCATTCACCAGGGCCATTAACAGCCTGTTCTCGTCACCAAGTCTTCCCCAAGGGCCACATGCAGATGTCAGAAAGAACTGGAGAAGCCACAGATTTATTTCATAGGTTTAGAATGTAATTTTAACTCACTGGCTTCCACTTTCAAATTCATGAAACAATCAATGAATGCCAATTTTGCATGTAATACATTTCTGATTAAGATGTTATGAAGAAATAAAAGTGACTGGTCACCCATAACATAAACTGGTCACCATTAACATAAACTTGTTGCTAAAAGGACTCACAACGCATGCTTCATTTTAAAAAAGAAATGATTGGCCATGATTATTACCCTTCGTCACTGGTTTCTCTTAAGGGTTTCATCTTAAGACAGCTTCTCTGAAGCTTTAACATCCAAAATAAGACAAAAATGTCAACAGAAGACAAACGGCCTTTAGAAAATGTGACATTGTAGCTACAAACTTGGATTTTTCTGCAGGTTAAATGTTGGCTCCACAGATTCAAACCTATCTGACTAAAAATGCATGAGTTTGTTTAACAGATATTGTTGAGCCCCTGTGGTGGGCCAGGCACTGTGTCAGGTTTTTGCTGAGAATAGAACATATGAATCAGATCCATCCTCTGCCCTGGAAGAGATTCCAGTCCAAGAGGGAGCGGGGCCAGAGCACAAACACGGCAGAAGCACCTCACATGTTGCAACGTGAGTGGACACAGGGCAGTCATGAGTTAGTTCAGAAGAGGCGAAGGTCTGTTTCAACCAAACTTCATTGCCATAAACCCCCAGAGATCATCCTAACCCTCCTGGTTCTTTAGACCATACGTGGGCCCCTGAATGAGCCTCCAAAAAGCTTTGTTATACAATTCTCTCACTTAGACAATTCACTCTACCTATGTTAGACCCTTGAAATCTGACAACCCACAAAAGGGATCTCCTTCAATGATGCCATTCCAGTGCCCTCCAAAGTAGGTGCAGCAACATGGCTGGGTACCACCAACAGAAAAGCGGCCCGTCTTGTGCATATTATGGGAAATGCTTTGCCACTTTTCTCTTGCTCTATGAAACTGTAAAGTTTCACGCCCTTTGCTAGTCTTTCTTCTATCATATGCTTTAAGTAAATTGTTAAATACCAACCTACTGAGTTTTAATTTACATTCCAAAACCCATCATTATTATGTCACCAAGTATAAGCAGTAACACACTGTGCGCTGTGCTCAGTCGCTTCAGTCATGCCTGACTGTTTGCAGTCCTGCAGCCTGCCAGGCTCCTGTCCATGGGACTCTCTAGGCAAGAATACTGGCAGGAGCTGCCATGCCCTCTTCCAGGAGAGCTTTTCTTGTTCCAGGGAGGGGCTGAACTTGCATCCCCTGCATCTCCTACACTGCAGGTAGATTCTTTACCACTGAGCCACTGGGGAAGCCCATGAGCAGTAATACTTATTTTTAAAACCACTTTTCTAAAGCACACATTTTATTTTCCAATTATTATTGCTTATTATATATTTTACTATAATTTTAGTTGGTTCATTGGAGATAGCTTTTCAGCTTTGTCTGTGTATTGGTACAATTTCCCCACCATCTGACCTGATATGTGGAGTAACGTGAGCCATGAATATGGCAAGCTCTCCATATAGAAAAAGCAGAGTTTAGAGTGGAAAGGAAAATACATAACTTATCCTGAGGAAGAGAAATGATGAGTTTTATCTTCAAATTACTAAATCAAAATATTAAAGACAACTAATTGAATTAATTAAAGACTAATTAATTCCATTTAATTGAACCTAAAAATTAAATTTAAATAAATTAAACACGGCATATACTTAGTCATCCAACAGGTATGCTGTTGAGGGGACCAATGCTGGAGAGGACCAGCAGCGGTCCAGGCCCTGGGGTACAGTGTGACTGGGAGAGTCCACAGCCTCCAGAGCTGACATTCCAGTAGGGAGACCTTCAGGAAACAAAGATGTGCGAGATACAAGGGACACTGATGAGGGCTATGGAGAAAACGAAGCAGGACAAGAGAACAGAATGACAGGCTTTGTATGTCAGGGGTGAGGGGTCAGAAAAAAGGCCCTTAAATAAGAAAGCATTTCTCCAGAGGCGAGAATGAAGAAATGAGAATGTGTAACTATATTGGATGGGACTTCCCTGGCGGCTCAGTGCTAAAGAATCACCTGCCAATGCAGGAGATGGGGTTGGATCCTGGGTCAGGAAGATCCCCTGGAGAAGGAAATGGCGACCTGCTCCAGTATTCTTGCTGGAGAATCTCATGGACAGGGGAGCCTGGAGGGCTACACTCCATGGGGTTGCAAAAGAGTCAGACACGACTTAGTGACTGAACAACAGCAACAAATATATTGGATACGTGTGCTCCGGGGACAGGAAAGAGCAGACACCCTTGTTAAGAGGGAGCTGAGATCATGCAAGAGTAGCGGACCGAAAGGGGAGGATGCTCTGGGAGGCAGAGTCAGAGACAGCATCAGAAGCCAGATCCTGCAGGCCCTGTAGTTAGACTTCAGACTGCAGTCCAAGTCAGGTGAGAAACCACTGGGGGAATTTTTGTAAATAAGTGAAATAATTGGATGTATGCATTTCAATGGCCACTGCCTGATAATGTATTGTCCAGCGGCAAAAGTGATCATGAAGATAGGAATTATCAGATACATTGTCAAGGTTTTGCCATCAAGATATGCTACTATATAGAACATATAAGAGAAAGAGGAACTCAGGACATCATGGTTGATCCCTGAAAAGATGGAGCAGTGCAACTGATACTGCCGGCTGGAAGAAATGGGATTTGGAGGAAAGGTGGAAAATGAAATCTCTGCTTGGGCCATTTTAAGTCTGAGATGCTTCCTAGCATCTACGTGGAGAGGCCGAGTAGGCATTTGAATTTACAAGCCTACTCTTGAGGGGTCAGAGCTTTCCCGGTGGCTCAGCGGTAAAAGAATCCACCTGCAATGCACAAGTCGCAGGAGATGCAGGTTCAATCCCTGGGTCAGGAAGATCCCCTGGAGGAGGGCATGGCAACCCACTCCAGTATTCTTGCCTGGAGAATCCCAAGGACAGAGGAGCCTGGCAGGCTACAGTCCACAGGGTAGCAAAGTGTTAGACATGATTGCAGCAACTTAGCATGCATGCATGCCTTGAGGGGTAAGGGAGCTGGGAACACAAATGTGGGAATTTTCAACATATAGATGTTTTTAAGCCATGAATTTATATAAAAATCACTTAGGGAAGGAGTATAAACAGAGAGAATGTTTTGATCAAATCCTGGGGCCCTCCAATATATAAAGTTCAAAAAGATAAGAAGACCCAGGATAAAAAGATCTAAGAAAGAGTAGCCAGATAAACATAATTCTTACAAATGCACAGAGAATTCTATATGTGTGAGTCTTTATACACACATGCATGTGTACACACACACACACCCCTCAGGCACTAATGCACACAACTGTATAACATCACTGGTTCAGACTATTATATTAACCCAGTGACCACCAGAGGTCACTTTTTCTCAGCACCTGCCACTATGTCAGATACCTACCAACCAAGATGCCTCAGCACAGCTGTCAGTGTGGCTATTTAAGGCTCATGAGAGCTACTGCTTGGCTACTGCTGGCCACTCCTTACCCTAGTGCTAATAAGTACCTTGCCTGCCAAGCTACCTCTCTGAGGGAACAGACTCTGGCTCAGGAAAATGCTGATTGCCTAGAAGATCTAAGAACGCCAAGGGAAAAGTCTAGAACCTGTGTCCTAAGGGAGCTCGGACCCAACAGAGAGCAGTAGCCAAATGCTAGGCAAGTGTTAGAGATGAGTTTGGGAGTAAGAGAACATTAAACCCCTTAGGACTTGAAAAGGAAAAGGAAAACCCCCCATTTTAGGTTTTCCTTCTCAGTTGAACTAAGACCTAAAGTCAAATCCCTGGAAAGAACAGAGCCCATAGCCAGGCCCTGCTTTCAATTTCTGATCCTAACAAACGTGGCTCAAAGCTAGGAGCATGAGTGATCTCATCTACGGCAGGATAATTAGGACTCGGGGATCTAGGGAAGTGGCTTGCGCTCACAGGCAGGCACTGGCCAAGAAGCAGGGAAGCCAAGACCCCACAACCACCGTGGAGAGCATTCTGAAAGTGAGCAAGAAGCAGAGAGCAGCCGGCAGAGAAGCTAGAGCTGAGGATATGTTGCAACTTTGAAATTTGTACTCCTCTCTGTCCTTTCAACATCATATTTCCTCCCACATACTTGAAGGCCGTTAAAGTTCCCCTGGGCATTCTGTCCACCAGGCTAAAGGACATCAGCACACCATCATTAGTGAATAATATTTACTAACCCCCCACCTGGGTGTTTGACACTGCTCTAGCTAGTGCCTCAGTTATTCCCAGCCATCTTTTTCTCAACCACTTCATCATTATCACAAATGGCCCTCCTCTGGCCTCCACTGACTCTTCCAACTCAGCTGGTGTCAGAGAGTTCCCCACTGGACTGTCCATCCCTCAATTGTCTGGTCCACGTGGGGTGTGGAGGAAGCACCACCACCCCACTGTAATTGTTTATGTATTTCATTATCGAGCTGGAAAAAGAATTAAAAACTAACTGAGAAAAACAAGACGAAAAACTTGGAGAGTGGTGACATCATGGAAATGCTGGGCTAATAACAGAGAAAGAAAATAACATGGTAAAAAAAATGATAAAGATGGAAATGATAAGGGTGGAACCCTGGAACAATGGAAGGCCGGACTAATTAAAAAAAAATTTTTTTTTTAAGGGATTCTCATTAAAAGTATGGAAAATAGCAACATGACCAGAATTATGTGAAGGTAACACGAATCAGAACCCTGTCAGCTTGACTTTTTACTCTTCCTGATCAGGGAGACGGAGAAGGCAATGGCCCCTACTCCAGTACTCTTGCCTTGAAAATCCCATGGACGGTGAAGCCTGGTAGGCTGCAGTCCAGGGGGTCGCGAAGAGTCAGACACCACTGAGCGACTTCACTTTCACTTTTCACTTTCATGCATTGGAGAAGGAAATGGTAACCCACTCCAGTGTTCTTGCCTGGAGAATCCCAGGGACGGGGGAGCCTGGTGGGCTGCATCTATGGGGTCGCACAGAGTCCGACACGACTAAAGCAACTTAGCAACAGCAGCAGATCAGGGAGAGGAAAGTGTGGGNAAAAAAAAAAAAAAAAGCAGGAGGAAGGGCAAGTGATAAAGGGCAAAGAAGCTGGCCGATAATAGAGGTGTCACATAGCCACATTCCACCGTGGGCAACAGGGAGACGCTGAGAAATGGTATCAAACGTACACCCAGGAGTGATTCCACCCAGAGGCAAGGGACCTGGGATATTTATACAGCAATTGCTGCATCGAGGGTAGCTTCAGGAAAAAACTGTCAGGCAAAGCCATACAAATGCCAGCAGCTGGAATTATGACAGAAGACACCGAAGAGACTAGAGTGGGCCCCCAGGAGGCCACCAGAGGTGCTGTTTTCTCGTGATGACATTGTACTGAGGTCTATGTAGGAGCTGTCTATGACTCTATAACGAAACTAGTACAAGATAGAAATGTGGTTGACTGTTTTTCCCAAAAAGGGAAAAATACAGTTGGAATTGTGTTCCACTGTGTTTTCATTAGTCACTGAAGATAAATTTATTTATATTCATATATCTCTACTTATACACTGGAGTTGGAATGATTTTACTCTCCATCTTTACCTGAAAATATGGCATGAACTGTCTGCTCTCTTCCTTTTGAATTTTACAAGTCTCCTATCAGAAGCTTAGAGAACATTTCTTGCTCTTGCCTTCCACTGTAAACTCCAGTTCCTCTCCTTATATGACTACCATTTAACCAGTGAAATGCCGAGCCAAAAAGAGACTGAAACCATTTGTAATTACAATATACCTGCCAGTGAAAAACAAATGAGCAATTGTGGTTAATGGAGGAAGACCCCCAACTCCTTTGGGATGAGATTAAAACCAATTAAAGATAAATCATGGGAAACTGCAAAGCACTGCCCGGGCTTTCACTGGTTGTGTAATCTTCCCCACATTCCCCATGCCCTGCCATGTACCCGGGTGCGGGGTCTGTACCTTGTGAGACAGATCCTCCTCTGAGGTGCTCATCTTTCCTGGCCTGGAGCAGCGAATGTGCCATTCTGAGCACTTACAATGTCACTGTATTTTATTCGCCACTCCCTCCTAATGAAATGCTCCCACAGACACATGCGAGTCATCTTGCTCAGAATGCATGGGTAATGGGATGCTTCTGAGCCTTTCTCTGGGAACAATGATTTACAGCCAGCAGGAGACAGGCTGAAATTTCATCAGGTGCACAGGTTCTTGAATGTCACCTAATTTTATAGTTAGGCTATGAGGGAAATCTGATTTCAAGTCATGCATCTGGCTTGCACTTGAAGCTGGGGGGTGAGGGGGTAGGTACAGGAATTGATTCTGTAAAAAGAGCTCCTCTTAATTTAACAATATCTATTAGGAGAAGGAAATGCTTTATTCAGGTGAATCATTTTAAGGATCCTCATATTCAGTCTTCTAATTATGAAACTGGGGAGAGGAAGAATGACATGGAGGTCTAAGAACGGCGTGGATAAGCTTTACAGTGTCTAATCTTCCTTTACCTCTCATTTTTTTCAGAAGAAAATTTGGCTAGATAAGTTTTAACTTTTGTTTGGCATCTCTGGTCTCTCATATGGAACTTAAATGCCTAAAAATTGATTTGAGGAAGGACATACCACGAAGACCATCTAATGGCAAAAATTTAACAGCCTTGAAAAAACCAAAAAGTAATCTGAGTCATTCAGTTTAGGCCTAGCTAGTGATTAAAGCCATTAACAGAACTCCAAATTCTTAGATTCCTGTTAAAGGAACCATTTTCTTTTTTCACTAATTATAAGAGTGTCCATGTCAGGCTATAGCTCACGATCATAGCTCATAGTCTGGAAGGCCCTTTGTTCACGTTTACCTGAACACGTGTTTCCCTCTCACGCCCCCAGAGTACATGGCCTCGAATTGAAACACTTGGCTCCTCAGTCTATTCTCCACTCTGCAGTCAAAGTGGTCTGAGCAGAGGATGACCCTGCCTGCAACAACCCTCTGTGGCCCTTCATTACCCAAAGTTTTGACAACGCCCTATGTGACCTGGCCCCTAGAAGAGCGGTTTAAAACTCAATCATGTTTGGTGGGCTTTAAAGTTATTTTTAAAAAAAGTTCACCCCTTACAGGAAGAGTCAGTACAGCGTCAAAATGAAATGAGCTGGATGGAATTCTCCAACAAGCAATGCCACTGAAACACTCTTCACAATTCTAGAAATAATAGTTTTCTTTTGGGGGTGATAAAATGTATTTTCAGCTGAAGTCCCTAGATTTTACACATGTGAAAACTAGATCTGTGTCTGAACACCGAGACTCCTTAAAAAGCTCTTAAAAACAGTAATTACCAAGTACTGAAGACTCTACATGGGTCACAGGAGTTTTTAGGGAGAAGATAAAGAGCCCCATTAGTCACAATACTGTCGGGTGACTCCAGAACAACAAGATGGCTTTCCAGTGGGTGTAGATACACTTCAGCTTATCATTACCTTGTCCAAGAAAGCGTTTCCATCCTTTAGGGACCAGCCAGGAAGACTGGACAGTCTGGGACTGCAAAACAAAAGATTAAATTACCCTAAATAGATTACAATCCTCAGTGATTTCATGGTGACTGTACCGGCTCCACAAAATGAAAAACAGTTTGAAAGGAGTGGCAGCAAGGCTCACCCAAAATAATAATCAGAAAGATGGAAAGTAACCAAGTGGTATCAAGCTTAAGAATTACATGGCAATGGAACGTTAAAAAGTCAGAGTTCTGCCCTCAACTGGGAAAATTAAAAGAATGCTATGCAGAACAATGAAGAGAAAAAAGAAAGATAAGACATGACAGCGTTGTATAGTTTTGCAGTCACTGGCCCTGACTTCTTCACCTTGCTTGCGTCTGACAACAGGCCTGAGGGGAAGGCCGAATGGGAACCTCATATTGCGGAGGACAAAACAGGCTCAGAAAGGTCAGGTGTCTGTCAAGAATACTTAGCTGCCTACCAACCAGAATTTACCACAAATAAAAATCGGAATTCAGCTCAAAGTCACCTCTGTATTCATTGCCTAAATGAATTAGTCACTTGTTAGCTGTGCCTTGATGTTACCTGTACCTTGAGTTTTCCATTTTGGCAAATGAAGCTAGCTTTTCTCAGTGTTATAAAATGACACCGTATCTCAGTGAGTAACTTCTAGAAGGTGAGGTTAATTTCACATATATGTTATATCAAAAAAATCTGAACCAGAAATCATTCACTTTGGCAAGCTCAGAATTTAACTGAGTGCTACGAGCTGATCCGAAGAATTACCGTAGAGGCTGAAAATGCAAACACCTTGGGAGAAAAAAAAAATGTTGGTAAAAAGAAAAACTTAATGACCAGGGTGATATGTGAAGAAAACACATCAGAAGTACAAGTAGATTGCAAAAGGATTTCAGCACTTCAACACAAAATTAAATTTAAAAATAAAGGGCAAAGTATGGGTGTGGGACTAAAAGACTCTATAACCCGAAACCAAGTTAACGTATAGTACTTGTAACGTATACCCTTGCTAAACTGATTTGATCAAATTCTGACTTTGTAATTAGGTGCTAGGTACGAAAGTCAAATTGAAACAAATGATGTGAAATATTTGTCAATCTTCCAGGAAAGATTAAAAACCTGAATAATATATATATATATATATGCATCTGATTTTAGCAAAAAAGGTGAGAATTTGACATAATTCCTAGTTCACAGAAAAGCTGTTAAGAATATAAGTACAATGAAGTCCCACATACCTTTTGCCTAGATTCTCTGTTTACATTTTGCCTTTATTAGTCAAAAAGTGAGAATTCTGAATTTCATTCTTGAGAATGAAAACTACTACTAGGAGAATCAAATTTGGCTCGCATAAATTATGTCTGAAAAACTAAAAATAAAAAAGCTTGGATATGGCAAAACCAATACAATTTGTAAAGTAATTAACCTCCAATTAAAATAAACAAATTTATATTAAAAAAAAATGCTTGGAGTTTTCTCAGAAAAATACTCTAACCATTAGATGTTGAATTTTCATTTCATTTCATAGTCACATGTGTACCTTCACTTAGAGACTTCTTAAAAATATTTACTATCAGATCAGATTAAAAAACCAAGCATTCTAATAAAAGCGTAATGATAGGCCAGTCTCAATACTGTTCGCATTTCATGCACCTGGACTCTTTACAAAAAGGTTATAAATGTCCACTTTCCTTTACAAAGAGAACTGGATCAGAGGACTTGTATCCTGTTTGTTCCCTACTGGACACACACAACTCAGCCTTCAAATTACAGATGACTGATTCAATCATTTGTCCTCAACAGATGATTAGAAATGGTATGCTGTGCTGTGCTCAGTCGCATCTGACTCTTTGAGATCCCATGGACCGTAGCCCGCCAGGCTCCTCTGTCCATGGGATTTCCCAGGCAAGAATACTGGAGTGGGTTGCCATTTCCTTCTCCAGGGGATCGTCTTCACCCAGGGATCAAACCTGTGTTTCCTGCACTGCAGGCAGATTTTTTACCATGTGAGCCACCAGGAAAACCCATTTACTGCTTATTAAAAAATATTTTTAAGCAAAAATTTCAGGTATTACTGTCGTTAAACTTTGTTTATAACATCAAAGACTTCTATGAAATATCTGGAGTTACTTTGGATTTGAGAAATTGCCTGTAGATGGGACTGAATGCTCAAAGAGCCTGACCATGTTGTAACAATAGTGCCAAAGATAAAGGGCCACAGAAATGTAGCCCCAGGTGGCAAATGCATGCTGACTATAGAGATGCAAATATTCTGTTTTTAGGTCCAATTAGATTAATGACTAAACTATGAAGAGCTAGTAAATGTTAAACTACCAAAGAGGAAGAAATGTACTACTTTGTTCTTAACGATTACAAAATTTCACCATGTAAATTTTTTGAACAAGGAAACAAGTCTCTTCACAGAAATCTACATTAAAGAAATATGGGAAAAATAATGATTACAGATGAACACATCTTTATACCTACTATTTAACAATAATTTCTATGGGAAAAAAGGGTGCCATTAAAAAATGTTATAGTCAAAAAAATATGTATACAAAAAATTTTTTTAGTAGTTTTAAAAACAGGTAAAGTATAAGTAACTAAATAAACAACCCAAGGTCTTTAAAAATAACCTACTGTCTAGAAAAATAGTGGAAGGTGGAATGAACATGGTATGCAATTCATTTTCTCTTTATATGTTTCATTTTCCCATTTTCCGACTTTGAAATGCATTACTTTTATAATCAGGAAATAGTGCGAGAGGCATGACTACATCCATTCATTCAAAATATATTTATAAAAGCTTACTCTTGATTAAAATAGGCAAAGTAGAGGGATATGGCAATAAATAACCCTTGAGTTTGAGGAGCTTGCACTGCAGTACAGGGAGACAGTAAGCAGCAATTGCTATAGAATAAAATAAACGCTACGACAGGGAGTGCAGAGGTATTATGGCTCATACAGGAAGGGCACTTGAGACTGTGCAGAGGTGTGAGAGAGCAGGCACACAGAACAGGAACACGAGGTGAAGACAGAGGGTGACTTTCCAGAAAGAGGGATAGGGAACGGTCTCATCATTTAGTGAAGTGTTGAAGGGGGAAAGAGGTATTCATCTTCACTTGTTCATTCATGAGTCTTGATTTATGTGTCAAGCACTCAGAGGCTGGTGATACTGACCACGAGCAAAATGTGCCTGTCATCCTGACAGGGTAGGGAAAACTGATCAAGTAGTCACACACACAGAGAACAAGCAGTTACTAATGATGAGGCAGCGCCACAAAGTCTCCTAACACGAGAGTGATCTAGGCAGCATCAGGACCCCCTGAGTCTGCTGATGGAGCTGAGATCTGGATACTGGCAAGTCAAGGGGAAACTGGGTCACGGGGCAAGCGCGTGTGTGTCCGTGTGTGTGCGCACGTGTGTGTATGTGTGCACGCGTATGTGTGTGGTGATTTGTCCCCCATTCTGTCTGATTCTTTTGTGACCCCATGGACTGTAGCCCACCAGGCTCCTCTTTCCATAGGATTTCCCAGGCAAGAATACTGAAGTGGGTTGCCATTTCCTCCTCCAGGAGATCCTCCCAACCTAGGGATTGAACCCGCATCTCCTGTGCTGGCAGGAGGGTTCTTCTTCATCACTGAGCCATCTGTAGTGGGATCAAGGGGCAGGGTTTGGAGGGAATAGAGCAAGAAGATAGCCACAAAGCCCAATCACTCTCACCAGCCTTCAGTATGCACGTCTTAAAAAAGGTTATTCAAATGAAATTTCATGGAGAGTCCTTTATACACTACCCTCCCCCTCAACCAATGAAAACGCCATCTCTCTGTCCTTCCCATGTAGCAGGGGGCATCAGAAGTGATTTCAGAGAGGAGCTCCTGCTTAGTTGGCAGGCTACGGCAGAGGTGGGATGGGGGAAAGGTGGGGAGCCTTCTTGGCTGAAGGAGCAATCTGTGTAGACTGCCCCCAGGCAGGAGCGAAGGCTTTGAAACTGGAGGAATACAGAGAGCAGGAGGCTAGAAGGGCATCCAATGTACCAAGAGGAACTTGGTACTTAGCCTAAAGCAATGAAAAATCCACTGAAAGATCTCAAACAGATGAGAAACGAGATTAGATCAGTCTTTCTATTAATAAAAGGAGATTCCGGAGAAAACTGACATCAAATGCCCTCTGATAACATGTGCCACCATTTGTGTGGTAATCCTACCAAAAACAGTAACCCCAACCTCATTGTGAAGAATCATGCTGCTACTGCTGCTAAGTCACTTCCGTCGTGTCCGACTCTGTGCGACCCCATAGATGGCAGCCCACCAGGCTCCCCCGTCCCTGGGATTCTCCAGGCAAGAACACTGGAGTGGGCTGCCATTTCCTTCTCCAATGCATGAAAGTGAAAAGTGAAAGTGAAGTCGCCAGGTCATATCCGACTCTTAGCGACCCCATGGACTGCAGCCTACCAGGCGCCTCCATCCATGGGATTTTCCAGGCAAGAGTACTGGAGTGGGGTGCCATTGCCTTCTCCAGAAGAATCATGAGACAAACCCAAATTGAAAGATGCTACATAAAATAATTGGCCTGTACTCCTAAAAATGGCAAGGTCATCAAAGACACAGAGCTGTGAAACTCTTCCAGATTGAAGATTAAAGACATGACTAAATGCAATGTGTCNAGAAGAATCATGAGACAAACCCAAATTGAAAGATGCTACATAAAATAATTGGCCTGTACTCCTAAAAATGGCAAGGTCATCAAAGACACAGAGCTGTGAAACTCTTCCAGATTGAAGATTAAAGACATGACTGAATGCAATGTGTCATCTGGATTGAACCCTGGACCAGTAAGTTGCTTTTCTTTTTTGCTATAAAAGTCATTACAGAGAAATACGAGCTGGTATAGCTTGGGAAATATAAATAAGGTGCTAAGTTGCTTCTGCCATGTCCGACTCTTTGCGACTCCATGGACGGTAGACCGCCAGGCTCTTCTGCCCACTGGATTTCCCAGGCAACAAAACTGGAGTGGGTTGCCATGCCCTTCTCCAGGGCATCTTCCTGACCCAGAGATTGAACCATGTTTCTTTTTTTTTCCCTTTTATTTTTTTTTTAAATTTACTTTAATTGTATGCTAATTACTTTACAATGTTGTGGTTTTTGCTATACACTGACATAAATCAGCCATGGGTGGACATGTGTTCCCCATCCTGACCCTCCCTCCCACCTCCCTCCCCATCCCATCCCTCAGGGTCATCCCAGTGCACCAACCCTGAGCACCCTGTCTCATGCACTGAACCTGGACTGGTGATCTTTTTCACATATGGTAATAAACGTGTTTCAATGTTATTCTCTCAAGTCATCCCACCCTCACCTTCTCCCACAGAGTCCAAAAGACTGTTCTTTACATCTAGGTCTCTTTTGCTGTCTCACACATAGGGTCATCGTTACCATCTTTCTAAATTCCATATATATGCTTTAATAGACCATATTGGTGTTTTTCTTTCTGACTTACTTCGCTCTGTATAATAGGCTCCAGTTTCATCCACCTCATTAGAACTGATTCAAATACATTCTTTTTAATAGTTGATTGATACTCCATTGTGTGTATGTACCACAGCTTTCTTATCCATTCATCTGCTGATGGACATCTAGGTTGCTTCCATGTCCTGGCTATTATAAACAGTGTGGTGATGAACATTGGGGTACACGTGTCTCTTTCAATTCTGGTTTCCTCGGTGTGTAAGCCCAGCAGTGGGATTGCTGGGTCATAAGGCAGTTCTATTTCCAATTTTTAAGGAATCTCCACACTGTTCTCCACAGAGGCTGTACTAGTCTGCATTCCCACCAACAGTGTAAGAGGTGAACTCCGTTTCTTATGTCTGCTGCATTAGCAGGAGGGTTTTTTTTACAACTAGTGCCATCTGGGAAGCCCAATATAGCTCAGATTCTAGAATGATATCAATGTAAGTTTCTGAATTTTGATTATTGTGCTGCAGTTACATAGAGAATGTCCTCTTATAAAACATGAACTTGAATATTTAAGGGGCAAAGAAGCATCATATCTGTTATCTTTCAAATGGGTCAGAAGAAACTATGTGTATGTATTAACAGGAAGTGATAAAGTGAATGTGATAAAATGTCAATAACTGGTAACAATAATCGGGAATTATTTGTACTATTCTCGCAACTTTTCCATAAATCTGAAGTAACTCCAAAGTAAAACATAACGCAAAAAGAAGACGCTGGATACAGACAGAGGCAAGGACAGAACGGAAGAAACTGGTTAGAAGGCTGCAGCAGTAATGCGTGTGAAAGAGGATGACGACCACCACGTAGCTGAGAAGTGACGGGATCCTAGCACTATCTAGGAGGTAAACGATGACAAGGCTCAATGAAAGAGTCGGCTTCTCTGGTGGCTCAGTAGTAAAGAACCCAGCTGCCAATGCAGGAGACTTGGGTTCAATCCCTGGGTCAGGAAGATTCTCTAGAGGAGGAAATGGCATCCCCACTCTAGTATTCTTGTCTGGGAAAACCCATGGTCAGAGGAGCCTGCCCCAAAGAGTTCATGGGGTTGCAGAAGAGTCAGACATGACTTAGTGACTATACAACAACAGCACCGACAGATGAAAGACTGGATGCAGGAAGGGAGAAAGGGGGCATCTAGGGGAACTCCCAGTTCTCTGGCCTTTCTATCAGGATGCCCTTTCCTAAGACAGGGCAGCAATGGGCGGGACCCGGTCTGGGAGGATTGGTTCTCCTCTTCTGGACCAAGTCTAATCACGATCTCAGTTTGGGGCACGTTGAGTTCTGAAGTGGTTTCAAAGGTACATCCAAACACAGAAGCCGAGTGGGCATTTTGGATTTATGAATGTGGAACTCAGAAGAGCATTATTAACTGAAAAATATACTTTTGCAAATGACTGTCTGGATGATTCTCGAGGCCCTGAGCATTTATTAAATTCCCTTGGTCGAGGCTCTATGGCTAAGCACTGAGTGCTTTATAACCCTGACGTGTGATGGCAGATGGAGGAAACTGAGTCCCCACAGGAGACAGGAGAGGAAGAGTCAGAGAAGTAAAGAAAACCAGGGCGGCATGATCATGGAGGAGAGTGATGCTGACTGGCCGAGGAAAATGAGGGTGACAACGGAGTATCATAGCTAATGACAGGGAAGTCAGCTGTGATTTTACTGAGAGATGTCCTGGTGGGTTGTGTGGGCAAAGCAGATGGGAAAGGGGCAGGAATGCTGAAGGGGACAGTGGCGTTGAGAGAAGGTTAGAAAGATACTTAAAAAAAATTTAAGTTAGACGTGATTGAGCATAATTAAACGGGAATAAGTCAAGATGGAAAGATTCAAGATAAAGGAAAGATTATAAAAGTGAAATGACTCAGAGCCGAGAAGGGCTGAAAACCAGAGAAGATAAAGTGATTCATTCATTATTACAAATATTTACTGAGCAGCTACTGCATACCAGGAACTATTTTAGGCACTGGGGATACAATGGAGAGCAAACAAAATCTCTGCCCTTATAAAACTTACCTTTCATAGAGAAGAAAGACAATATGTAACGCAAATATGTCTGTATGATATAACGAGAAGTGTTCTGAAGACAAACAAAGCAAGACAAAGAGGTGGGGGGGGGACTGGGGATACTATTAATATTTCAGCCAAGTAGATCGCCAAGATTTTGAGCAAATGAAGACACTTTTTGTGAGGAACTGCCATGGGCTGCTAATCATCCCATTAGTATAAAGTCCCTCTGAGAGAAAAACAATGACAAGAAGAGAGGGTAGAAGCAGATATTCTATCTACTTGAGAACACAGAACTGGTTAAAGAGGGGAATGAACAGAACAGGGAAAACATGTATCGAGGACTGTCTGCACAACCCAGGTATGAATACCTAGATGACTCATGACCCTGCAGAGCATGTGGGTGCCCTTTTGGGGACCCTCAGCATATCCTGCTTTTTGTTTTCTTTAGTATTTATCACAAATATATAGACAGTTGTTTTTGTAACACAAGTATAACTAAATCTTCAGCAGTGTAATTCTTTTTCTTCTGAAGGACTACAAATTCCGTGAAGAAAGAAAAGCTGCCCCGCTCTTGTCTATGTCCTGTGGTCCAGGACACTGAAGATTTTTACCATCAAGGGAATGAACATTTTAATCACTGGAAGGAAACAGACAATGATATTCAGTTTAGTTCAGTTCAGTCGCTCAGTCATGTCTGACTCTTTGTGATCCCATGAATTGCAGCACGTCAGGCCTTCCTGTCAATCACCAACTCGGGAATTCACCCAAACTCATGTCCACTNCCAGGACACTGAAGATTTTTACCATCAAGGGAATGAACATTTTAATCACTGGAAGGAAACAGACAATGATATTCAGTTTAGTTCAGTTCAGTCGCTCAGTCATGTCTGACTCTTTGTGATCCCATGAATTGCAGCACGTCAGGCCTTCCTGTCAATCACCAACTCGGGAATTCACCCAAACTCATGTCCACTGAGTCGGTGATGCCATCCAGCCATCTCATCCTCTGTCGTCCCCTTTTCCTCCTGCCCCCAATCCCTCTCAGCATCAGAGTCTTTTCCAATGAGTCAACTCTTTGCATGAGGTGGCCAAAGTACTGGAGTTTCAGCTTCAGCCATCAGTCTTTCCAAAGAACACCCAGGGCTGATCTCCTTTAGAATGGACAGGTTGGATCTCCTTATGTTAGGCTATTTTAATAAGGAAAAACTTGTTCATCATTTTTGTCAAGAATATATGTGACACCTACAGTTCCTGAATCAACTCTGAATACACTTCTTTTCTCTTTTGGATAATATCAGTGGATGGTAAATGTATTTCTAAGTGATAGGTGTGATTATAACTGAATTTTATCAGTTATGCATAAAATGTAATCTGGAATTATCTTTGATCTTGTCCCCATCACCTTACCTTATGCCTTTGTTGTTGTTTAGTCTCTCAGTCATGTCTGACTCTTTGTAACCTCATGGATTGTGGTCTGCCAGGTTCCTCTGTCCATGGGATTTCCCAGTGGGTTGCTATTTCCTACGCCAGGGGATCTTCCTGACCCAGGGATCGAACCTGCATTTCCTGCATTGGCAAGTGGATTCTTTACCACTGAGTCACCACTGTATGCCTTATCTCAGAAAAAAGTCAATCCTTCGTTTTTAATTATACCTTTTCTAGAAGGTTCATGGGGTTATCATTATGAATAATCACTGAACACAGTGACTTCTTCAGCAGTGAATGAGAACACATGAGATGGTTTACCTAGCTTGTTAAGCTTTTAAATTCTTAAATCTGCTTGAGATAGCTTCTCTGTTTCCCTTCCTCATGCGGTATCATTTTTTGCTACTGGGAGTATATCTGCTTCTAAAAGGATCTGCTTCTTTTATAAATTGCTGCTTCTAAATAGCAGCAAGTTGGAAAACTGATCTCTTAGACAAGGTCTTCGTAAGAGTGAATAGTGCTCCCTGTAGGCTTGGGGTAATCTGTCTGCTTTAAGACAAGGACTTTGGCTTCATATGTGATTCTGTGTATCTACAGATGATCAGTATCAGATACTACTGCTGCTGCTAAGTCATTTCAGTCGTGTCTGACTCTGTGTGAGATGGCAGCCCACCAGTCTCCTCTGTCCCTGGGATTCTCCAGGCAAGAACACTGGAGTGGGTTGCCACTTCCTTCTCCAATGCATGAAAGTGAAAAGTGAAAGTGAAGTCCCTCAGTTGTGTCCGACTCTTCACGACCTCAGGGACTGTAGCCTACCAGGCTCCTCCATCCATGGGATTTTCAAGGCAAGAGTACTGGAGTGGGTTGCCATTGCCTTCTCCAGTATCAGATACTAATAGGTATCTAATACATAGATACCTACCAAAAACAAATGTCAGGCTTTATGATGTCAAGTCCTTGCAAATGATTCTGAAATTCAATTCTTGGGGCTTATCAGTTGACCATTTATCCGTTCCTACATGAATTAGCAAGAAAGATGACCTCACTTGCCCTGTGCAGTTGCAGGAACATTTTACAGAAGCTCTGAAGAAGTTGTAATAAAGAAGTCAATCAATAAATCAATACAACACTTTCCATCAACCCAGCCAAAGAATATTATTTTAAGAATGTTTTTAAGGGAACAAAGTAAACTCTGGACAACACAAAGGGCACTGCAATCGTGATGCTACTGGGGACCATTTTTCAGCCAACTAAAGCTCAGTCTATTTCAGATACATCAGTACATACCTTTGAACAAGTGGCAAAGGAAGGAAGTTGAGGGTGGAAGTCATGTCCAGGCCACAGTCCAACATAATGGTGGTTGATTTGAATTTGAGCACGTTGCATGGTAAGGTTGGGTGCCCTGACAGGCAATACTGAAAAGATTAAAAAAAAACACCTTTTGTCAATTATCAGTTACAGAAGTCTCAAAAATACAGTGAATTAAATAAAGCTGACCATCTTCTCTCATTACAACAGGGTATAAATTCAGCTAACTTTCTATATCGTTTTCTCCCTTTCACAGCTCTGGATACCACTTCCCCTCACGTTCAGCGTTCTCTACCTCGGATCATATCCAGTTCTTTGTAGGGTGCCAGTTTACATCTCAGGCAAGCAGAGTTTTGGAGGGGCCGAGGTTATTCCAAATAGATGGTTTCCAGGCTGTAGTTTTCCGTTCCATTCTCACATGACAGACTCAAATTCCCCCTATCTCATGATACCTAAGTACTGTGTGAAAGTGAAATAAAGTCAAAGTCGCTCAGTCCTGTCCACTGTGTAAAGTCAAATTAAATTCTAAGCTGGAATCTCAAATTGTGCTACAGGTTAAGTTTTCTCCTCTGTAAGTAAGTCAGGTGACTTTCCTTTAGGAGGAAACACTGGGGAAAGGTAAACAAACAAGCCTTAGGGTAAGGGCTCCTAATGGCTCAAGCTTGTCAGGACAAATGACCTCCCTGATGTGCAGATACCAGGCGGCAGTGACGAACACCAACTCCCAACCAATCAGGAGCCTCCTGCTTGTGGCAGCAGACCTCAGAGGTCAAAGGAACATGAGCCACCAAGGCGACAGGGCAAACCAACACACCGACTTCAAACACTCTTCATGTCTTCTTCAATGGAGTGGAGATGACAGATACACCACACTGAGAATTATTTATATGGGATGGACTCTGTGTCACCTTTTATAACTTGACTGCTGCTCTGAAGAAAAAATGAAAGAAGAGAAAAAAGACCTTTTCTCTCACTTTTTAAGTCATCTTATAGAAGGCTCTCTTGAACAGCAAAGTCCAGAAAATGGAAGGATCAATGTTCTTCATCTCTGGACAGACACATTCTTTCTTTCTGATTTAAGTAAAAATCAGACTTCCCAGGTGTCACAGTGGTAAAGAATCTACCTGCCACTGCAGGAGACATGGTTTCAAGCCCTAGGTTCAGGAAGATGACCTGCAGAAGGAAATGGCAACCTGCTCTGGTATTCTTGCCTGGAGAATCCCATGGACAGAGGAGCCTGGTGAGCGACAGTCCATGGGGCTGCCAAGAGTCGGACATGACTGAGGACGCATACGCATACAGGGTAACGCAACATCAGCGCTGGCTCCCACGTGACCACCACAGCCCTGGCTAAGCCGTTACAGCTACTGGTTGCTCTGTTGCTTCTATCACTGGATATATCTCCTACTTTTCTCCAGAAGACAGTACAGGAACTGATGAGTTTTTAAAACTGCAGTTTCTAAAACCGATAAGGCCGAGAGCCAAGAAATTTGGGGTATTTTGTAAGCTTCTTTTCTGGCCACGCTGTGTGGCTTCCAGATTTTAGTTCCCCAACCAGGGATCGAGCCCAGGTCCCTTGTAGTGGGAGTGCAGAGTCCTATCCACTGGACTGCCAGGGAAGTCCCTTGCAAGCTTCTTCATTCCAAGTTTATATAAGATAATTTTTCATTGTATAATTCACAACGCATGGCCTAAAATAGTACAGAGTTACTTACAATAAAAACAGTAGCAAGAAAGTACTAAAAAAGTCCAGGAAGCATGATTTAGGTAATTATACTTTACCTGTAAGTTCATTCTTTAAGAGCTATCAGAACTACAGAATATATTTTCCAACTAATCAAGGCAGAGCTATCCATCCCCGCCCTTTCTCCATCTGTTACCTATTGCCTGCTTGGTCTTCATACTTATCTAGGAATCATGTATTTGTTAAAGATAAACTATCTCAAAATGAACACAGAGCAACCTGTTAAACCTGCCCCAAACATAACAGGGGTTCTAATAAGAGTTCTCCTATAAAAACAAACAAACAAACCAGATATCCAGAAAAACCTAAAAAGAAAAGAATTGGAATGTATTAATGATTATTTCTGGGTAGAAGGATTAGTGTAATTTTCTTCTTTCAGCTTTTTGCATCTTCTCAATGTTTGACTACCAGCATTTACCATACTTTTATAATCAGAAAAAAATATATAACTAAAACAAAGCTGAAAATTTAGCCAGCCACATCGAACGACAAAATCTTTTTGATCTTCATCTTTAAATTATGGATAACAAGCTACAGCAGAAGACAGAAAATGGACATGGCAAAGCTGCCGCTCAGAAGATTTCAGGCAAAGGAAGTCAGCCATCTAACTGCTCCTGTCATCCAAGGATGAAAAAAGACCAGGACCACTTCATAAGGGCCATAACCGACTGCAAGACACTTCCAGAGCATCTACTAAGAGTGTCAGACTTTGATGTCAGTAGCTCCAATTTTATGAGTCAGGAAATCGAGCTTTTTACACAGTTGAAGGGGCTGAGAAGAGAGCCAAAGGCACACAGCAAGTTCTCCCAACTCCAGAGATCTCACTCCTGCTTCCCAAACCGCAATGCTCACTTTGTGAGGGTCAGCTCAGTCCGCTGAGACAAGAGTGACTATCACCAGCCAGTGAGCCCCCTGGCAAGCTTCCCGAAGTTTCTCTGCTCCACTGATGCTCTCTGCCTGTTTCCAACATGCAGTTGTGAACATTCACCAAGTAGATGATAATCTAGTGAGGCTTATGAGAGCAATGCACAAAAACAGGAAGTAATCATGTGACTTTATAATTAGAAAAAAAGATGACAAAAATTTTTGTCCTTGCCAGCATTTCCCGAGTCCCTGGCTTTTTTCATATTTGTAAAAGCTATAATTTTAGTGCACTATTGCTCTGTGTGCTGCTCTTAAGACTGACAGCTGTGTTTTCTTTGTCTGTCCTTACATCGCACTTCAACTTTACTGGCTGTCTAAAAAAAATACACCATCACTTGTTTAATCCTTCTCTTGCTGTTGAACATTTAGGGTCGCTTTAGGTTGCTTTATCATAAACATGGCTGTAGTGTTAACTTCAGCGCTCAAGGCTTTTTTCCATGGACTGTTTCTTCAGAGGATTCTCAGAAGAGGCATTAACTAGGTCAAAAAAATATGAGCATTTTATGGCTCTTGAAATATGCTGCCAAAATGTTTTCCAAAAAAGGCTGTGCCTATTTACAATGTCATCAATCATACAGCAGAAGATCCATTACACTGCTTAGTCCCATTAGCATTATGGTCAAAACCGTCTGGAATCTACCAAAACAGAAGCTAGTAAATGTTAGCAGTGGCTATCTAGGAGCAATTAAATGACCCTAAACAGGAAATCAACTACTTGATAAATGCTTTAGTTTGGAGAGGCAGTGTGAAAAAATGATTTAAAGCAGGGAATTTGAAGCAAGAATGCCTGGGCTCAAAAACTGGTCATGCTCATTATTAACATGTGATTTTGGGAAAATTACTTAACTTTGCAAAGATACAGTTTCCTTAACTGCAAGATGAAGTAATAAAAGCTACCCTCCTAAAGTTGTGAGGACTAAATGAATAGATACAGAACCTGACATAGTATGTATTGTTACTGTAGTTACAGAAGCGGCTGAAGAGGCTACCGAAATATTTTTTTGGGGGGGACACCTAAATTTACAGCATTTTAAAGAATGTGTGGCATTCACTAATGTTTTAGACATCTGTGTGTCCCATGGGACTAGGCAGGGACATCCCTAGTGGTCCAACTGGTTAAGAATTCACCTGTCAATGCAGGAGACACGGGTTCAATCCCTGGTCTGGGAACTAGGATCCCGCATGAGCAACTAAGTCCACAAGCCACACCTCCTGTAGTTCCCGACTTGTGCAACTAGAGAAAGCCTGCCTGCATGCAGCAACGATGATCCAGCCCAGCCAATAAATAAATACCCAGCGCAGCCAATCAATTAAAAAATAAAAAGACTAGGTAAAGTGAACGAACAATTTTACAAGTATTTTTCTATTGCTAGTTTTCCCTCCAGGAAGATAACAGTTACTACTGCAAAAGTGAATATTCTAGCAAACATAAGGTTTTATAATTTTTTTTTTTAGAATTATTGACACTTCGGGGGTAAATTTTTTAAAATCAATTATACTTAGTAAACATATTTCCAATTCTCTTACTTTCCTTTAAAACCATTTTATTTTGGAAAATTTCAAACACACAATCAAAATTAGTACAATAAACTCCCATCACTCAGATTTAACATCTGTCCATTTTCTGCGCTTCTCTTCACTGCCTTCCTTTTGATGTTGACACACTTCTGCAGAATAGCTACTGTGCTGACAAACCAACCTGATCTCTGAAAATACTGTTTTCATAAAGAGTCTTAAATCTATCTCTTATCCACAACTGAGACAAAAACACGATTCCATTTTTCTAAATGTCACAGCAAAATTCATTGAATGTAACTTCTTCCACCTTTAACTCATCTTTAGTTTTTAGCACCTCCAAGTCCTGTAATAATTTATATCTATTTCTGAAATCTCTATTTTGTCCACTGATTTTGTTTCCCATTTTTGCCCTCAATGCTGTAGTTTTTACTATATTGAAATATTTGAAAACAAGTTAGAATGAAGACTTCAGTACTAAAATAGTCTTCCCAAGGATCTTAATGGAGGCTACATTTAAGCTATGTATTTAGGGAATGCTGCCATTTCTACTATATAATATCATTTTTCTGAGCCGTAAGCAATGCACTGATTTGTCTTTAATTTTTTTGCTCTTCCTTTACAGTTTAAGATGTTTTATTCCTTTAGCTCAAAACCAACTAGTCAATTATCATTAACATAAATATATCTTTGCTTTTCAATTTTACTCTTGGTTTTATTGTTCAAGTTTTATCTGTAAAAATTCCTGCAGTTGGATGTGCAGTGTAGCCCATTAAGTTATGCATTCAGGCTACAGATAGCCCTCCAAGTGATGCTCTGGAGGCATTTTTCAAATTCACATTGAGTTTTCAATTTATCCATTTCTAAGGACTATGTGACTTCTATTGTGATTTCTGCTTTGAGCCACAAAGAATTGTGTGTTGTATATGTACATGTGCTTGGTTTCACTTTCAAATATAAAAGTGGTAACGGTTATCTTCTGGTAATTGATTTCTAATTTTCTTGTGGACAAGGAATAGATTTTATACATACTTTCTGATATTTATTGAAACTTGCTTTGTAACAGTATAGTGTGAATGGCTGATTTTTTATAAATGAACCAGTGACCATGAAAACTGGAAATATGTAATCTAATAGTATACAGAGCAGATCGAGTTTATTATCTTACCTAAATCTCCTATATCTTTATCTACTTTTGAGTCTTAGGAGAAAAGAAGTTGTCGATTTCTTTTTGAAATTTCTGTCCTATTTTGCTTTTTACATATTGAGGCTACACTGCTACATAATCGAAATTATTACTATTGAATGTTTTATCATTATGTAATGCTCTTTGTCTCAAAATCTATTTTTAGATTTATTTCTAAATAATATTATAGCTATATCAATTTTTCCTTTAGTGACTCAGTCATGTGTTTTTTTAAATGAAATTTACATATACATAGTTAAAAGTGAATCACCAAATTCAAGAAGCAACTACTTGTGAGCTATTTCTTCTAGTTATTTCTCAGTAATATCATTATACTATTAGTTCTTGAGTTTTAGTTGTTACTGACTTTTTTCTACTATGGAAACTATTTCAAAACTGATGAAACTTTGCTATGGTCCATAACCAACATATGTACAAAAGGATTCTCTATCACATTTGAAGCAAAGCTTATGAAGACAACTGTGACTTCACTTGAACTGGGTAACAAAAATTTTAAAGGAATGAGAAGTTTGTGCAACAGATTAACGTACTGATGAACACAATCATTAAAGCAACTTGTCAGGATTTAACTCTGTTGTTTCTCTCAAGTGCTATGCAAATTAAAGAAAGATATATCCTAACAATAGTATTGTAGAATCAGTGAATAATTCTACACTTTTTTTTTTTAAGTTACTGATTATTTACCATCATCTTAACCAACTTTTTTGTTCACCATGCTTGTTGTATTTCATTTCTCTCTTTTAGGGCCAATTCCCTTTTTCCTGAAGTACATTCTTTAGTCTATTTCCTTCAAATGGTAAACTCTTAGTCATTACTAGTTTGGAAATTTCTTAATTTTGACTTTACTCCTCGATAGTGATGGTGGTGGAATTATAAGCTAGCAAACTACCTTCAACAGTAAATTTATTAATCCAACTGTCCTCTGGCAACTCTTAGGGCTAGGGAGAAATCTGCTGCTAGTCTAACTGGTAATCCATTATGAGTGGCTATTAAAATCTCTTTGCCAATAGTGTTTTGATATTTTATTAAGATGTACACTGGTATTTTTCTGGGGGGGAGGGAATTATGCTTCTAATATATAAGGACTTGTCTTTCACAGCTGTGAAAAACACTGTTAGCCATTATCATTTTTAATACTACCTCTACCGCTTTCTTCCTAGTTTCTACTAGTGAAATGCCTATTAAATGTATGTTGTAATGTTTCATTTTACTGTCTCTGTAACTAAATTATCCTTTCATATTTTGCTTTTTGGGCTCTGTATATTCCACTCTGGACACTTTTCTCAGCTCTGTCTTAATTCACTAATTCCTTCCTATTGGTGTATATCTGCTATATAAACTACTGAAATTTTCTTTTCACTGAATACTTTTCATTTCTAGAAATTCTCTTTTTTAAAAATAACGTCTTGGTCTCTTCACAGGTTTGATATCTTATGTCTTTGATCATTTTAATGTTTTAATTTTAGACTCTCCAGATTGTACGATTGTCTGAAGTTCTTAGGTTTGAAGATTCAAATTGATAATGGATTTCATTACCGTTGTTTTAAATTTTTGGATGGTAAGCCCATCTTTGGTGGGGTACATCTGTGGGAATTCTATGTATCACCATCTTGAGATCAATCTTTAAGCTGATTTCTCAGCTTGACTATTTATACTTACAGAGGAGCAGATAAATCAGATTTTAAACTCTCAAAGCACTGGCCCCAGCTCCTTGCAGAGGCAATCTTCCTTACTGACCTCTTAAACAAGCAAATGGTATTTTTCTAGTACTCCTTTCATTGAGGTACACAGCCCTTGGTGGTGGTAGGGAGTGGGGGGAGGGGGGCAGTTTCTGGTTTTGAAATATATGTTTCTGAATATTACAACTGTTACTAGGAAGACTCATATTATGACATCAGGTTTCAGCAAATCTAAAAGACTTTAATTTTAAAAAGCTGCTATGAACACAAAATGACAACTAGCCAATCTGGCCTCACAGAAATCTTTAAAAGCCGTACTGTAAACTGCATTAACAACAACAAAATTTGGCAAATCAACTATATCTCAATTAAACAAAAAATAAAGAATTCGTCAGATGAGTATGTAAGGTCAACTTGGCAATTTCATCATATGGCAAATTCAAGTTTCGTGAACTGGCTTTGAGAAGTAAGTCTGTCTTTTGTAGAGAGAACCATGGACTGAAACATCACATATGTACTCCTCTTTCCTAGTCTTCTTTAAAATGATGATAATACATAGAGTTATTATGACATGGTATTTATTAAATGTCAGGCACTCTGCAAGAGCTTTACATTTAACTCCTTTAATCCTCCCAGGGATGCTGTGAGGTAGAAACTATATTCTCATTTTACAGATGAAGAAAATGCAGCACAGAAATTGTGAGGTCCCACAGCTACAGAGGCTGTGCCAGCACATGAGCCCAGGAGAATGAGATCCGGACACAGCACTTCACCACCACTGCATGCCACACCACACAAAGAACAGACCGGAAAACAGCAGCAGAGATGCCCTGCTCTGAAAGGCCCTGGTTTGAGTTGGTAAGAATGTAGACTGAATGTATAATCTAGTGAACAAAAAAATTAGTTAGCTGGCTAAGGTAAGGCAAAGCAAAGATTAAATTATTAAATATGTCTGCAGTCTACCATAAGCAGTAATTTTTTTCTGTTGGCTTTCCCCTTCCATTCCAAACAATAAAAAAAAGTAAAATAAATAAATAAAAGATGACCGAATCCTCTTGCTGTAAAGCAGTTTTACTGATGAAACTGTTTTTAAAGCTCTGTGATGTAACATTTAGGTTGAGCTATTGTCAAAAGCTCTTTAATCTTTTTTGGGAGAATTTTACACACCATAAAGGAACTTTTTTCTATAGGTAACAGCGTTAATGAAGTAAGCGATAAATGACATCATCGTCATCATTTTTCCCCTCTTTTTCTCAATTTTCTATTTGGCAACTCATATATTCACCATGGATATCTGCGAGCAGAGAGAAGTGGTTCAGTTTTCTCTCTCTGGCAGTGAAATAAACTTTAGTTCTTTCTGATTCAAATATGACATTAAAAGAATACTTCTACCAAATTGGTTTTAAAGAAATGCTTTTCCTTCTTGGTACAACATTAGAAAACCAATGAGTATAATTAATATACAAATGAATATAGGGAAAAACAAAACTCAAAAGACTGAGAAAATGTATTTAAAAAACTCAGTATCATTATAAAGGCAAAAAGTCTTACCAAACTATAAACAAAAGAATATTTCTTTAATCTGTTAAGTTGCTAACCAAATTCTACGTCATAGTTGATGATGAAGCATAAGAAACAGTTTCCTGAATGTCAAGAACAAAAGGATGTCCACTATGACTGCTTAAATTCAATACTATACTGGAAATGATACATAATGCAATAAAACAAGAAAAATAAAAGATAAAATGGTTAGAAGTGGAGAAATAAAAATGTCACTGTCCACAGATGATATGCTTATAAGATATTCTGAAGAAAATCTACTACAACTAATCGAATTCATCAAGATTGCTGGATGCAAAAAAAAAAAAAAATCACCCTACCAAAATTAACTGAGTTCTTACATACCAGCAATGAACATTCAGTAAAAGTAAAAAGAATTAAAATGAGAATACCATATTGTATATGGTAAAAATTTAAATGCATCATAAAAGTAAAAAAGAAAAAAAAAGTATAAAACCCTAAAAACAAAAACAAAAACAAAAAACACCCCAACGTATAAAACTGTCCTTAAAAAGCGGAAAGATAATAAGCTGTTGTAAAAAACAGAAACAATAAGTGAGGGAAATTAAGAGGTTCAAACTTCCAGATGCAAAATGAATGNATGCATCATAAAAGTAAAAAAGAAAAAAAAAGTATAAAACCCTAAAAACAAAAACAAAAACAAAAAACACCCCAACGTATAAAACTGTCCTTAAAAAGCGGAAAGATAATAAGCTGTTGTAAAAAACAGAAACAATAAGTGAGGGAAATTAAGAGGTTCAAACTTCCAGATGCAAAATGAATGAGTCATGGGTTTGAAGTGTACAGTGTGGGGAATATAACCAATAATTATGTAATATATTTGTATGGCGACAGATGGTACTAGACTTATTCTGGTGATCATTTTGAAATACATAGAAATATTTGAATCACTATGACATGTAATGGGAACCAATAGTCATAGGTAAATTATACTTCAGAAAGAAACAAACTCACAGAAAAAGAGGTCAAACCTGTTGTTACCACAAGCAAAGCAGTGGGAGGAGGAAGGATTGGATGGAGGTGGTCAAAAATTACAAGCTTCCAATTATAAGATAAATAAGTACCAGGAATATAATATAAAACATGATAAATAAAATGAACACTGCTGGTTGTTATACATAAAAGCTGATAAGAGTAAATTCTAAGAGTTCTCATCACAAGGAAAATTTCTTCTTTTCTATTTCTTTAATTTTATATCTATATGAGATGATGGATGTTCACTAAATTTATTGTGGTCATCATCTTGTGATATACGTAAGTTAAATCATGCTGTACACCTTAACTTATAGAGTAATGTATGTCAATTATATTTCAATAAAGCTGGAAGAAAAAAAAGTATAAAAACAGGGGACTTAGTTGGAAAAAAAAGACTCTATGAGACAAATAAAAGGGGAGAGAATTCACTGCCAGCAGACTGTTATAAAAATGCTAAGGAAGTTCTTTAGGAAGAAAGAATCTGTACCAAAACAGTGAAGAACTCTGGAAATGGTGGAAATAAATGCACATTTTAAAAGCTACTTTTAAAATTGTTTAAGAATATAGTTAACTCTCTAAAGGAAAAAATGGCAACAATACGGTGTGGAGTGCATGATGTATAAAAATGTGTGACCACCACAGCACAAAGGATGGGAGGGAAAGCATGAAGGTAAACCACGACAAGGTTCGTATACTCAACAGGAAAGGAGCCAATTCCTCAAAACAAATCTACTTGACAAAAATCAGTTCTCATAAATCCACTGTTTATAGAAATTAAGAATCATATGAAAGAGTCAATTAAGAGGTAAGATTAGCTAAAAATATATTGAACAATAAATATTAGAGAAGATTTAAATTTTCTGACATTACAACTTACTACAGAGTAATTAACAGTAAGATGTTCACTAAAATAGCTAATGGACAAGTGGTAAAGGAATCAATAGTCCAGAAAAGAGGTACATACGTGTCTTGGGAGTCTGACAATAAAACCAGCATTACCAATATATGGAGTGCTGGGAACAGTTGGAACCTACTTGGAAAAATTACTTCGTACCACACAAAAAAATTAATTCCAGATGACTTAAGAAGACAAAAACTTCACAATTTGTAATGTAAAATAAAATAGAAAGAGGATAACACCTTATCACTCTGGGATAGTGGGGAATTTCTTAAAGAGATAAGAAGCACAAAATGGAAGACAAAGATTCATATATTTGACTATGGTACTTTAAAATGAAAGCCTTCAAAAGAGACCACTAACAGAGAGGAAACACAAGCCAGAGATTGAGAGAAGGTATTTCCAAAAATATGTAACTTTTAAAAAGCACTGGTAACCTATTCAGTACAAAAAGCTCATTCAAATTAACAACAATAAAAAGATTTAAAAATCCAACAGAAATAGGGAAACAAAAGTGCTCAATAAATAAAGATATAAAGAAGCTCAGTACCACCAGCATCAAGGACATACAAAATAGCATTCGATAGGTTGAATAAAACAATTTCGATAGACTAAAATTAGACTGATGATATTATATTTTGGAAAGAAGGTATCAAACTGGAGTATAAATTGGAATAACCACTCTGGAGAATAATCTGGCAACACCTAAAACTACTGAGAGCTGCCCTGGCGGCTCAGTTGGTAAAGAATCCACCTGTAAAGTAGGAGACCCAGGTTCCACCCCTGGGTGGGGAAGACCCCTTGAAGAAGGAAATGGCAACCCTCTTCAGTATACTTGCTTGGGAAATCCCGTGGACAGAGAGGCCTGGTGGGCTACAGTCCATTGGGTCGCAAAGAGTCGCACAGGACTTAGCAGCTAAGCCACCAATAATACTGGATATATACACACTGTAACATACACTAATAAAGCCATGTGTGGGTATGATATACATCAACTTGAGGAAACAAGTAACTTTTGGAGAAGGAGGAAAAGTGAAGATTGGGAATATTGCCTTTAGATAGGACTTATGTCAAAAGTGGGGAGAAGAGGAAGAGGATCTAATCCGAAAAAAATAAAGAGGCACACTGTTAAGATCTATTTAACATTAGTAACGAGGGCAGGAGGGTTTTTCTGTATTGTTATTGACGCTTCTGCAGACATTAGAATTCTGTAATATACCTTTCCTACTATTGTCAAAATTTGTAGTGCTCTTTTTTTAATAATAGAAGTCACACAGTACAAATGCAAAATCTAACAGAGTTTAATGGATAACTATTTGAATATTAGTATAGCGTTTCCCAGGTATGTTTGTTAATTTTCAAGGAACTACTAGTGATAATGGTTCATGGTTTTCATTTTGATTGATTTTATGCTGGTCCAGATGCAAAGGGAACATGCCTTACAACTACTGACATGGCAATAGCAATGGAATAAAGTGAGAATGCTGCCTCACAAAATTCAGTAAGATATTGCCTTGGAGGAAGGAAGGAAACAGATACCACCCAGATTTTTATCTCAAGTTTTGAGATTACGTTAGTAACTTTAATAAACTCCTTCATGCTCTCTGAACTTTGGCAAAACATTCTCTAGTGAGATTCAGCAAGGCTTTTTAATTTTATGAGAAAATTTTCAAATGCTACTGATAATTATCTAATTACCAGAAATGTTACAGTAATCTGATAGCTAAATTTATAAAGAATACATATTCATAAAAATAAACATCAATGCTGACACCTGAAAATTAATTCTAAAAATAAAAGTAGACCCTTGCTTAGAAAGGAACAGGAATTGAAAATATCATTGTATGAATTACCTCCAGTAACAATAAGAATTACTGACAAACATTTTCTATCCAATATTAAATTAGCTCTTACCCCCAAACTGAATGAAATAAATACTATTGAGAGGGTAACAGGCAGGAAGGTCAGGGGTCTCCAAACGGAGGAAATAGCCTGCAAATGTCAGACATTTTTATCTCTCTTAAGGGGTAGGAGGAAACAAACTAGGGATATTTTTTCCTTCTCTATACAAATTAAAAAGAAGATTTCTCTTAAAATACTGTGTTGCCATAATGACACCTGGTTTCACCTGAAGGTAATTATTCTTAAACCTAGAGATAATCAATGGCTTTTTCTTATGGAAATATTTGTCTTAAGATATGCTAATGTACTATGCATTTACCCCAAACTCTTGTCTTCCAGTTGGTTCCGCCTTTTGGCTCAGAACATACTTGACAAACCAGTATGTTATACTCAGATAGTGTTCCTCTAATCTATGAAAATGAAACTATTTGTATGGTGATCTGCCCTTCTTCATTCAGTTCAGTTCAGTTCAGTTCAGTTGCTCAGTCATGTCCGACTCTTTGCGACCCCTTGAATCGCAGCACACCAGGCCTTCTTGTCCATCACCAACTCCCTGAGTTCACTCAGACTCATGTCNCAAGAACTGACCTCACAATGATGCCAATACCAGAAAGCCCAGCATGATTTACAAAGCTGTTTCCTCTGCCTCTTTCCACATAATTCTTAGGAAGCCCTCCCCACCAGCCCTGGTGGTGGCGGGGGCGGGGGGGGGTATGCATTGTTCATATTACCCAGTTTTTTTCACTTAAGGACTCTGAGGCTCAGGAATGCTTTCCAGTATCACCTAGTTAAGTAAGGGGATGGCATGAGGCTTGGGTCTTAGTCCCCTTGTTTCATGCCTTTTCCCAAACCATGTGGTATGTGGGGTATTGCAAGAATGTCATAAAGCCTATTGGGCTTCCCATGTGGTTCAGTGGTAAGGAATCTGTCTGCCAATGCAGGAGGATTTGATCCCTGGGTCAGAAGTTCCCCTGAAGGAGGAAATGGCAACCCATGCCAGCATTCTTGCCTGGAAATCCCATGGACAGAAGAGCCTGGCAGGCTAAAGTCTACGGGGTTGCCGAGTTGGACATGACTGAGCGACTGAACACATGCACACGTAAAGCCTATTGGTCAATCTGTCCCAGCAATGAGGAACCTGGAAAAATGATGGGTCCTCAGGTTAAGTGTCCCTTGTTCCTCCCATATCACACATGTCACAAAACATGTGCAGTCTACACCCACTGGGAAGGTACAGGGCAGCCACCACTCTTCTTATTGGGAGGAGGAAATCTCTCATCAAATAGCAAAGCCCCCAAAAATCAGCAATGTCCCCTGGAAGGAAAGGCTTCAGGGAATTTAACTCATGGAATTCCAGCCCCCAGATTTGCCTTAAGATATCAAACTTCCTACCTGTTTTCAAGCTGGTAAGTGAAGCTAAGTGGAAGTTGCTCCTAACTCTGGCCTTAGAATTACAATGGATTAAGGGAAGAAATGATTGAAAAAATTCTGGTTTTCAGAGTGCAGAAAAACTTTTAACTGGTATGAGTCTTAAGGAGGCCAGTTGGCCTGGGCCCAGGCCTCAGGCACGTGTGACTAAATCATCAGCATGTGATAAATTATCTTATATTTATAGATCTTCAAAGAAACTGCTGCCATAAACTCATTTATTTTAGAGACTCAGGGCGGGTCTAAACAGATCAATCTCATTTGGGGTTACCCTGGCTATATCAGCTGTCCCTCCTGCTCCCAGCACTAAGAGTGGAGGACTTAGCCTCAGTCTGGCTCCCTCCTGGGCCTCTTTCTTTTCAGACCACCTGATGATTACTCGAGCCCTTTCCTCCCAATTCTTAATTTATAAACACCAAATATTCCACAATTCTCTGCTGAAACCTTTCTAAACTTTCTTAAAATGATGGGACTAAAACCACAGTGTTCTCATCAGGGTCTGGCCAAAGGTGAGGAGATTGGAGGATTATTTTAAACTCTCAAAATTTCTGTCTTACTTTCATCCAACCATGGAATCAATTCAGCCTAGTGTGGTATGGGGAAAGAACAGAAGCAGGAGTGGGGAGCCCAGCTTCATTGCTACCAATATGTGTAAGGACACAGATGGGTTCCACTGTGACCTCCAGATCCCTTTCTTTTGGACACAAAACCAGCCCAGAGAGACCTTTATCCTCCCTCCGTGTGTTCCGGGTTCCCCTTAATTGTACCACTGGAGGCTTTACCGCCCCGAATCTGTGTGACTGCCATAAACAACCTGTCTGCACCATCTGCCCTGACTCCAAGGAAACCTGACCTGGGCTCCACCACCTCCCACATCCTCACCACAGGAGGTGCATTTTGCCCTCCCAGAAGAGGCAAAAAAGCCCGAGTGTGCATTCCACCATTCCTGTCCTCTTGGACCTGTGAGTGGAAGAAAACAACCTCACCACACAACTGCCTACACCCAACTTTTCTTCACCCACTCCCCATAACTTGCCAAGCACCTGCCTAGACTTTATTGCATAGACCAAAAGCCGCTGCTTTCCGGGGGCTAGTTCCGGACCTGGAAAGCTGGTCCAAGAGCTGCAGTGTAGGCTGCCAGCCTCGGGGGAATTCTTAGCATTGCAGGCNTTTTTTTTTAAGGGATTCTCATTAAAAGTATGGAAAATAGCAACATGACCAGAATTATGTGAAGGTAACACGAATCAGAACCCTGTCAGCTTGACTTTTTACTCTTCCTGATCAGGGAGACGGAGAAGGCAATGGCCCCTACTCCAGTACTCTTGCCTTGAAAATCCCATGGACGGTGAAGCCTGGTAGGCTGCAGTCCAGGGGGTCGCGAAGAGTCAGACACCACTGAGCGACTTCACTTTCACTTTTCACTTTCATGCATTGGAGAAGGAAATGGTAACCCACTCCAGTGTTCTTGCCTGGAGAATCCCAGGGACGGGGGAGCCTGGTGGGCTGCATCTATGGGGTCGCACAGAGTCCGACACGACTAAAGCAACTTAGCAACAGCAGCAGATCAGGGAGAGGAAAGTGTGGGCAGAAATTGGGTGCCATCACCAGAGCGGAAAGAACAAACATTCCCCAGAATGGGTCTGTTCCAGATGAGGAAGGGATCTGCTGCGCAGAAGCTGCCATCAGAAGGAAATAGCTCCCGTTATAGAGGGTTGGGAATGGAAGGGGTGGGGGTGGGGAGCACCTCTAAATCCTGCTTCACCTGGCCCTCAGCTCTTACAGCTTGCCTCTGGCTCCTCCAGATGCTGCTGGATCCCAGCAAGTCTGTCATAAAAACCTGGCTGTTTTGTCAAATTGCTACATCTAGTTGACTCAGGCTGAAGAAGCAACAAACAAACGTCATATCAGCTTCACCATGCAGCTGCTGCCCATCACAGAAAGACCACAGGAAACAGAGTGTATTCCTGTGGGAATCTGTCTCATGAGAAGGCTGGCAGCAACCCAGAGGGTCAGCCAGTCCCACCCAAAGGCGCCAGTGTCTACCTCACTGGACTACTAGGACTGTTAAAAACAGAATCCCCAAGGAAGTTATTTCCTGGGTCTCTCTCACTAGCCCCCTTGGGGTGCTTTCTCAACCCCTGTGCCCAGGAAGCATTCTGAGAGACATCTCAGTGGAGTCTACCCAGGATGGGTCTCGATTCCCACACTTGAATTGTAGCCCTGACTCTCACTGATTAGTGGTGTGAGCTTCATCTTGTTTCACTTTTCTGAGCCTTTATTGTCTCAACTGTGAAAGAGGTTTCTTGAGAAAGCCTTCTCTCCTTCACAGGGTGGCTTTGAGGAAGATGAAGGTCAGGTTATCCCCAATTTAAGAACATGGTATTGATTTGTAAAATAGTTATTGAGACTTACAGAATGCAAGGTGCCATGCAAAATGTTTTCAGTGATGGTGAGAAGAATCAGACACTGTTTCTGCCCTGAAGAAGCCTAAAGTCCAGTAGAGAGACAGCCATGTGAATAATGAATGAAATTTCAGGGTAGGCAGGAATAAGGATTATAATATGAGAAATCAACATGAGGCTTCAAAGAACAAGTGACTAGTTCTGATCAAGTGACTAGAGGAGGCTTGAAGAGGAGATGATACAAAGAGAAGAAAGTAGCACTTCAGTAAAGATGGCTGTGTACAAGATACCTGCAAAGGTCCACAAAAATAAAGTTCTATAAATGAGTTGACCTATAGGTAAGTTTGGTACCAATAACAGAATCTCAAATGTACCTGACCACTAGAGAACACGTTGCTTCATTGGGGAACTGACCTATATTCATGATTATATTCATATTTCCTTCTCTTTCCCCTCACCTCAGATGGGAAGTTTTTCAAATACTGGCTCCTGCATGGAGTCACTGAATGAAGTTATTAAAAATGGAGATTCTTAAAAAAACAACAACAAAAAAGACAGTGATGTTGATAGTAATAGCAATTTTAAAAATGGAGATTCTTTGATCTCTGTCAGATCTATTGAGTCAGAATCTCTGAAATAGAACCTTAGAACATGCATTTTTAACAAGCTCCCTGGGGGGTTCTCATGTCCATTAAAACTGAGAGTCGCCTCTGCTAGGGCCCAGGTGGGAGAATTGTTACCACTAACCTGTTAATGGCCTACAACTGTGTGAGAGAAGACAAGTCATCAGACTGAAGTGGATGGGCAAGGAGGGAGGAGAGGCTGCCAGTGATGAGAACACAACGTGAGTCCTTAGTCACCAGCACTCAAAGCTATGCTCTAAGGGTCTCTCCCAGCACATATACAACCTCTGGTTCAATCATTTTCACACTTTTATTTGAGACTCTCTCATGAGAAAAAGTTATTTGCAAACTAAATACATGACCCAAACTTTACATCAAATGCCTACATATACAATACATATTTACATGTGCATATACACGTATGTCCAGAAAAGGCAATGGCACCCCACTCCAGTACTCTTGCCTGGAAAATCCCATGGACAGAGGAACCTGGTAGGCTGCAGTCAGACACGACTGAGCGACTTCACTTTCACTTTTCACTTTCATGCATTGGAGAAGGAAATGGCAACCCACTCCAGTGTTCTTGCCTGGAGAATCCCAGGGATAGAGGAGCCTGGTGGGCCGCTGTCTATGGGGTCACACAGAGTCGGACGCGACTGAAGCAACTTAGCAGCAGCAGCAGCAGCATTACACATGTCATCCAGCCCAGTCAAAAAATAATTTGTTCTGATTAATCAGATACTCCAACCAAGAGTTAATATCTATGGCCTGCATGAGTTCTTCAGCTTTCAAAGAACTCGAAAGCAATAAAAGAGATCTAACTTCAAAACTATCTGGAACATAATTTAATCTCTTTCGTTCATGAAGGAAAAAAGTTTTGTTTTTTTTTTTCCATCTTACAGCGCCTCAGGCCATTATTACCATAAATGCTCAGTACATATGTGCTGCGTTTAATAACCATCAATCATTTTCCTAGTTCAGTCCTGCAATTCGGTTCCCACGTTTCCTGCAGGTCACCATGTGCCCCTCTCATTGGTACCAAGGTGAATGTTGTTTCCTCCCTTTCCCTCCCCACACTCCACCATCAGAGGCATCCTGAGGATGTGCAGGAGAACCCATTAATTCAGAGCTGGGGGCTCAGAGATGAACAGAGGTTGTGTTTTACCATATCACCACATTTTATTTTTAGTTTGTGAAACCAGTGTCAGTTCACCCTGAATTTAAAGGTCCCCTCATTAAGATACACTGAAATAACCTGCCAGGATAAGTATCTCCAGTGAAAAATTCTCAAGGTGTTTAAAGTACATATTAGGTTGAACTGTAAGAAATTGTTGTTTTGATAGGTCAACACCAAATATCCAAAATCTGGAAGCTGTTTCTATAACTTGGCCAAGTGGTATGTAAAGTACTTTAATCAAATGTCTCTTTGCTTTTGCCCAGTGTACAGCTTTTACGAAACAGAAAAAAAAAAATCACATATTTTAATAAATCCCAACTAGTTCCTTGCACGCACACAGGCAGCCACAAGAGAAAGGAGGTCACTGCTATCTGGTACGTGCTCATCCTAGGGGGAAGGAAGAAGCGCCAGTTCCTCCAGCAGACACCACTTCGGAACTAATTAAAGACACCTACCCAAAAAGCAGGCTCCTGCCCCCTTCCAAGTATTCCCCAGTCTCTGACTGAGTCACCTCTTAAGAGGAAGGAATTTCCACCTGGGTGCTCACCTATTGTGCTAATGAGACTGCAAGTTGAGCTCTGGTGGGTACCACTGGGTGCTGGAACCCATGATTCACACGTGCTTGAAAACAGGAAATCGCCTCATCTCAATTCTAATAGGTCCGTTTCCCTCAAGGAGCATAAACCCAGGAACATGGCATAGCAGCTCTCAAGTGGGAGAATATCTGATTATTCTTCCCATTCAGGAAAATAGCATTCCTCTGAGATCTAGAAATACCAGGATGTGAATATCCTGACGCTACTGCTTTCGCTCTCTAAATCCACAACTCAGGAGAGACCCAGCAGGCTGTGGGAGCCTCTAGAATTCATGAATTTCTGAGAGGTACAGGGGCAGTGCATGTGTGCTAAGTCACTTCAGTTGTGTCTGACTCTTTGCAGCCCTGTGGACTGTAGCCCTCCAGGCTCCTTTGTCCATGGGATTCTCCGGGCAAGAATACTGGAGTGGGTTGCCATGCCCTCCTCCAGGGGATCCTGCCAAACTAGGGATTGAACCCACGTCTCTTACGTCTCCTGCATTGGCTGGCAGGTTTTTTACTACTTAAGCCACCTGGGAAGCCCAGAGGCAGTCAAACAGCACAGCAAGGCCCTCCTGGAGGCAGAAGTGGCAAGTCCCACAAGACACTGACCAGATGCAGCCCTGCTCTCTCAACCCAGAGGAAGCAGTTGTCATAACTTGCCTCAAACAGGTCTGTTCCATTAGAAAATAAAATGGAAAAGGAATCCCCCAATATTTTTTGGTAAGAAGTTCTAGGAATAAATACAGAAAAGAATGCAAATGTCATTGCTTTGCTCACTAAAAAGAAAGCAGTGAGGAGGGAAAGGAAACTTATTGCTAATGCTATAGTCTGCAGATCTGCCTCCAAGAGGAACCTGAGAGGACAGGTTCCAAAAATTTTTTTTTATTGAAAGAGAGAAGGAAAAAAAAATTAAGACAAAGATGCTAAAAATGCCTCTCAGTGAGACCCAAATAAATGTAAAAACAGTTTCGGGCCTCCCTAATTTTCCTGCCTCCTTTCAGAGAACCAGTTCCACCTCTCCTGGAAATAGTCATCTGAGGTCACCCACAGCTGCAGAGGCCAGCAGCACAACCAGAGAGCCCACTGCACGGCATCTCAAAATAAGATGCTCAGCCTACGCCTGCAGCTTTTGCGGCCATGAAAAAACCATCTGGCCAAAACCTATTTACCTGACCAAGAGTACAAGAGTTATTTTGGAAACACGCGCTTTTATAAGTGAAAATGTGAGGATCGTTATCTCCGTGATTTTTACTGTCACTGTCATTCTCTTTGAAGTGTCCCTGGGGTATCATCACTCATGTTGTCGGTCCTCTCCCACAGCCGTTTTATGGTTATTCCATCAAAGCAGGGCATTCAGGGGACATGCTCTGGTCAGGGAAGATGCCACTTGTCCCTCCCTCTCACTTTCTCTGGTTGAGTTACCTGCATGAAAGCTTCAAATTGCCACTCAGGGTATAGACCTTTGAACTTCTCATTTGCCAGATCTGGGTTAGTCCCGCCCATTACCTAACATTAGAAAAAAATAAAACAGAAAACTCATTACATTGCACGACGTGTACATACAATAAGGCCTTTGTCCTTAAAAGAAAAACATAATTTTCAACAGAGTCGGCTCCCAGAAGCCAAGGGAGCTAACATCCAAAACCTAATATAAACACTGAGGCTTGTGTCCCGGTTTCGGAGTTAGGCTCAGTGAGGGGGGAGGGAATGATGGGAATGGCAGCCAAGGGGTCCGAGGCACTTTTGATTGTGATTTTTGAAAAGAGAACTGAGATAATCCTGGATCCTCCCCTCTCAGGCACCTCCTGCATTGTGGCCTACAAGGCAGCAGGGTATTTCTATAAGAGAGAATGTTCCTTTTGTCACAAGCAGGACTTAATGTCTATATGACTTTAGTTCTCAAATGGGAGTACATTCCTTTCAAAGGAAGAAAAAAAGTGTTTTTGCAATGATTATTTAGGATGTCTTTTATAGATGGGGTTGACCTTCTGTGACAAACTCACTGGGAGAATCCTGTTTTGGAACTTGGAGTTCCATTCTGGAAGGGTAGCAATCCCAAGTGTTAACAACCCAAATTATAAACAGGAAACTCCAGCCTGACTCCCACTCAAGTCCCAAGGTTACGGACCTCTCGCTGAAGCTATGGGGCTTCCAGAGATGAGGGGACAAGGTACTTACACTTGAAGACCTCATCTCCTAAGATAAATCTGCCCAAGTTAACCACATACATTACTACACAGAACATGCTCTCAAAGAGAAGAGGCAGATTCTTAGAAGAGTTGACGAGACAGCGGGTCAAAAGCACATAACACTCTGTGAATGTGGAGGGTCTACAAGTCCAAATCCAGTCACATCAGTTAATGTGGGATCACCTGCTATACCGTGAGCAGCCACAGAGTGTGTGACTGGGGCTGGGCAGACACAGCAGGGCTCTGCACGTTTTAAAAGCGGGAAAGCTGCCTGGTGGTGCAGCGGTTAGGAATCTGTACTTTCACTACCGAGGGCATGGGTTCAAACCCTGGCTGGGGAACTAAAATCCCACAAGCCACGCCTCTCAGCCAAAAATGAAAATGTAAGCATACAAACTTATTAAATTTTTTAAAAACATAAATAAATTAATTTAATAAAAGGGAGAGGATTCTGAAGCATCAGTCTCAGTGGCTCCAACTCAGTGATTAGTTTTACACTTCTGCCTCCCACCTTCCACTTCCTCATTCAATGTCAGTGCAGCAAAGGACAGGTCAGCCTCACTGTGAAAGCAATGTTCCGATTAGCCATCAGGAGACAAACAATAAACAGGTAGACTTCTGAAAGTGAGGAACAGAGAGGCAGCCATCTTGCTAAGCTCCAAATATTTCCCAGGTTTTCTACCTTTTACGGAAAAGATAGCAGTGACCTCTACTAAAGTTCCATCATCTGCCCTAGTAGAAGTTCAGAGTAAACATGTCATAGGAACCGGCCATACATGAAATAAAAGCAATAGTTCAGTTAATCATTTCTTAGAAGATTTAGAAGCCTTGTAGTCATCTACTTAAGCACTTCTTAGAAGTCTGGGATAGACAGTAATTGTATAGCATTTGGATGGTGGTGTGTGTGCGTGTGTACTAAGTCACTTCAGTCATGTCTGACTCTTTGCAAACCCATAGACAGTAGTAAACCAAGCTCCTCTGTCCACGGGAATTCTCCAGGCAAGAATACTGGAGTGGGTTCCTGTGCCCTCCTCCAGAGGATCTTTCCCACCTAGGGATTGAACCCATTCATGTCTCTTACATCTCCGGCACTGGCAGGCTAGGGCTATCATTTCTGAAGTGCTTACCACATTTCCAGACTCTCTTTTAAGAATCTTGACTTAAGAAATGTTTAGACTCACAATTCTGACAAAAGCCCTATGACGAAAATAAAGATGTCAAGATACAGAAATATTAGGCAACTCACGCAAAGCTGTACAACTATTAAAGGGGATATAGGAGTCACTACACTATCATTGCTAAAAAATATACTCACTAAAGTATGTGCTAAAGACTGGTTTATAGCATACACTTCACTGTCTTTTATTCAAGCTCTGGCCCTTAATAATAGTCCCACTTACACTGTTTACAGAGGTCTTTCACAAACACTAGTATATTTAACCCATACCCATCATCTCAGTCAATGGCTACAGCCCACAGATGGGGTCTCCACTACGATTCCTCTTTAGAAATGAAGCCAAAAGGCAGACATACCATTGTGACTTGCTTGGTACCCACAACTAAGGCTCAGGGACACCAAGGTGGCTGCCCAGTTGTGCACAGCTACAGGGTGGCCCAGGGGAGACTTGAACCCATAATTTAAGACACCAAGGCCGCCATTCCACAGTCTTCTTCAGTGATGAAACAGACATCAAAAATTTAGTGAAAAAAGAAAATATTTTTCCTGAAGATCTAACTAAAGGATTAAATCATATCATAATATTTTTAAAGCACCATTAACAGTTTCATAGAGCAAACTTGAAAGTTTATAATGGTAAGATTTTATGTTAGCCAAGTTCTTTGATATTGTTGCTCTGATTCATAATAAGAAATGCCTCCATGTAGCTTTGTCCATTTTGCACGTAACTATAGAAACATTCCAAAGACATTTCCAAAGTCTATTATTTTTATTCATGAAATTAGTTTTGTTTGGGGACCTTTGAAAATGTCATGTGGTATTTATTCACTTTTGCTGAGACCTTTACATTCAGAAAATGTGTGATTTTTGCACTAAATTTCAAAATCCCTAGAGCAATCTTAGTATTGCTCTCAAACTGAGTTCCACCAAATTCCATCTATGATCAATTCTATTCCACGGGAAAATGAGCGACAGGTCCTAGGAACCTGGACACCATTGTGTTTGTTTCAAACAGTTCAAGATGATGATGAGAAAGTTCCATCCTTGATGTTCTCCCAGAAGGTCCAGTCTAACTCTGGAAAATCTAATACCACTGATCTTCCTCTTCTTCAAACATCTTCTGCCTTGGCCTGCACTTTGCTGGTTCTCCTTCTGTAACTATACCTCAGTCTCTGTTGTTGGCTTCTCCCTTCCTAACCTTCTATTAAATATAGCACTCTTCTATTTACTATTATAGGCTAATTTCTTGAAATCTCAGTTTAGACCCCTTCCAAAGACAAATCATTTATCCCCAAAGTTTTGAAATTTATTTCAGTGCAAACAGTTAACACATTGGTTTCTAGTCTTGATGTCTCTATCGCTATCAAGATCCACATTTTGAAGAGCCTACTCGGTTTTCCTAATTGGAAGGCCTTCAAATCCACTTCTGTTCTACACTTATTATCCCCCATCCACATCCATGACCTCTTCTCTTTCTACACTGTGCATAACATTGGCTAGAATTCTCAAAATTCCCTTCAGTCCACCCCATTTCTCACCTTTGCCATTTATTTTATTGCCAAGTTCTATCAACAGCTTCCCAGGTGTCACTAGTGGTAAAGAACTCACCTGCCAATTCAGGAGACATAGGAGAATTCGGGTTCAATCCCTGGGTCATGAAGATCCCCCTGGAGAAGGGAATGGCAATCCACTCCAGTATTCTTGCCTGGAGAATTCCATAGACAGAGAAGCCTTGTGGGCTACGGTCCATGGAGTCACAAAGAGTCAGACATGACTGAAGTGACAGCACATTAACTTGAGCTCTGAAACTCCTCTGCAAGTCTGGGGGGTCCCAGCACAGGGGTACACTTGCTTTAAGGTGGGTCACACAATTTTGATTGTTGTAAAAAATGTGTGCTACCACTGAGAATACATACTACCATAATAGTATCTGTCAAACTGAATAATTTGCCAAATGTGTCAAGCAACAGTGCAGAGCAAGGTATCACTGTGGGTAGGAGGAGAGAGATGGCCCCAAAGTGGAATTTTGAGAGTGAGGTCAGGAAGTAAACTATTCTATTCAAACAGCAGCACCGAGAGCTGCTCCAGACACACCAAGTGATGAGCAAAGTGACCGCCAGAGGCACGCCGGCACATCATCCCCCTGTAATGACTACCGCATTTTAACTACTGTGTTTTTTCTGGTGCCTGTTGTCCAAACTCGGGCCTCTCCGCACTCTAAACAGCTCTCACGAAAGCTTCTAGAGGAATTCATACAAAGCACATCTTACTGTGTCATGTGGGTGAGCCAAAATATTAAATGGCTCCCACAACTCCACAAGTGGAACTGAGCTCCTTACTATTGCACTCAATGTCCTCCCCTTGGTGCTTCTCACCAAGTCTTCTAACTCTAGCTTCCATCAGAGCTCTGGGCACACAGGGCACCCTGGACTCCTCCGTCCTCACAGTTCCCCAGCACACACTCTTCCGTGCCTTCGCTCCAATCATGCTTTGCCCAGACTATCCTCTCTCTGCCATCAAGGTCCCAGGTAATCCAATCAGAATTCGTCCACAGTTCCCTTAGTACTTGGGTTTGAGCCTAGAAGAGTGTGTTTCTGGCACTCCTGTAAACCTTATCCATGCCTGCGTTCTTCTCTTCCATTCCACTGTGGGCAAGAACCTGTACTATGGGTCTGCCCCCCGAAGGTGCCCAACTAGCACAATGCTTCAAACACAGAAAAGGCAAGAAAGGAAGGGGAGAATGAAGTGTGAAGAGAGGAAGAAAGAATAATATTATTGAATTTATAACCTGCTACCCTTAGTGCTTCGAGTGATGTTTTATAGAACTAGAACTGGGAATCAGGAGGTCTTAAAATATACACCCAGCTCATTTTGCTGATCTTAACTAAATTCAACAAGCACACTTGACCTCCCGGTGCCAGAAAAGGTGATGTTACTAGTATTCTTTTATAGCGTAAAGGATTTAACAGACTATCAGTTGGACCCAAGTGCCACAGAAGAGAGTGAAAGAAACTGATATCTTTTGTTTATTCAATGAATTTGTATTAACTGGTTTATTTTCCATCGCTTTGTGTTGCCTGACTTTTCCTATGATGTCCTGTACTCCTGCCCTCACTATATCTGAATCCTCATCCGGGGAAGGGCTCTCTTTCCCCAGCCTGGTTTCCCACACTTAAAACGCAGTTTACTGGTGGTGCACACTATGAAGACTGGTACCTTGAAATGAAAAGAAAGCATGTTTAAAAATGGGATGGGAATGGGGCAGGGGAGCACACAAGGAAGTAGGCAGCAAAAACCTACTCAGGTCTGGAATAGGGTTGAGAGACTTGCACGAGGCGGTCCAGGAAAATCACCATGATGCCAGACCACTAGGCAGTTTTTCCAGAATTACAACGCCCCTGAGTCCCTACCCTATCCCTCTGCCAATAAAAGTACAAGTGAAGGTGACCCCACAGGCATGGAGATGTAAATACTCTGCAGAAAAAACGAGGCCCCTCTTCCATGGAAAGTTTTTTTAGTGTTTAATGGAGAGCAAGGGGAAAACTTACAGCAGGGCTCACAGACCACCGGACCAATAAGAAAGCAGCTCAGATCAACCTAGTCCAAGTCCGGAGGGACAGGAAACCCCACAAAATGTTACTGACCTAGCCCTCTCCATTCATAACGATGGGTGGGCTTGGCATCATTATCCCTAGGTCTCTTCTCCATCAGCTTCCCTTCCCTCCCTTTTCTTTCCTTTTTAATGAGCCCATAGGGTTTCTTTCTTTCTTTTTTTTTTTTTTTTTTGTTTGTTAAGAATATTTATTTATTTATTTGGCTGCACTGGGTCTTAGTTGCAGCAAGCGAGATCTTCATTCTTCCTTGCAGCATGCCAACTCTTAGTTGCATCGTGTGGGATCTAGTTCCCTGACCAGGGATAGAACCCTACATTGGGAGCCCAGAGTCTAGTCATTGGACCACCAGTGAAGTTCCTCCTTTTCTCTCTTTCCTGATGAACATTTGCCTCTAATTCCATGTGAGGAAATAAGAATTTAAACATTAACACCATCATTAACAATAATGAATCGTTCTGACTTAATGCCAAGCTTTGGACCAAGTCTTAAATGATCTATCTCATTTAGTTCTCACAGCAAGTCTAAGAGTTTGTTAATGACAGCCATCCCACTCTACAGATAAGGAAATGGAGGCTTAGAAAGGAAAAAACTTTCCTGAGTCCACCAGCAGTAAGTGACTGAGCCAGGCTCCCCAGGTGGCTCAGTGGTAAGGAATCCACCTGCCAATGCAGGAGACAAGGGTTCAGTCCCTGGGTCGGGAAGATCTCCAGGAGAAGGAAATGGCAACCCGTTCCTGTATTCTTGTCTGGGAAATCCCATGGACAGAAAAGCCTGGTGGGCTACAGCCCATGGGGTCGCAAAACAGTTGGACATCACTTAGCAATTAACAACAGAGCCAGTATTGGAACCCAGGCCTATCTGATGCCAGTGATAAAGCACTTACCTGCACTGCATCTTCCTCTGAAGGGCCCTCCAAGGCCAGACTTGGTTTGTGTTACAAGACAAAATCACTCTAACTACTCCCTAGAGTGAGCCTATGTCAGCTTTGCAGAGCTAGAGATAATTCTCTGAAGCCCTTGGAGGGATCTGTAGACATTTGGAAATAGTAAACAACCTGCAAAAGCAAGTTGTTTTAGCAGAGAAAACAGTTTTCACACCACAGGTCTGTTTCTTAGTAACCATATAACTTCAGGGCATTTGCTTCACTTCTATGAGCCTCAAGAAAGCACTAATGATAATAATCGTCTATGAGCTGGTATTGGTGAATTTGTCAGTAAGATGCTGTAAATTAGTTCAGTTCAGTTCAGTTCAGTCACTCAGTCGTGTCAGGCTCTTTGCAACTCCCTGGACTGCAGCACACCAGGCTTCCCTGTTCATCACCAACTCCCAGAGTTCACTCAAATTCATGTCCATTGAGTTGGTGATGCCATCCAACCATCTCATCCTCTGTCATCCCCTTCTCTTCCTGCCTTCAATCTCTCCCAATANCCCAAAGATCTTCCTCAAGAGCCCCCACATCAGTTTTCATACTCCTCTTCTGAAATTCCATTAAGAACCAGGACATGCCCACTTCTTTAATTGCAAGGCACATCTGTGCCACTTTCTGATGACACAGGCTTTCAATTCTGGTCTGAGACATGTCTGCAAACGTGAAGCCTGAGAGCTACTACCAGAAGCTGCGTCTGGAGGCCCCAGGTAGGTCTCACTTACGCACCACAGAATTATGGACATGACGGTGATCATCCGGATGTTCCGGGTTCGGACCAGATCCAGGATGCTGTGGGATTGCTGCTTCTTGGAGCTTAGGTCTTGTAGCTGTGGGCAACAGGACAAGGGTATGGGAGGGAGAGAGGGTTGGAGACTCAAGAGACCCCAGAACATAATCGAGACCCTGGCATCTTAGCTTTCTGTGTCTCTGATTTGGGGAGTGGTTCATGTTTCTTACGTGAAAAGAAGAGTAGGTATAGAGGCTGTTCTTGGGCTGCAGGAGGCTTCACCAGGCCTTGTGGATAACAAATTAGTGAACAAGAAAGAGGAGTAAAAGTAAGTGACCAGCCTGTAACGCAACGCAGCCAAGGAGGAGGCCTAAGCTGATTGCTCTCTCTTAGCACCACCCCGAACCCCGTCAATGGCCACATTCCAGGGAGGCCTCTGAGCATTCCTTCCCAAGCCTGGCTCCCAGCCCTCTGGGTCAGAGAGAGAAACTGGCTGTGTAGTTTATTGATATGATATTTTTTAAAGAATTAATGTTTTTTGGTCCTCCTACCATGTAGTTACTGGTCTACTTCCAAGGGAAAAAAAATTTCAGATAGAAAAACAGGAAAATTGACCTTGGCTTCACCCAGTGTAACTTCCTATGAAATTTGGCACAGCCAAGGACATTAATAAACCACACGTCTAAACACACTGATGTTGCTTTCTTAAGCAAACCCAGCTTTGGAGTCTGTTTTTCCTGAGTTAGCAGTTCAACAAAAGGTCAACTTTTAACCTAACTGATCCCCTGAAATAGCCTCATTTCTATAAAAATGCCAGTGGATTCATGGGTTCACCAGACTGACCTCTGCAAAGCTACCAAGGCTACCTCACTCAGAGGCCTTCCCTGCCATCTACCCCTTACTGAACTCTGACCGAGTCCTTTCTAGGACATCCGAGTGGGAGGTGGTGCTGGGCCACTTCTTAACTGTGAGGCTGGCAGGGCTGTCAGTGGCCAGCGGCTTCTTTGCGTCCTCTAGTAACTGGTCTCTCTTTCCCAAGTCTAAACTCTGCATTGGAAGTCAGACTGGCTCGAACGCACCTTTGCACACAGCAATATGCTGGCTCTTCTCACAGTCAGGCCCTTGTCTTTGTCAGAGCAGAGACATACTCCAGAACCCCATCAGCCAACAATGACATCTAAGCTCTTCTGGGAGCCACGGAACTGAGGAAAACCGCTTGTTACAGACAGGGTGGGAACACAGGGAATAGGAAAGAGAAGCAAGACCCAGGAATCGGGCAGAGCCAGGAAATTACTCACTGCACGGGAGAACAGGGTTTGCAGGAAGGTGTGAGTTTGGGGGAGGGCGGATGTCGAAAAGGACCTGGCTCTAAGATGATGCTCAACCACTCCCCACTGGTAGGCGGAAGGAGACAGGACAGTTTTAACTTCAAATCTATTTTTGTTTCATATTTTAGGCAGTGCATTTTTTTAAAATTAGAAACTGCCCAAGGTATAAGAAACAATGATTTCTCAGAATGCCAACTTCATGGAAGACCTATTACACATAAACAGTTTTTATTATGAAAAGTAATGGTTTAACTGTATGATCACCTAAAAGAGAAGATGTATACAAAGTATGAAAATCTAAAATCCACAGGAAAGGTAAAGGAACTGAGGCAGCTGGTACCTTCTCAACTTCTGAATTTTAACAGGACCTGCCTTGGGGGCAGCTGGGGCTTAGGCATGGAGAGGGCTGGGCTGGGGCTTCAGGGCTGTGTGATGCTGCCCTAAAGTTGTGGTCACTGGGACCCTCCCACCAGCCCCTGCCCGGTGCTCACCTCACTGGAGTCAAAGATGGTTGAAGGTGCAGTGATCCCATTGGTTTTGGCAGCCCTACGGATGATCACCTCTGCCTCCTGAAATCGTCCCTGAGAGATGAGCCATCGGGGGGACTCAGGGATGAACCTGGAAGTACAAGAAGCAATCTCACTGAGCCTTCTGTCCCTCAGACCAGGTGGAGCACACGTGGAGGTGAGAAATGGGGTTTCAGAACCAGAGCGAGGCTTGAGGAATGTGTGTGCTACAGCCAGTAAGCGTGAGCCTCTGATTACACTGGAGCACACAGACTTTACAGGGGCCGACACACCCTGATGGGTGGGATCCCCCCCTGGCTGGCCACCTCCCATTTCTGAGGAGTGGTGGTGCCACCTGCTGGACACTAAATAGACAGGCGTAACACGCAGCCTGGTTCTG